>CM076573.1:248713949-249201148 GCA_034641835.2 Pinus albicaulis | reverse complement strand
AGTATGTACAGAGAGTAAAGAGAAATAAAATAAGGACGGGAAAATAATTTCGAGTGAACACACAAGTTGCGGGTTTCCAGATTAAAGACACCATGCTTGATTTGGGATCTGATGTCAATATTTTTCCAAGGAAAACTTGGGAAGAATTAGGGAGGCCAAGATTGACATATTCACCAATCCAACTTCGGATGGTGAACTAGTACTGCATTGTGCCCATCGACAGACTGGAGGAAGTTGAAGTTGACATTGCAGGGGTAAAGACATTTATGGATTTTGAAGTCATTGACATCATGGGAGATAAAGATCCTTATCCTGCATTGTTAGGAATTGATTGGGCCTTTGAAAATTATGAAATAATAGATCTAAAAAAAGAACTGATGATCTTCGAGGATGAGGAGATCAGAGTCACTCAGCCACTCGACCCGTACCAAGGACCAAGATATACAGAGACTGTGGATAACAGAGAAGATGCTTAACTTCTGGATCATCTCTATCAAATGACCACAAGAAGAAGAGAAGATTACATTAACTCAACAACAGAAGGCTCTGTAAGCTGGAGAAGCACCAAAGCTCAGAATTGGGCTCAGAAATAGCTTGGATGATTGGCAACAAGGAGGGTATGAAGCCAATATAAGGATATGCGCCAACATTGGAAGAATCAATTGGATCGGGATCGAGGTACGAGAATACCCAACCTTATCGAATATGAATGTTGTAAACATTTTCGTAACAAAAATAAAATATAAGGTACCAGAAGGCCATAGGGTACCACTGATGGACATGGCATTATAGTCCACATCCGCAATATCATGGGATAATCATCGCAACTCTCTTCGTAATGGGACAAAGTTGCGGTAGAATTAAAAGAAATATTTAAGGAAGAGGAAGGACCCTAGAGTAAGGAGAAATACCAAGGGGACTCAGACCCCAGAAAACATCTAAAGAAATGTGAGGAACAATGGAGAAACAAGGGATATCTAGAAGAACTGTGGGTACACCAGTTTATTCACTCTCTAGACTTAATTCCACAGGCCTGGTACCTGGCGGAAGAGAAGAAAAGAGGGACCAACAAATGGCCGGAAGTTGTGGAAAAATTCACGCAGTGTTTCTTGTTTGAAGGAAAAACAGAACCGGTTACAAAAGCTTTGCAGGCTATCAAGAAGGTACTGTTCTTCCTGGATATTCAAAAGAAGGATGAGCAGTCGCTTCAGTACCAAGGTGTCAGAAAAAAGGTGGCATGTCAAAAGATAAATAGTGAGATGGATGATGACAATCTAGAGGATCTCAGGCATCTGTATTTTGAAGAAACAGAGGGGGATAGGGATATCAAAGAAGAACCGACGACAGAAGGAATCCATTTGCTACCATTAAGAACCAAGAAATTAAATATTGGAATAGAAGACAAGCCTAAACTATCGACGATTGGAGACTATTGGGATGAACAAACAACTAAGGAAATATTCAGTCTGCTGAAGGAATATGAGGACTTGTTCCCTTCATCAGTAGCGGATTTAAAGGGCATAAAAGGGGATATGGGGGAGATGCGGATAATATTGAAACCTGATGCAAGGCCAGTGAAACATAGACCATATCATCTGAATCCAAGGGTGAAGGAAAAGGTTAAGGCATAAATTGATAAGATGTTGAAAGCAGGATTGATATTCCTGGTAGAGGAAGTAGAATGGGTAAGTCATATAGTTATACAGAACAAGAAAGAAAAGTCTGAGATATGAGTCTGTGTAGATTACAAAAGCTTAAACAATGCTTTTATCCATTACCCATTTCCCACTTCGTTTAGTGACGAAGTCCTAGACAATGTTGCCAGGAACGAGGCCTATTCATTCATCGATGGATTCTCAGGATACCATCAGGTAAGGATAGCAGAGGAAGATAAGAAAAATACAACATTCACCAATGGGGCTCTTTCGCATACAATGTGATGCCATTCGGATTGAAAAATGCACCAGCGTTATTCTCTCGCATCGTGATAGCCGCTTTCCGGGAATACATCCACAAGTTCTTAGAAGTCTACATGGATGACTAGACCGTCTATAGCATACTAAAGGATCATGCGACTTTGTTAAGGGTAATGTTCGATAGATGTCGACAACTGCAGATCTCGTTGAACCTGAAAAAGTGTATATTTGCAGTGT
Source organism: Pinus albicaulis (assembly GCA_034641835.2). Lineage (NCBI taxonomy): Eukaryota > Viridiplantae > Streptophyta > Pinopsida > Pinales > Pinaceae > Pinus > Pinus albicaulis. Next base: position 249,198,995 of record CM076573.1, on the reverse strand, counting down.
TGTTTTGAACACTGCTAGGGCACGTGGTATGTACCCAAGGCGTTTGCGTAGACCCAGACAAAGTAGCGGTTATAGGCAACATGGAGGCACTAGAAACAGTAAAACAGCTGAGATCACTGTTGGGCCACACAGGTTACTACTTACAATTTATTCACAACTACGCGAAGATAAAAGTCCCGTTAGAGAAGCTGTTGAGGAAATATGAATAGTTCTAGTGGACGAACAGTTGTAGGACAACCCTGGATACCCTAAAAGAAAAGCTGGTGAGTGTGCCAATATTAGTTCACCCAGACTGGGACAAACAATTTCATGTACACATCGATGGTTCCAGCATCGTGCTCGGAGCGGTCTTGGCTCAACCAGGAGACACTTCAGTTGATCAACCGGTATATTTTTCCAGTCGCAAGTTTTCCACAGCAGAACGAAACTACACCACAACAAAATGGGAGGCATTGGCAATGGTGTACTCTCTTCAAAATTTCCGCCACTACCTATTGGGAGGTACATTCAAAATTTTCACAAACCACTTAGCGTTGAAGTATTTAGTAAACAAACCGGTCTTAGAAGGGAGAATCCGCAGATGGCTCCTAATATTTCAAGAGTTCACCTTTGAAGTGATTGTAAAGCCCAGAAGACTAAACATAGGGCCTGATCACCTGTCCCGACTAGAGAATGGAGAAAATGGAGGATCTCTAGATGATCAGTTACCAAATGCTGATCTTTTCAGAGTAGAAGTCGTCCTAGAATACTTGAACAACATAGCAGCCTACCTCACGATAGGGCAATGTTCATAGGAATATAATTCAATACAGAAAAGACACCTGGTATTTCGAGCTGCAGAGTATCAACTAATAGTGAGACACTTATATAAGATGGGGCTAGGCTATATTCTTCGAAGATGTGTCCTGGACCACGAAAGGGAAACTGTACTATGGGAATGTCACAGTGGTGTTGTGGGAGGACATGTGGGAGCTAAACCGACGGCAAGAAAAGTAACAAAAGTAGGTTTATGGTGGCCAACAATGCATATGGACAGCAAAGCATTTGTTAAGAAATGTGACGTTTGTTAGCGGACGGGACGACCATCCCACAAAGATGAACTTTCGCTGCATCCAATAAAAGTACTGCAACCATTCGAAAAGTGGGTAGTCGATTTTGTAGGACCAATTACACCAACTGCAAGGTACTCAAAGGCGAGGTACATAATAACAACGATAGACTACCTGACGAGGTGGGAAAAAGTAGCAACAGTGAAAAATTGCACGGCAGAGACTGCTACCAAATTCATATTTGAAAAATATAATCAGCCGATTTGGGTGTCCAAAAAGCCTAACCAGCAACCAGGCTACCCACTTCATCAATGACACCATTAAATCCCTGCTGGAAAGCTTCATGATACAACACCATAAAAGTAGTCCGTATCATCCGCAAGCCAACGGTATGGTGGAAGAATTCAACAAGATACTTGAGAAGGGTCTGATGAAGATATGCAATGCGCAGCACGATGACTGGGATGAGCGGATACTAGCAACGCACTGGGCATACCGAACAACAGTAAAACGACTAAACAACCAAACACCATTCTAGCTAGTATATGGGAGAGAAGCAATCATCCCAGCAGAATTCATCATACCAAGCCTTCTAATCGCAACATCACTCCAGTTATCTGAAGAAGAATCGCTAAAGGAGCGATTGCAGGAGTTGCAAGAACTTGAAGAAGGACGATTTCTGGCCAAAAGTCACCAGACAGTACAAAAGGAGAGACAAAAATCTTGGCACGACCGGCATGTTAAGCACAAGACTTTTCAGGTCGGTGGGAAAGTTCTACTCTATGACAGCAAATACCAGAAATTCCCAGGAAAGCTGCAGATGCATTGGCTAGGGCCATTTCATGTGATAGAAATCAAAGATTTAGGAGCAGTTCGGCTAGCACAACTGAACGGCCAAGTTCTACAAGGATGGGTGAACGGCACACGGCTGAAGCCCTACGAAGAGTATGTTAATCATTTCAATTCCAATAACTCTCGCAACCGAGAGGAGTCAGTAGGGTAGAATAGTAACAATAAATCTCTCGCACCCGAGATGATCATAGATAGGATTCCACTTTACCAAAACCAAAAATATTAATAAAAAAAAACTATAGTTGAGTTGCGGACACCGCAACGCAACCAATTGTGGACGAGGAAGGGTAGTGTCTTGCATGTCATCCATGTTAGATTGAAAATCATGTCAAACATCAACCCATCATCATTACGCGTAGTACTAGTGTCAGTCCGTAGGATTACCAAGATTTGGAAATAATTTCCATAATTAGCATCACCCATACAGTAATAAATTTTCCATAATAAGGTATTACCACCAACCGTCGCGTCTACCCAAATCCCAAAACCATAGTCAGCATTGTCAAAACCCACCTCAGCTAGTAACTAATCGCACGATTGTAGCCGCGGAGGAAGCAAGGGGGAAATTAATTAGTTATGGGGTCTCATAAACCTCACCCGTGATGGTTAATTACATAACTCGCATGCAGAGAAGCGTGAGAATGCAGGAAAAATCCGAGTTGGAATCAGAAACATCCAAAAGAACAAGAGAGGCCAAACCAAAAGAAGAGTAGAGAAGGCATAAAGGAGAAGGAATTCAAGAGAAAAGAGAGAGAGATGTTCTACAAGTATACCAGCAAAGAGCTAGAATGACCAGAGTAATTCCAGCAATTTTGGAGCAAGAACTTGACAGCAGAATTCAAAATATGGAGTCCCTTGTGGGAAAATATGACAGTGAAACACTAATCAATAAAGACCTTACAGACTCTTATGAGTTTCCAGAACTGAAAAGGCAAGTGTATATAGAGAAGTATGCAACAAAAGCAGAACAGCCAGCGGCAAGAGTTCTGCCAGAGTTTAGGGGCATCCAACAGTCTATGATATTGAACTTGAGAAATCTGCCAGTGTTCGGGATTACAGGTGCTGCGATGTAGTGCACAAATTTTTTGTTGAGAAGGATCCAGAACGGTTCACTATGGATGGGGAAGGAAATCCCAATTCATGTATAGGACATCCATAGATTAAATGGACTATCACAGGAGGTGAGGGACGTATCAGTGGCGTTCCAAACCATATCCAAGAGAGCGAAGAAATCTAGGGACACAGACTACTATGTCAAGTATGGCACTAGGAGAGGGGGAAAAGGAGCAAATATTGACTTGATCAACAAACCAGAGGTCAAGCTCGCTTGCTACTTAATTTCTAGCAAGACAATGAGGCACTATACCAAAGGGGAATGCATAGTGGATACAATTTCGATTGCGGAGCATTGCATCAAGGGGACAAGACTGAATTGGTGCTCTTTCTTGCTGAAGGAATTGTTCGAAGCTTGCGAGGACAATTACAAGAGGGCGACTAGTTTTATTTATGGATATTTGATCATGGCACTAGCCATGTGGAAATGGACCTTCCCAAGCATCCGGGTACTAGTCGAGATAGTAGAAGGCCAACCATTGGCAATGAAGTTCGTGCCTTGGAAAGTGTCCGAGGATCCTGGCACAAAGGAAGTAAACGTAGAAGCTCTCAGAGTCTAGTACGACTAGATAGTTGACGTCGTGATGAGTCAAAAAAGAATTTTAGGAAATCTGTTAGATGGATATGGTGAGTAGATATGGTTCGGGGTCACCCACAAGAAAACTTTTCTCAGGGTGACCTATGTACTAGAATCAACTTTCAAGATGAAGCCCTTGAAGTTCCATATTGATGAAGCAACCTTTCACACATAAGTCTATTCATGGCCAGCAGTGGCGATGGAGGTCAAGGATGGAGTCTACACATATATATTTGATGGGATGCTACCAAACCCACTGCCGGGAGAAACTTCAGAAGAGGCAGAGACCAGGATGTCAAAGCTGCAGCTATTCTTGATCATTGAACAACTAAACACCAAGGTACAAAGTTTTAATAAAGTAGTTCAAGTTCTAACTAGCGATACCACTTCATTTCCAACATTTTCAGAGCTTTAGGCATCCCATTCCAATCCATATCCCAGCACGGCCTCCATATTTGCGCCAATACCCAATTTTCTGTTTAGTTCACCACCCCCAGCGACTACAACGCTGGTCAGAAAGAATAAAGCTGCGAAACCGGTAGTGGAACCAAAATCAAAAAGGGCCAAGGTCGCAGTATCTAGCCCAGTGGTCGATCGCATAGGGGAATGTTGTGGAGGTAAATCCCCTCTGCGGACAGAGGCGATCCCTACTAGCCCAGACCGGGTCTAGCAACAATCATTCACGCTATAGTGCAGGTTCCTAATTGCAAATAAACCAACTAGCGATGAAGGCTTACCTGGAATCCAACGTTGTCACTTGTAGAGAAAGTAGCGCTCCCATTCCTTAGCTCTGGAAGATCACAATCCTCACAATATCTGTGACTGGACACCTGCACACGCAAGAAAAAAAACAAACGCAAGCGTAAAATCCAGTATATGCAACTATATGTCAGTCAGAGAAGACATAACTCATCATCATAATCAACAACAAAAGTGGAACCATAACCAATAGTCGCTTATCATTAATCAATCAAAGAAGAATACAACCATAGCTCTGACGCTGAATTCTCCTTCGGAGGGTCACCAACAGAACATGTCTCGAAGAAGCCTGTTGGGAATGGGACAAACCTCTCTCTTCTGATGTCTCGACAATGATCTCTTTGCTTGGATTTGGCCTTAAGGAAATGAATCAAGGCTCTTGCAACATAAGGTTTTGATGGCTCTTGGGAACTTGGAGACTAGCTTGCAAAGGAGATGAGCAAGCTTTTATAGATGGAGGAAGGGGAGGTGGGATCCCTATAATCATGGGATTGGCCCTATCCTCAAGGAAGCTTCCATGAGAGGTGGCAAACTACTTCCTCTACATGGAGATCTGGAGCCAAACCTCCCAACTCAAATTAGATACCAATTTCTGGATCAGTTAGGATGAAAATTTCACCATTTATTTTAAAAAAACACTCCTTAAAAAGGCTGGCGCGAGTGCGACTCTGGGACAGAGTGCCAATTGGCACGCCCTCTTTGAAGGATTTCCCCCATTGGCGCAGGTACTGAACTGGCTGCCCGCACCAATGCAAAAAGGGGTGTTTTTAGGGTTTTTTACAAGGATTTGTCTTCAGGGCAATGAAAGTACATGTTTAGGGGAATGCCATGAAAGTGTTTTCAAGTTATGTCACTGATCACAGGTCGCGGAATGAGCCGTCCAATTGTGCGGGATGGGGAATTGCAGGGACGGTGACAAATTGATGTGTAACAGATGCCCCCTAAAGCATGAGGCCTGAGAGAGAGAGAGGGGCGAAATGATTTACATGATATATATGTGGTATGGGCGTAGCCATCCATAACGGAGTATGTAATAATCTAGATCCAAGGCATGGACGCAACCATCCAATGAGGATCGGTAAATAGACTCAGGTATGGTCGCAGCCATCCAATCAGTGAGTCATGTAAATAATCATAAGAATCCACAAAATCGCAGCCTGGATTATAACAGATAGAATCCAGGGTCTTGCGCTCCATCTCGACTCGAACAAAGTACAAGTTCAAGCATGCGAATATGTGAGCTGAAGTCGAACATGCAAGAACATCGCCTGATTACCAGCCGATAATGAAAGTTGTTAACAGACGCGAGAGGTACCACCATTAATGCCAATGGTCCTCAAGGTACTACAGGTACAATCTATGGCATATGAACAATGAGCTGACGTCAAACACCCGCAGAATCACTCAATCGGAGGCCAATGATGAAAACCTCACGTCGAATGCGAAGAACCTGCCATTGAGGCATGCAGGCTCCAAGGTACCAGAAGGGAGTCTCTAGATCAGTTTCCTGGATAATGACCTGAAGTCAACAGGAAGTGACCCTGATCGAAGGTGGGTCGTAGTGTTTCCCACATCATCAACGCGAGACAGAGGAACATAATGTCTTTGTGAATTAGGATCAGATGAGAATCAGAGGAAGGTTGATACTTGCAGAGGTCAACTTCTCTTGAACACATGGCGGCACGATGGTGAGTTTGGCAGTATTTGACATCAACGGATCAGAGGTCATGGCGATGAGGAAAAGAGCATATGAGAGGTCAAAAAGGATTACCCAAACCCACGGAGGCAAGTGAACAACCAAGATGAGATGTCCCCAACCCGACACGAATGCAGACAAGTGCCATGTTCAAGAGCGACACACTGCCGACACGACAATGATTGTGGTCCCATTTTCCCCCACCATTTCTGGCGAGTACCCCAATTATTTTGATAACAAGCTTGAAGGGAATAGCATACGCTTGTAATATAAGTTCTTCCTTCGGACAAATCCATCCTAGTACATTTAACGAGCCCTAGGAAGGAGCGAATCGAATAACGTCATTACGACTGAACCCAATGTCATCAGGGTTTTAACGAGTCTTACAGAGGAAGAACTCAACGTCTTTTCATATTTAGAGAGTTTGAAAAGACAGCGGAAAAGTAAAATCCAACAGTCCCTTTTCGTAAATAGTTCCTCAGATCCGAAAAGGTAGAAAAATATGTCCGAGAAAACCTCCTAGTCGCAATAGGCTAGGGTATTCCTTTTTCATAAATAATCTATCCCAGCCCAAAAAAGGGGTAAACGTATACTGGGTAGATGTAGTTTCGGGGCCATTTTAACGAGATCGAAACGACAAGGGCCTCGACAATATTTTCATGTTTAGAGAGTTAGAAAAGAGCTGAAAGATGACTCCGAAATGAATTTTTCGTGTATTTACAGAGTCCGAAAAAGTAAAAAATACAACTCGTGTCACTGTTTAAGTTGCGTGAAAACCTGTTGCTGGACATAAGGCAAGTGTAAAATCCATTTTTGACAAAATATATTAAAATATTAAAAAATGACTTTTAAAACCTAATAGATTTCAAAAAGTTATAAATAAGTCTCAAATGGTAAAAAAAAAAATTACTTTTACTCTTTACCTCATTGGAGAGCAACAGTGGTCCATTTTGTGTGCAAACTTCTGACGGTGAATACGACTGATCCTGGATGTTATCCAGCTCCGCATTTGTTCCAGGTAATAGGCGTTTCCTTAAGCTCCATTCCAATCCATTTTTTATATGTTTGATTATGTATTAGACTTCTGGGCGAGCCATTTTGAAATTTTAGGGCTTGCTCCATTGGTGCAGGTATTGGGCACGGACCCGTGCCAATGGAAATTTCTTCACAAAGAGGTCGCGCCAATGGTGCAATGCAATTTTCCACTCAAAATTTTGAAAATGAGAGCTATCTATGTGGATTTTCAAATGTTCCAGAGATCTAACAATGTGTTTTTGATTGTGTTGATGCATATATAAAGGCAAAATGGTTATTGAATGGAAGGAGAGGGAACATGGAGAGGAAGATGAAATGGCTATCGAGAATGAAGCCTGCATGACTGCACTTAAGAACTGTGGACTTAAGAAATTCCTCCTCACACCCTGTTTACGAGCTCAACCGGAGCTACTAGAATACTTGGTCAGTATATGGGACGAAAATAAAGAGGTATTTAAACTTCGAGAACAAGTGCTGGAATTGGAGGTTTCCGACGTATATTTCATAACCGGACTGTCGCGCAGAGGTCCGATGCCCATCCTGATAGGCAGCAGACCATCTGGGGAAAATATGGAGCAGGTAATGGCGAGGGTGTGCCCAGGGGCACGAACCGGATCAAGAAACGGGAAAGTGGACATCCACACTATCCAGGATCTAGCACTGAGAGTAGTGCTACACACCATCACATGAGCTGCGGGATCGCAAGCTCCACACGAGGCAACCAAGGCCCAACTCCTACTAGCCGCTGAGTGTATGAGTCCAACACTGTTTTATTGGGCTACTGCAGTGACAACAAATATCAAGAGGCAGCTCACAAAGTGCAAGCAAGTCAAACTGAAGCAGTTTGGCTACGGTTCCATTTTGGTATCATTCATCCTGGAATGACTACCTATCTTCCAGGGCCAAGGGGCCATAGTTGCTGAGCCGATACCAAGAGAGCCAAGGATGGCTCGCTGGGCAGTACTTATGCCCAGATCAGGAGGAGGCCAACAGATGTCCTGGAGGCCAGAGTTTTTTGGATGGTTATGGCGTCAGTTGATCGTGGTCGAGGATTGGCCCTATGCCGGGACCGATTTCACTGGAGACCCAGATCTCCCACTTCCAGAGGGGGATGACTGGGACGAGGAGTTTGGTATGACCTCTCTTTTTTATTTTTATGTTTTATGATTTTTTGGTAATACATGTTCGTTTTAACACCAGTTTTATAAGTATGCAGATGTCGGCCCAGAGAGACCTGCTGGTATGTCTCCCATTGCACGGAGAACTCAGTCCACAGCTGACCCTCAGGCGGAGGGTGCCGAGGGAGGAGAGTTGATCTAGAACCTTGAGGGGATTGCCCGAGGGATTCCAGACGATGCCCGACTGGCAGATGTCCCGATGGTGTATCAGAGACATATGGTGGGAGTGCCTAGTCGCCTCCACCGACTTTTGAGATGCTTAGTGCGCGCGGTAGCATGGTACCACGAGCACCATGTGGATTAGACACCTAGGGCTTCTTTCATGCATATTTTTTGAGAGACATGTCATCTCCGGATGTATTAAGACAAACATGTATATTTTTGATTTTATGTGATGCACACTATGTAAACATTTCGACACATAGATATATACATACCTATTTCTGGATGGATCTTTCACATGTGATGATGTTTTATTTATAAATTGTGAAAATGCCTATCTAGAACCAAATTAGCTACTGCATCTGTTAATGTATTCATATGTCTGGGTATGTGTTGATATGTAATATAGCCAAAATTTCTTTCCAGCAGACGAATACGCAAATAAAGACGTAAAATGGATGGATTTCTTACTGAATAATGCTCGTTAAGTTGTAATACTACAAGTTGTGATTCTAGATACACAAGTAATTTACGAATGCCGAGGTTTACAGCCTCGGTTAATAATTCCAATACAGCACTATATTCTGCGATATTATTTGTAGCAGGACCCAGACATACACCTTGCAGGTTAACCAACTCACTAGCAGGATCATAGATTACCCAGGTTGCCGAAGACAGATTCCTGGTACTGCGGGAGGTACCATCCGCGAAACCCACAAACGGAGTAATGGACATTTGGACAATCAGGAAGACCCGATCAGTAGAAAGACGCTTACATTGCACACCACACCACACATGCACACAAATGAATATACACACCTATGTACACACACCACACCAAAAATAACTTCAAGCGTAGTATTTCTTAAGGTACAGCCCATTCCTAGGCTGCGCCAACGGAACTCCTTCATAATCAATGAGCTCATAAGCCCCATTTTTCAATACTCATTTTACTATATAGGGCCCATGCCACATGGGTTGGAGCTTTCCTGCCCTGAGTTTGTCGTGCGCTTGGTCGTATAGGAGGACAAGGTCCCCTTCGACAAAGGAACGTGGAGAGACAGATCGATCAAAGTGTGCTTTGACCCGCTTTTTCTGTGCTTCAATGACTAAAGCAGCCAAGCGGCGGGTTTCATCCAACCGTTCCAAATACAAGAGACACTCTTCTTCAGGAGAAGTATGGGGCAAAAGTTCCACAAACAACTTTAAGGAAGGAATTTCGCACTCAACCGGGAGAGTTTCTTCCAGACCATACACCAATTGGAATGGTGTGAATCCGGTTGCACTCTTTGCTGACGTCCGGTATGCCCATAGAGCTGAGAAAAATTGGAGGTGCCAATTGGACTTATGAATTCCAACTGTTCGTTGAAGCATTGTGACCAAAACTTTGTTCACAGCCTCAACCTAGCCATTTTCCTGGGGGTAATATGGCGTTGAGCTATCGTGTCGCAAGCCCAATCTTGATGTCAGCTCGGCCATCATGTAATCTCGAAAGTGAGTGCCATGATCGGTAACAATGGCCTGAGGGACCCCGAAACGTGAAATGATGTGGTTGAAGATAAATTGGGCAGCTGTCTTACCATCGGCGGCTAGTGTAGGCATCGCTTCGGCCCACTTAGTAAAGTAGTCGATAGCGACGATTATATATGCATGCCCCCCAGCCGAATGAGGGTTATACGTCATGAAATCTACGCCCCATTTTGCGAAAGGGCCGACGGTAATGACAGGATGTAGAGGGAGGGGTGGCGCGCGCATCTTGCACTGAAAAACCTGGCAGGCGTGACATTTGCGGACTACAACAATACAGTCTTTAAAGATTGACGGCCAGAAGTAACCCGCACGCAGAATCTTCTAGGCGGTGGCATATCCAGACATGTGACCGCCACAGGCACCACTGTGACAGTCATTTAAGACTCTTTCGGCCTCTTCCAAAGTCAAACACCGACGAAGCACCGAATCTACTCCAACCCAGTATAATGTATCTCCTATAATGCGGTAGGGTTGAGACTGGTGCCGAATTCGACGTCGGGCATCTTTGGTCAACTCTGAGTGAAATGTTGATGTATGAAGATAAAGAATAATATCGCCATACCATGGGTCACGGGTGCTGATAAGGAAGATGGTTTCGTCTGGAATATGTTCTTCAGAATGAGATGGTGGGGAGTCTGTCGGGAGAGAGCAAATAAGATCCGTGAAAACCAGTGATTTGGTCGACTTAGCAGTAGTAAACTCTAGGTCGAACTCCTGAAGGATAATGATCCATTTGGAGTATTTTCCCCCCAATAATTGTCGAGAAAGAATATATGTCATGGGGTTGCAATCCGAAACCACGGTTACGGTACGCAGCAGGATGTAGTGGCAGAAACGTTGCACAACTTTTACAACTGCTAAAGCTAGTTTCTCGACGTGAGCGTAACGCATTTCTATGTCGAGAAGATTTCGTGATAGATAGTAAACAACGTGTTCATTTCCATCCTCGTCATCCTGCACCAGAACCATAGCTATGGTGATAAATGCGGCAGCCAAGTATAGAGTGAAATCACGGTGATAGTTTGGAGGCCGAAGCAACAAAGCATTAACCAGTAATGTCTTGAGCTTCTCAAAGGATTGTTGAGCAATGTCGTCCCAATGAAAGGGAACGTTTTTCTTTAAAAGATGCGTGAATCCTTTGGCCACTTCTGCATAGTTCGGTATAAAGCGTCGTAGGAAATTATCTTTTCCCTGCAGACTCTACAATTGATATAACGAGGAGGGTGATGGGAGATTGAAAATGGCCTCGACCTTTAGGGGATCGAGGCGAATCCCATCCTTGGAGACTATGAACCCCAAAAGATGGCCAGAATCCATGCAAAAGATGCATTTATGAGGATTGAGTCGGATATTATAGCGTCGATAGCGAAGGAAAATCTAGTGGAGGTGTTCTGGGTGGTCCTCTCGCCGAGCTAAGTGAGTTGGCAAATCGTCCAGATAAGGTTGAACAGTATGGCGTATGTCGTGGAACGTGTAAGACATAGCACGCTGGAAAGTGGCTCCAGCGTTCTTCAAGCCGAACGGGAGCTTTTTATAAGCAAAAGTACCCCACGAACAGATGAATGCAGTCTTGTGTTGATCAACGGGTAGAATATTTATCTGATTATACCCAAAAAAGTCGTCCATCAGGGAATAAATCTCACTCCCAGCACATTCGTCAATGATTTGATCTATGAAGGGAGTAGGATAGTTGTCCTTTGGACAGGCCCGATTAATATCTCGGTAATCAACACAAACTCTTATAGTACCCTATTTCTTATCTACAGGGACAATGTTGGAGGCCCATTATGTGAGGAGAATCGAGTAAATGAAGCCCGCATTCAGAAGTTTTTCAACTTCTGCTTTAATGGCAGCGGCTTTGTGAGGATGCACCGGGCGTAGGCGTTGGCGCATAGGTTTCGCACCAGGATAGGTAGGAATCTCGTGCACTACTATACTGGGGTCAATCCCAGGCATTTCCTCATAGGACCAAGTGAACACGTCTCCGAATTCTCGAAAAATATCAGTATAAACTCGTATCTCATCAGGAGAACAAGTCACTCACACGTGAATGTTCTCAACTATCCCCGGTTTAACGGAGATGTCGATTGGAATGGTTTGAGTAATGTTGCTCATGTTTCCCTCTGAAAGCACCTCATGTGTCAATATGAGCGTCTGGAGAGGTGGAGTGGGAACCTGAGATGCAAAACGCTCTAGACAATCTGACATTGCCCCCAAGCTAGACATGAAGGAGGAACGATGATGGCCATCGCTCCAAGGCAGCTCCTCAAGAGACATTGTTTCAACAATGGCTTCATCAGAAGGGAAAATCTCTTTAAGAGGATCAAGCGAGTTGGCCTCGCCGAGCCAGGGGGATTGATAATAGATGTCTAATTCCATGCTCGAAGGAGCATACTGAGGAGGGGGAGGATCAAATGCGGCGACAATTTCACATTAGTTAATCTCTACCAGAGTTAAGGGCATCGATTATCCAAACTCAGTCACCTACTCAGGCGAAGGGATGAGCCATGGTCATCAGACCTAGAGATCATGTTAACTTGAGCGGTGTGCGGTGGTGGTGCGGGAAAAATACCCATGAGGATGGGGTCCTTGAAGAGACCGGGTCCTACACTGTCAGGGGGATTTGGAATCTGATCCATGTAAGGAACGTTGTTCTTGGAGGTGGAGGTGAAGAAATACAACTGATCCACCGTAATGATTTTTCCCTCGTGAGGGAACTTAATAAGTCGAAAGAGGGTGGATGGCACGCATAACATGGCGTGAGTCCAACTACGGCCGAGAAGTATGTTGTAGTTAAGCTTGGCATCAACTACTTCTACTTCTACGTTGACTGTCTTCCCCTGTAAGGTAATCGCTAAACTCTCGAGAACACCCAAGGGTTTTGATTCCCGACCATCAAATGCCTCTAGGGCATTAGGAGATGATGAAAGGGCCGGAGAGCCAATGGCCTTCCAGCAAGCGGACGACATGACACAGGTAGAAGCACCTTCATCCACAACGGCCCTATGGATGTTAATACCATTGATCCTGACTTGAATAACAAGAGCGATCTGATGTGGAAGTCGGGGGGTAAAGTTCTCTAAGTCGAAGGTGAGAAGATTAGAATCAGTGGGATCGATCCCACCGATTGCAGACAACAGAGCTTTCCGTTGTGACGGGCAACTTTGAAGAACTTCTAATGCAGACATGGCAGAAGGCGCCTGTGCCAAATCCTCAACAATACTGTAGTGCTGAGCGGCACGGGCATTCAGATTGTAGGAAGATCTTCGTAGAACACCTTTAGAAGGTGGCCTCACAACAGGTTCAGCAGTAGGCTTCTCAATCTCCAACGAAATGGAGATAGGTGGGGGAGGTGGACCATCCACAACTGCCTTCCCAGCTGCCTGACACGATTCGTTGTAATCCTTCGAACGCGTAGCAATAGAGATAGGTGCAGCGCCATTCATCATAAAGACCTGGGACCCAAATGGTGCAGATGGTGAAGGCTGTTCAACCATCTGGGTCCTCTGAGACGGGAACGGTTCTTTAAGAACTGCAGGAGTCCCTTTGGAGCCTTTTAGAAGTTGATTAACCTCAGATCGTCGTGGAAAATCCTTTGTATAATGATCTCCTTCACAGATGAGGCAGGGGTACTTCGGTTTGCGTTGGGAACCGTCCTCGGTACGAGGTTTGGAAGATTCTGGCTTTGGGGCGTCGGATTTGGATTTACCTTTGCCCTTCTTCTTTCCTTTGGAGGCTTTTTCCGTAGGATTAGCCTGAACGACGTTAACCTCCACAGTTTTTCCAGAATCAGGAGGGGTGGGAGGATCAGAATTATTGGGTGAGTTGGACTTCTGCTTCCCATTCAAATATTTCTTCGAATTCTGAGACACGGAACCAATAACACCATCCACCGTCGGGGTAGGTGGAGCTTTAGAGGTTCCAGACTGTGGAGCATCAGGAAAAATATCATAAAGCGTTCCGGACTGAGAGTATACTAGATCCAGATATTGGGCATGCGCTATGGCTTGTTCTTCAGTTACACACACTCCCATAGCAATATCTTGAGCGATTTTGTTAACGAAGGAGGTGGTGAACCAATGAGTTAGTATCTGATCAGGTATATGGAACTTGATCAGTCTACGACGACGTCGCCACTCATGAATGTGATCAGAATTGTGGGTGGCTTTGTCCTACTTCAAAGAAGTCAGGAGGTGCGTCCCGGCTTCGTAGCGAACCGGTAACTGAAAGTGAGTCAGAAAAGCCATGGCTAACGTATTGAAATATTGAAAGATGCCACGAGATAATTCAATATACCACTTAGCGGCAGCACCAGTCAAAGTGCGTTGGAAGAGGCGTAGACGAATGGAATCATCCACCCAAGAGTTGGACGAACACCAAAGATGGTAAGTCATCACATGAGCTTGGGGGTCCTCCCCAGCTTTACCCTCAAACTTGGGGCAATCACCGGGTACCTTGGTAGGAACCGGAGGCCAATAAGGATTGTGCAGAATTGGATCATTATTTAATTTCGAAACATCCGATAATTCCAAGGTAGCCAGAAACGGAAATGGCGGATTGGACGGCATGCCTGGCCCTGGATAAGGACCAGTACCTGTACTTCACACTGGTTGAGAATATCCTTGCCCCCAAGGGTTCTGTCCAGCAGGATTCTGACCGTAGGGGGTATAGGGTGCATATCTAGTCTGATTCGGTTGCTGGTAACCAGTGTACGGGGCTTGATAACCAGAGTATGGACCTTGATTATATGTCGGCCTTGTGTGAGCAGCATGTGGATTTGGCTGCTGAGCATAGGTGTAGCCAGGTTGTTGAGAGTAATAGTTAGAACCTTGGGGCTGGCTATAATTCGGTCGGTATTGACCATGAGAATAGTAACCGCCTTGAGGTCGAGTGGGCTACTGATAGGTGGGACCCTGCTGAGCCTGATAATTAGGGCGCAGTGGTTGATTTGGCTGCGGCATTGAATAAGTTGGCTGTTGGGCAGGGTTGATAGGATGTGCAGGCTAGCCTGGCTGAACAAGCTGACCTGGCTGAGCGGGCTGCCTTGGTTGAACAGGTTGACCCGGATAAACAGGTTGTGCTGGTTGTGCAGGTTGTCCTGGCTGTTGAGGAGCACCAGGTTGTGCTGGATGGGCCGGTTGGCCTGGTGGAGGGACACCAGGTTGTGCTGTATTGGCCGGTTGGCTTGGTGGTGGGATACCAGGTTGTACCGGATGGGCCGGTTGGCCTGGTAGTGGAATGGAGCCAGGTGGTTGCTGATATCTGGTTTGACCCGCAACAGGACTATAAGATGGTCCTGGCTGATGTGCAACATTGGGACCAAGAGGATACTGAGGTTGCATGGGTTGAGAAGGTTGGACTTGCCCCCCAGGACCGTATACCAGCCCGGGTTGGTACCCCGGTTGACCTGTGAGTCCTTGAGGTTGCCCAGGTGGGACTCCAGGGAGAGGCTGCACGAGTTGACCAGAAGGTTTGTAACACTGTCCTTGCGTACCGTATAATGGCCCTTGTTGGCCCGGAGGGTAGCCCTGTATGAGCTGTCCTTACGGGTCATAAGAATAGCCAGGCTAGCCCGAAGGTTGGCCTTGAAAAGGTTGTCCTTGCGGGTTAAAAGGTTGTCCAGCTTGGTTATAAGGTAAACCCTGAGCATGAAGTTGAGCCTCAGGAGCAGGTAAACGTAAAGGGTTCATGTGCTCATCGTACTGATATGGAAAAACGTACACGGGTGTACCATCCTGTGCATAATGCGAAAAATACGAGCGGTTGGGATCTTGAGAGGACTGTCCGACCTCGGGGTTCGATTGTTTCAGGGACAATCGATACTCCTCCGGAGAGATGTTCTCCGGCATAGCAGATGCTATATAGATGTCTTCGGGAAGCAATGTGGTCCTTACAGACTGGGTAGTAATAGCGGGTGCAGATGCGGCCACACAAACAGTGGGCATGGAGGGTACAGAAGTAACCTAAGGGGATGACGTAACGGGTGTCCATGGAGACATCCCCAATGAAGGAACAACCGGCCTCATAGAAGGAGCTGATACCCTCATAGAGGCAGCGGCAACAATAATCTGACCCAAGGATCTATACCCGGCTGGTAATGAGGGACCATGTGATGACATAACATATGGTTCAGGGTTGCCTTCTGGAAATAACTGTCGAGGGAATAACTGGTAATATTCACCATACGTGGAGATTTCCTCACTAGGAGAATCACTCATATTTGAACCTGTCGCTAGATCTCGTAACAGACGGCGAGGACTAGGAGGAATAACAACAGCTATAAAAGGCGAACTCGATGTAAGAGGAGGGAAATCTTCCCCTACTCCCAATCCAAACCAAGGGTCGAAAAAGGGCCAATTGAACTCAACTGGTCCTCCAAAGGGCTGCTCAGACAGAACTGGTCCCTTGTCGGGAAACTCGGAAACGATGGGCTGTTAGGGTTCAGCAGAGGAATGAGAAGCCTGTGATGAATCGTCTGTATATGGACTACCAGTAGACGAAACATAAGGTTCTGCCACTGTGACAACAATGAAAAAAGATCAAGCACAACACACACAGGCTGAAAAAGAGTCAAGACACACAATCAAATGGCCAACAGGCAAAATCTAAGAGGGCGTGTGATCGCGGGTGATTTATTTTACCACATTGAAACTTAGAAACTTCATCGTTTCATGTTTTAAGAGTCGAGAAACGGATGAAAGGTGACTCTATCTCTTTCAGTTTTGAAGCAAGCGTGAAAGGACAAGCGCTTGGTGATCCTTTCAAATTTAAAGAGTCGGAAAAGATCAAATGACTACTCAGGAATACTAGGCAAAGGGTGTACCAAATAACCGTGAACTGCAATATACACCTTGGTTTCAAAATGAAAGAGAAATCAACCAAGGACTTAACATACGTGCAGGAAATCTCCCCGAATGCTGTGTCCGGTGTATCACGGGTATAGGGCGGCAGACTCGGCTTCCTGTGGATAAAGGATAGAAACCTAGTGGGGTCTCCCTTTATATACGCGACGGTACGGGGAGCACAAGTCCGTACTAGTGCTGTCTAAAGCCAAGAGGCGAACGACAGCTACTAGGTTTAAAGATGCCGGAACACGTCTCTAGCCTAGACCACTAAATGTTGCGTTAATGTTTCAATGCTGCCTTAGTGTAAATTGAATAAATTTTAATGTTTATCTTCAATTACGTTTCAGTTTTCAGGCCCTAGCGAGTGTGACGTCTCAAAATCTCCTAAATGCACACTATATGCCACAGTATATCATTTCATTCGATGAAAGCTAATTATGAGAGAGTTGAGAGCTTTTCACACAAACAAAATGATCAGAAAACAACCAAAAAAGTCTCTAATGCAGCTAATGTAAACCAAAAACTTTTCTCTCAAAGTCACTAATCACTAATAACACCGAAAAGATTTTAATTTGCACTAACTAGTCGAAAGCAAAAGAGATTTTTTATATTTTCAATGTTTAATAGCAAAGTGCACTAAACAAAATGAAAACTAATGAAAAGAGCAATTTGAGAAGTGATGAGGAAAGAGCAAAACACACAAATTTCACTCAACGCAAACACACAATCAGATCTCCAAATTGACAAAACAGTCCCTCAAAACCAAGAGAATCCCAAAGACTCAAATGGACCATGTAATCTAGGCCCAAAGCGAGACAAAGCGAAATTCGAATGAAGAAGAAATCAATCACTCAAACAACGCAATGAAATGATAGACAACCACCAAACGAATGTAAAGAAGCAATCACAAGGTCGACTGAACCGATAAAAACCAAAAACTCCCAAGGGAGGCTCGACACACAAGAGCACCTAGATGCCCTAGGGCTAGAATGTGAAATCGATGGAAACGGGCAAACAACCAAAGGACGAAGGTCACAGCCAGTCAAACAAGGCTCCAGAACACTCAAGCAGTCGAAAAAACAAGACCAAACACACTGATCAAGCTCAGGAAGGTCAGAATAGAGAAAACCCTAGTACCTCACAATATTGGCGCGACTATGAGGCTAAAACTAGCGCCAGAAATGAATTGGCGCGGGTAATACACTAGCAACTTGCGCCAATGGGCGCGACTGTCAGGCTGTAAAGTGCGCCAGTCAAGTTTGCTATGGAAAAATAAAAATAGGCAATCCAACAAGCAGATCAGTGATGATCAAGCTGACCAAAAGCCAAAATCATAAAAAGAGCCAGCCAAAAGAGCCGATCAAGCAAGCAGAATCGAGAAACAACCGAAAAGACAAGACAATACTCCAAGCGTTCAGTTCATAAACTAACCCAGATATTGACTGAAGCAGCTTTGGTCTACTTCGCTAATGCAGAGAAATAGCATTTCGAAGGCTATCTGGCTAACTTCAGGCTCCATCTGTAGCTTACAATGTAGAACAACAACAAGCTAGACGATCCCCAGCGGAGTCACCAATTTGTTGAAGAGGTAAATCCCCTCTGCGGACAGAGGCGATCCCTACTAGCCCAGACCGGGTCTAGCTACAACCATCACATGCTATAGTGCAGGTTCCTAATTGCAAATAAACCAACTAGCGATGAAGGCTTACCTGGAATCCAACGCTGTCGCTTGTAGAGAAAGTAGCACTCCTGTTCCTTAGCTCTGGCAGATCACGATCCTCACGATCTCCATGACTGGACACTTGCACATGAAAGAAACACAACAAAGGCAAGCGTAAAATATAGTATATGCAACTATATGTCAGTCAGAGAAGACATAACTCATCATCATAATCATCAACAAGAGTGGAACCATAACCAATAGTCGCTTATCATTAATCAATCAAAGAAGAATACAACCATAGCTCTGACGCTAAATTCTCCTTCGGAGGGTCGCCAGTGGAACACGTCTCGAAAAAGCCTGTCGGGGATGGGACAAAACTCTCTCTCCGGATGTCTCGACAACAATCTCCTTGCTTGGATTTGGCCTTAAGGGAATGAATCAAGGCTCTTGTAGCATAAGGCTCTGATGGCTCTTGGGAACTTGGAGACTAGCTTGCAAAGGAGATGAGCAAGCTTTTATAGATGGAGGAAGGGGAGTTGGGATCCCTATAATCATGGGATTGGTCCTATCCTCAAGGAATCTTCCATGAGAGGTGGCAAACCACTTCCTCTACATGGAGATCTGGGGCCAAACCTCCCAACTCAAATTAGATACCAGTTGATGGATTGGTTAGGAAGAAACTTTTTCCATTTATTTTAAAAAAAAACTCCTTAAAATGGCTGGTGTGAGTGCGACTCTGAGACAGAGCACCAATTGGCGCGCCCTCTTTGAAGGATTTCCCCCATTGGCACGGGTACTGAACTGGCTGCCCGCGCCAATGCAAAAAGGGGTGTTTTTAGGGTTTCTCACAAGGAGTTGTCTTCAGGGCAATGAAAGTACATGTTTAGGGGAATGCCATGAAAGTGTTTTCAAGTTATGTCACTGCTCACAGGTCACGGAATGAACCCTCCAATTGTGCGGGATGGGGAATTGCAGGGACGGTGACAAATTGATGTGTAACAGAAGTGAAAAATGAACTAAATATAAGGGTGTTCAGCATGGGAAGATAGATTAAGTGAAGTGCCAATCCATTGGGCTATGGAGTCATAAAAGGAGTTTACTTGCATAAAAACTATCCAAGGGTTTCCATAGGGCAAGTCATCTATACCAATGGATCTCTTTAGATAAGTGGTGAGATGGAACATTAAGAATGGGTGAAAGAAAGAAACCAAAGTGCAACCTAAGACCAGGTCAGATGTCATTTAAATCTAGGCATAATTTTGACATACTTCGAAGGAAACTCTCATAAAAGACACAAAGGGTAGCTTAAGATCAGGTCAGATGTCATTTAAATCCAGACCTACTTTCAGCATACTCTTAAGGAAGACAATCCAACAGTCCTCATAACCACTTTCAGACAGTAGAAAACATTTAAGATTAAACACAGAGTAAGGCCTAAGATCAGAGAAAGAATTTTAACCTTCAATGCTTTTGACACTCACTCAAAGGGATCTTAGAAAGGATAAATGTTGGAAAAGGAACCTAGTGAGACAGGGCTAACTCTAATCTCCCAGTTTCCCAATTCTTTCAGATGAAACCAGACAAGAACATCTAAGGAACAACTCTAAATTCATACATCAGTAAAGATGGACAAACCAACTTCTATACTAGTTAAATTATGTGAATTTGTTCTTAGATACACCATCAGAGGAAAACATAAAGATAAATATTTAACATTGAGACTTAGGGTAATTCCATCAGTATGTCCTAATCTATGCTTGTTGTTCTTTATAAGAGAATAAATGGATAGTATGTAAAACATGAAAGGAGACAAGTTACAGTAAGGAAAACATCTCCAATAACACAGACCAGTATCCTGTGAATCTGCTTGTTCAATTGATGTGCAAAACCAATCACATACTTGGAGCTCAATGAATTTTTACAGTCCAACTTCTCTTCCCAACCTACTATAATACAAACTACTTAGCTACTTCCCCTCAATAACAGTTCTAGCAATCGATAAAATCCCAACAACCAACCCTTTACAATGTATTTTCAATGAGTTCTTATAGGTGAATGAGGAGGTAGAGTAGTAGATATGGACTTTAATGATCCATTAAGATAGAGGGGAGGAAAAATTCGAATGCCCACTCTACATAATGGCTTTGCATTGAATTTTTTGTACCCTTTAGGCTAGTTTAGAAGCCTATGTCAGGTTGACAATAACTTCAAGTATTTTCTTTGAAGTACTCTCTGGTTGTTCGTACTCTGTTTGTACGCTGAGACAAGTAAGGCAGATAAATTACTTTCAGGCCTTCCATACTTTGTAACTAATTCTCTGGAAATCTTATGACTTCTGTCAAGGTGATGATCTTCTCAGGAGCTGAATGGAGAATAAAAACATTGTGGAAACTTGTCTTTTCTTGGAAAAGCACATTCTGCTGATGTGAAAACACTGATATGGCTTGTTTCATGTGCTTTAGCCCTTATTAGGCCTTCTAGATCATTTTTAAGGTCTTCAATTTGTATCTTCATCCTTTAAACACTGGATTATAGCATTAGTCTGCAATAACAGGCTTTTAATCCCTTTAATCCTTCACTGATACTCTTTGTCGCTTCTCTTCTGATCTGTTTGTGAATATGCAGGCTTTAATGGTGCTGGAGGGTTTATGAGAGGGTTTCACACTGATATTTTAATTAAATACACATTTAAAACCTTCTCAGGTGTCTTCACTGCAATCTTCGGCTCTGAAAAATGACATTCTGTGCTCTATATTATCATGACTGTGACTATGTAGAAAGAATAATCTTTCACCGTCTGTAACCCTGCAAAAACCAAATAAACATGTTAGGAAACTCAATGGGAGTGGAAGAGGATTGCTCTGGAGGGCTGAGGAAATGGTGTTACAGTAATGAAAATGGTGGATGCAGGCGAAAAAATGGGTAAAAATCATGTCGAAATGGAGGAAAATTAGCCTAATGGAGGTTTGGTGCGAGGCGGGTTCTGGACTGTCGGATCCGATTTAACAGTGGCGATCTACGGTCGAGATTCATTGATCGGATCATTCAAAGGACTAGATGAAATAGGATATGGGATTATGTCGTGACCGTTGGATTAGATAGGTTAATGGTGATCAACGACGGAGGTTCATCAAAGAAATTTTTTGGGGGACGGGTGAAAAAACAACTGATGGGGTCGCGATGAGACATGAACCGTTCGATCAGAACAGATCGAATGCTGAGATCGTCAGAAGGGAACGTTGGGGGTTAGTTGAATGGAGAAATGGAAGGTTTCGCAGTTAGATCCGGACCGTCGAATAAAATCGATCAACGACCATGATTAACACTAAAAACACAACGCGAAAGGTGGTAAGCGGAAAACCGGAGTGGTTTTCGTGTGGGGTCGGAGGTGGGAAGTGGTTTTCACAAAATTTGCGCGATTCCATTCAGCACCTGACAAGTGGAAAAACAAAACTGCTCATGTCGCACGATTTTGGAACATTAATGCCCAGAAGAACAAAAAACGCGATAAGCTGCTCGGCCATTGGATGTGGGGCGGGGAGATCTGACAGTGGAAACGACAACGTGATGGGGGAAGGTGCGTGGTGCGGAAGTGGGCCATCGGGTTCACCGGGTTTAATAGCAGCTGTAGGATCTCCAAGAATGGACAGTCACGATATAAAACTGGAGTGGCAGTGTTTCAAAAAATGGAGTGAGGGGTATGCAATGGAAAGTGCCCGATCACCATTGATTTCCGGAGATCAACGACTCTCGTCGATTCAGATCAAAACTTCAGGGAACAATGAAAACCAAAGGGAAAAAGCATTCTGGTGTGGTTTTTTGGTTTATTAAGCACCTGATGTAGAGTTTTGGGTCGTATGGGAACATGGCTAAGTTTTATAAGCCCTTGGGGGCTTAAGCCTCATATAGTGTAAAAAGAGTGCTTTTAGGCCAAAATTAGTGTTTTTTTTATGCCAAATGGAGGGTTTCGGTAGGCAGAAAGAGGCATTTTAAAACCAGATGAAGGATAATATGAGATTTAAAAATGGTTTTATGATGAGATGTAGGGCTAAGGAGGGGATTTTGTGGGATTTTGAAAGGGGAAAAAGGGGTGAAAATGGGGATTTTGAGGGGATGAAATAGGGAAAATGGAGGCCTCTTTTAAAGCAATTTCTTCATAGCAGAACAACAGGTTTTCAATGGAAACAACAGTGAAGATTATTCAAGGAATAGAAGACACATAGAGGCTTCAAGAATGAAAGATTTTCGAGGGAAATGTTTCTCTTGAAGGCTCAGAAACATTTTTAGCCACCTGTTTTCTATGCCAAAATTTTATAGGTGGCTAACAGTGGCTCCACATGAGGATGCCATCTTCTTGAAGATGTCAAGAATCTCAGAAAATAATCTTTGGAGTAGGCCAGATGCCTGGTACTTGACACATATTTTTATTTTCTTTGATCAGCTGCCACAAACATGGTGGATATTAAAACAACATAAAACATTTTCCCAAACAACTACCTACCCATCCTACTTTCCTAGCATTTTTTCTTCAAGGTGCATTTAGACTTGCAGACCTTTCACATCATCATTTTTATTGAAAGCCAAAATAATCTAATTCTACCCTTATTCCTCCATGATACTAGATTAAACAGTTGGCCTCATAGCTTCTCTACCTAAAATAATATCTTCCAGGATTAAACTGTCTGGCAGATTTCATTCTCTACATTCTAAAACAGGAATTGAAAAACAGCCAAACCAGGATTAGACTGTCTGGTTTGCTATGGGTCCATGGCATAAAGACAGATTGCCCATGAACTAAACTTTGCAGAAGTTAAAAACAACTAAATAAATACTCACAGGCTGAGCTTTATTGAGATTACCTACCTACCCTACTCTAACTTGGAAATCTTTGTTGTTTTATATGATACAATAGTGCCAGTGCAACCAGTTAAGAAGTAACAAAAAAGGGTAGAAAATCTGACTGCTTGTCAGAGATAACCACAGTGTACTTTGGATGTGGGTCTTCAAAACCAAGGCCACCATCAGTGGTGACCACTCCTGATGTATCTGGCCCCTGCCAAGGATCAATGTTTGGGAGCTTGAGCCAATCAGGGCCTCCATATACTCTGCCACAGGATCAATGAACACATGATGTAAACTTTCTTCTTTTAGGCCTTCCATGAATGGTAGGCTACCTGCATCCTTGACAACTTGGATCACTGCATCTTTAGTTTGGCTCTTGAAGGCCCATTCATCCTCTTCCTGCACATCAAAAGGTAGTGAAATTTCTTCTTGTTTAGGGGGAGGGAGACTTTCCAAAAATGCTCTGGGGTCTTTGAATTAATATGATTGTTCTTGTGAATTCAATATTTCAATCTCAGCTTCATATCTTTCAGCCACCAATTCTAAGAAAATTTTCTTAAGCACAGGTCTAGCATTGAATTTTGAGCTGAGAAGGATAGCCTCTGGAAGGTCCTCCCATTCTAGTTTTGTCAGGTCACTTGATATTATATAACGACACTCTGCTATGAAACTTGGATGCATTTCTGCAAATTGTTTAGAGTCTTCCATTAGTGAAGTGACTTGGTCTTTGCTGTGCCGGGATGTGGAGAAACCACTATACTTTAATATGGATGATGTTGTGATGAAACTGGTCTCCCAGTGGAGTCATGTGAAAATAGAGATAATTAGCAGGCCTACTGATCACCAGTGGAGTCTTTTGATCTTTTAGGAACTGTGAAGTCTTCAGGGGGAGGGTTTAAAGTGTTCAAGGAGATTTATTGTCCACCACAGTGATTAACTACCAAATCAAGGCTAATTTGGTATTCTTCCCCAGCGGAGTCGCCATTATGTTGTGGTTCCTATGATTTGGCAGATTTGGAAATACCAAATGATAAGACAACATCAAACCACTTTGGGCTCCTAGGATCTAGCCCTCCTAGATCCAGAGAGGGATCTCTCTATAAATGTAAGGAATGATATATCTTTGAGCTCAAGGTAAGGTATTAGGCTAGGTATGAAGCACAAGGGTTTTTGATTTTTTTGTTTGGATGGGGATAATCAACTAAGAAGGTTATGGAAGTGAAAAAGGAACTAAATAGAAGGATGTTCAGCATGGGAAGATAGGTTAAGTGAAGTGCCAATCCATTGGGCTATGGAGTCATAAAAGGAGTTTAATTGCATAACAACTATCCAAGGGTTTCCATAGGGCAAGTCATATATACCAATGGATCTATTTAGATAAGTGGTGAGATGGAACATTAAGAATGGGTGAAAGAAAGAAACCAAAGTGTAGCCTAAGTTCAGGTGAGATGTCATTTAAATCCAGGCTTGCTTTTGATATACTTCGAAGGAAACTCTCATAAAATACACAAAGGGTAGCTTAAGATCAGGTCAGATGCCATTTAAATCTAGACCTGCTTTCAGCATACTCTTAAGGAAGACAATCCAGCAGTCCTCATAACCACTTTCAAACAGTAGAAAACATTTAAGATTAAACACAGAGTAAGGCCTAAGATCAGAGAAAGACTTTTAACCTTCAATGATTTTGACACTCACTCAAAGGGATCTTAGAAATGATAACTGTTGGAAAATGAGCCTAGTGAGACAGGGCTAACTCTAATCTCCCATTTTCCCAATTCTTTCAACTGAAACCAAACAAGAACATATAAGGAACAACTCTAAATTCATACATCAGTAAGAATGGACAAACCAACTTCTATACTGGTTAAATTATGTGAATTTGTTCTTAGATACACCATCAGAGGAAAACATAAAGATAAAGATTTAACAATGAGACTTAGGGTACTTCCATCAGTATGTCCTAATCTATGCTTGCTATTCTTTATCAAAGAATAAATGGACAATATGTAAACCATGAAAGGAGACAAGTTACAATAAGGAAAACATCACCAATAATAAAGACCAGGATCTTGTGAATCTGCTTGTTCAATTGATGTGCAAAATCAGTCACATACTTTGAGCTCAATGAATTTTTACAGTCCAACTTCTCTTCCCAACCTACTATAATACAAACTACTCAGCTACTTCCCCTCAATAACAGTTCTAAGAATCGATAAAATCCCAAAAACCAACCCTTTACAATGTATTTTCAATGAGTTCTTATAGGTGAATGAGGAGGTAGAGTAGTAGATATGGACTTTAATGATCCATTAAGACAGAGGGGAGGAAAAATTCGAATGCCCACTCTGCATAATGGCTTTGCAATGACTTGTTTGTACCCTTTAGGCTGGTTTAGATGCCTATGTCAGGCTGACAATAACTTCAGGTATGTTCTTTGAAGTACTCTCTGGATTTTCGTACTCTGTTTGTACGCTGAGACAAGTAAGGCAGATAAATGACTTTCAGGCCTTCCATACTTTGTAACTAATTCTCTGGAAATATTAGGAATTTTTTCAGGGTGACAATCTTCTCAGGAGCTGAATGGAGAATAAAAACATTGTGGGAACTTGTCCTTTCTTGGAAAAGCACATTTTGCCGATGTGAAAACACTGACATGGCTTGTTTCATGTGCTTTAGGCCTTATTAGGCCTTTTGGACCATTTTTAAGGTCTTCAATCTGTATCATCGTCCTTTAAACACTGTATTATAGCATTAATCTTCAATAAAAGGCTTTTAATCCCTTTAATCCTTCACTGATACTCTTTGCCGCTTCTCGTCTGATCTGTCTGTGAATATGCAGGTTTTAATGGCGCTGGAGGGTTTATGAGAGGGTTTCACAATGATCTTTTAATGGAATACACGTTTAGAAACTTCTCAGGTGTCTTCACTGCAATCTTCGGCTCTGAAAAATGGCATTCCGCGCTCTGTATTATCATGACCGTGACTGTGTAGAAAGAATAATATTTCACCGTCTGTAACCCTGTAAAAACCCAATAAAAGTGTTAATAAACTCAATGGGAGTGGAGGAGGATTGCTCTGGAGGGCCGAGGAAACGGTGTCGCAGTAATGAAAATGGTGGATGCAGGCGAAAAAATGGGTAAAAATCATGTCGGAATGGAGGAAAACTGGCCTGACGGAGGTTAGGTGCGAGGCAGGTTCTGGACCGTCGAATCAGATTTAACAATGGCGATCTACGGTCGAGATTCATTGATCGGATCGTTCAGAGGACTAAATGAAATGGGAGATGGGATTATGTTGTGACCATTAGATCAGATAGGTTAATGGTGATCAACGACGGAGGTTCTTCAAAGAAATTGTTTGGGGGACGAGTGAAAAAACAACAAATGGGGTCGCGATGAGACGTGAACCGTTCGATCAGAACAGATCGACTGCTGAGATCGTCGGAAGGGAATGTTGGGGGTCAGTTGAATGGAGAAACGGAAGGGGTCGTGGTTAGATCCAAACCGTCGAATAAAATCGATCAACGACCACGATTAACTCTAAAAGCACAACACGAAAGGTGGTAAGCGGAAAATCGGAGTGGTTTTCGCGCAGGGTCAGAGGTGGGAAGTGGTTTTCACAAAATTTGCGTGATTCCATTCAGCACCTGACACATGGAAGAAAAGAACTGCTCATATCACGAGATTTTGGAATGTTAACGCCCGGACGAAGAAAAAACACGATAAGCTCCTCGACCATTGGATGTGGGGGGGGGGGGGAGATCTGACGGTGGAAACGATAGTGCGATGGGGGAAGGTGCGTGGGGTGGAAGTGGGCCATCGGGTTCATCGAGTTTAATAGCAGCCGTAGGATCTCCAAGAATGGACGGTCATGATCTAAAACTGGAGTGGCAGTGTTTTAGCAAATGGAGTGAGGGGTATGCAATAGAAAGCGCCTGATCACTGTTGATTTTTGGAGATCAACGACTCTCGTCGATTCAGATCATAACATCGGGGAACAATGAAAACCAAAGGGAAAAATCATTCTGGTGTGGTTTTTTGGTTTATTAAGTGCCTGATGCAGATTTTTGGGTCGTATGGGAACGGGGCTAAGCTGTATAAGCCCTCTGGGTCTTAAGCCTCATATAGTGTAAAAAGAGTGTTTTTAGGCCAAAATTAGTGTTTTTTTAAGGCCAAATGGAGGGTTCTGGTAGGCAGAATAAGGCATTTTAAAACTAGATGAAGGATAATATGAGGTTTAAAAATGGTTTTATGATGAGATGGAGGGCTAAGGAGGGGATTTTGTGGGATTTTGAAAGGGGAAAAAGGGGTGAAAATGGGGATTTTGTTGGATTTTGAAAGGGGAAAAAGGGGTGAAAATGGGGATTTTGAGGGGATGAAATAGGGCAAATGGAGGCCTCTTTTAAAGAAATTTCTTCATAGCAGAACAACAGGTTTTCAATGGAAACAACAGTGAAGATTCTTCAAGGAATAAGAGACACATAGAGGCTTCAAGAATGAAATATTTTCAAGAGAAATATTTCTTTTGAAGGCTCAGAAAAATTTTTAGCCACCTGTTTGCTATGCCAAAATTTTATAGGTGGCTAACAGTGGCTCCACATGGGGATGGCATCTTCTTGAAGGTGTCAAGAATCTCAGAAAATAATCTTTGGAGTAGGCTAGATGCCTGGTACTTGACACATATTTTTCTTTTCTTTGATCAGTTGCCACAAAAATGGTGGATATTAAAACAACATAAAACATTTTCCCAAACAACTACCTACCCATCCTATTATCCTAGCATTTTTTCTTCAAGGTGCATTTAGACCTGCAGACCTTTCGCATCATCATTTTTATTGAAAGCCAAACTAATCTAATTCTACCCTTATTCCTCCATGAGACTAGATTAAACAGTTGGCCTCATAGCTTCTCTAACTAAGCTAATATCTGCCAGGATTAAACTGTCTGGCATATTTCATTCTCTACATTCTAAAATAGAAATTGAAAAACAACCAAACCAGGATTAGACTATCTGGTTTGTTGTGGGTCCATGGCATAAATACAAACTTCCCATGAACTGAACTTTGCAGAAATTAAAAACAACTAACTAAATACTCACAGGCTGAGCTTTATTGAGATTACCTACCTACCCTACTCTAACTTGGAAATATCTATTGTTTTATATGATACAATAGTGCCACTATAGCAAGTTAAGCAGTAACAAAAAAGGGTAGAAATTCTGACTACTTGTCAGAGATAACCACAGTGTACTTTGGATGTGGGTCTTCAAAACCAAGGCCACCATCAATGGTGACCACTCCTGATGTATCTCGCCCCTACCAAGGATCAATGTTTGGGAGCTTGAGCCAATCAAGGCCTCCATATACTCTGCCACAGGATCAATGAACACATGATGTAAAATTTCTTCTTTTAGGCCTTCCATGACTGGTAGGCTACCTGCATCCTTGACAGCTTGGATCACTGCATCTTCAGTGTGGCTCTTGAAGGCCCATTCATCCTCTTCCTGTACATCAAAAGGTAGTGAAATTTCTTCTTGTTTAGGGGGAGGGAGACTTTTCAAAAATGCTCTGGGGTCTCTGAATTAATATGATTTTTCTTGTGAATTCAATATTTCAATCTCAGCTTCATATATTTCAACCACCAATTCTAAGAAAATTTTCTTAAGCACAGGTCTAGCATTGAATTTTGAGCTGAGAAGGATAGCCTCTGGAAGGTCCTCCCATTCTAGTTTTTCCAGGTCACTTGATATTATATAACGACACTCTGCTATGAAACTTGGATGTATTTCTAAAAATTGTTCAGAGTCTTCCATTAGTAAAGTGACTTGGTCTTTGCTGTGCCGGGATGTGGAGAAACCATTATACTTTAATATGGATGATGTTGTGATGAAACTGGTCTCGCAGTGGAGTCATGTGAAAATAGAGATAATCAGCAGGCCTACTGATCACCAGTGGAGTCTTTTGATCTTTTAGGAACTGTGAAGTCCTCAGGTGGAGGGTTTAAAGTGTTCAAGGAAATTTACTGTCCACCATTGTGATTAACTACCAAATCAAGGCTAATTTGGTCTTCTTCCCCAGCGGAGTCACCATTATGTTGTGGTTCCTATGATTTGGCAGATTTGGCAATACCAAATGATAAGACAACATCAAACCACTTTGGGATCCTAGGATCTAGCCCTCCTAGATCCAGAGAGGGATCTCTCTATAAATGTAAGGAATGATATATCTTTGAGCTCAATGTAAGGTATTAGGCTAGGTATGAAGCACAAGGGTTTTTGATTTGTTTGTTTGGATGGGGATAATCAACTGAGAAGGTTATGGAAGTGAAAAAGGAACTAAATAGAAGGATGTTCAACATGGGAAGATAGGTTAAGTGAAGTGCCAATCCATTGCGCTATGGAGTCATAAAAGGAGTTTACTTGCATAAAAACTATTCAAGGGTTTCCATAGGGCAAGTCATCTATACCAATGGATCTCTTTAGATAAGTGGTGATATGGAACATTAAGAATGGGTGAAAGAAAGAAACCAAAGTGTAGCCTAAGTTCAGGTTAGATGTCATTTAAATCCAGGCTTGCTTTTGATATACTTCGAAGGAAACTCTCATAAAATACACAAAGGGTAGCTTAAGATCAGGTCAGATGTCATTTAAATCTAGACCTGCTTTCAGCATACTCTTAAAAAAGACAATCCAGCAGTCCTCATAACCACTTTCAGACAGTATAAAACATTTAAGATTAAACACAGAGTAAGGCCTAAGATCAGAGAAAGACTTTTAACCTTCAATGATTTTGACAATCACTCAAAGGGATCTTAGAAAGGATAACTGTTGGAAAATGAACCTAGTGAGACAGGGCTAACTCTAATCTCCCAATTTCCCAATTCTTTCAGCTGAAACCAAAAAAGAACATATAAGGAACAACTCTAAATTCATACATCAGTAAGCATGGACAAACCAACTTCTATACTGGTTAAATTATGTGAATTTGTTCTTAGATACATCATCAGAGGAAAACATAAAGATAAAGATTTAATAGTGAGACTTAGGGTACTTACATCAGTATGTCCTAATCTATGCTTGTTGTTCTTTATCAGAGAATAAATGGACAGTATGTAAAACATGAAAGGAGACAAGTTACAGTAAGGAAAACATCACCAATAATATAGACCAGGATCTTGTGAATCTGCTTTTTCAATTGATGTGCAAAACCATTCACATACTTTGAGCTCAATGAATTTTTACATTCCAACTTCTCTTCCCAACCTACTATAATACAAACTACTCAGCTACTTCCCCTCAATAACAGTTCTAACAATCGATAAAATCCCAACAACCAACCCTTTACAATGTATTTTCAATGATTTCTTATAGGTGAATGAGGAGGTAGAGTAGTAGATATGGACTTTAATGATCCATTATGACAGAGGGGAGGAAAAATTTGAATGCCCACTCTGCATAATGGCTTTGCATTGACTTGTTTGTACCCTTTAGGCTGGTTTAGAAGCCTATGTCAGGCTGACAATAACTTTAGGTATGTTCTTTGAAGTACTCTCTGCCTTTTCGTACTCTGTTTGTACGGTGAGACAAGTAAGGTAGATAAATGAATTTCAGGCGTTCCATAATTTGTAACTAATTCTCTGGAAATATTAGGAATTTTTTCAGGGTGATGATCTTCTCAGGAGCTGAATGGAGAATAAAAACATTGTGGGAACTTGTCTTTTCTTGGAAAAGCACATTCTGCTGATGTGAAAACACTGACATGACTTGTTTCATGTGATTTAGGCCTTATTAGGCCTTAAGGATCATTTTTACGGTCTTCAATCTGTATCTTCATCCTTTAAACACTGGATTATAGCATTAATCTTCAATAATAGGCTTTTAATCCCATTAATCCTTCACTGATACTCTTTGTCGCTTCTCTTCTGATCTGTCTGTGAATATGCAGGTTTTAATGACGTTGAAGGGTTTATGAGAGGGTTTCACACTGATATTTTAATGGAATACACGTTTAGAAACTTCTCAGGTGTCTTCACTGCAATATTCGGCTCTGGAAAATGACATTCTGTGCTCTGTATTATCATGACCGTGGCTGTGTAGAAAGAATAATATTTCACCGTCTATAACCCTGCAAAAACCCAATAAAAATGTTAAGAAACTCAATGGGAGTGGAGGAGGATTGCTCTGGAGGGCAGAGGAAACGGTGTCACAGTAATGAAAATGGTGGATGCAGGTGAAAAAATGGGTAAAAATCATGTCGGAATGGAGGAAAACTGGCCTGACAGAGGTTTGGTGCGAGGCGGGTTCTGGACCGTCGGATCAGATTTAACAGTGGCGATCTATGGTAGAGATTCATTGATCGGATCGTTCAGAGGCCTAGATGAAATGGGAGATGGGATTATGTCATGACCATTAGATCAGATAGGTTAATGGTGATCAACGGCGGAGGTTCGTCAAAGAAATTGTTTGGGGGATGGGTGAAAAAACAACATATGGGGTCGCGATGAGACGTGAACTGTTCGATCAGAACAGATCGACTGCTGAGATCATCAGAAGGGAACGTTGGGGGTCAGTTGAATGGAGAAATGGAAGGGGTCGTGGTTAGATCTGGACCGTCGAATAAAATCGATCAACGGCCACGATTAACTCTGAAAACACAACGCGAAAGGTGGTAAGCGGAAAACCGGAGTGGTTTTCATGCGAGGTCAGAGGTGGGAAGTGGTTTTCACAAAATTTGCGCGATTCCATTAAGCACATGACACGTGGAAGAACAAAACTTCTCATATCGCAATATTTTGGAACGTTAACGCCCGGACGAAGAAAAAACATGATAAGCTCCTCGGCCGTTGGATGTGGGGGGGGGGGGGGAGATTTGACGGTGGAAACGATAGCGCGATGGGTGAAGGTGCGTGGGGTGGAAGTGGGCCATCGGGTTTAATAGCAGTCGTAGGATCTCCAAGAACATATGGTCACGATCTAAAACTGGAGTGGCAGTGTTTCAGCAAATGGAGTGAGGGGTATGCAATGGAAAGTGCCCGATCACCGTTGATTTTCGAAGATCAACGACTCTCGTCGATTCAGATCATAACATCGGGGAACAATGAAAACCAAAGGGAAAAAGCATTCTGGTGTGGTTTTTTGGTTTATTAAGTGCCTGATGCAGAGTTTTTGGTTGTATGGGAACGGGGCTAAGCTGTATAAGCCCTTAGGGTCTTAAGCCTCATATAGTGTAAAAAGAGTGTTTTTAGGCCAAAATTAGTGTTTTTTTAAGGCCAAATGGAGTGTTCCAGTAGGCAGAAGAAGGCATTTTAAAACTAGATGAAGGATAATATGAGGTTTAAAAATGGTTTTATGATGAGATGGAGGGCTAAGGAGGGGATTTTGTGGGATTTTGAAAGGGGAAAAAGGGGTGAAAATGGGGATTTTGAGGGGATGAAATAGGGCAAATGGAGGCCTCTTTTAAAGCAATTTCTTGATAGCAGAAAAATAGGTTTTCAATGGAAACAACAGTGAAGATTCTTTAAGGAACAAAAGACACATAGAGGCTTCAAGAATGAAATATTTTCAAGAGAAATATTTCTCTTGAAGGCTCAGAAACATTTTTAGCCACCTGTTTGCTATGCCAAAATTTTATAGGTGGCTAACAGTGGCTCCACATGGGAATGGCATCTTCTTGAAGGTGTCAAGAATCTCAGAAAATAATCTTTGGAGTAGGCCAGATGCTTGGTACTTGACACATATTTTTCTTTTCTTTGATCAACTGCCACAAAAATGGTGGATATTAAAACAACATAAAACATTTTCCCAAACAACTACCTACCCATCCTATTGTCCTAGCATTTTTTCTTCAAGGTGCATTTAGACCTACAAACCTTTCGCATAATCATTTTTATTGAAAGCCAAACTAATCTAATTCTACCCTTATTCCTCCATGAGAATAGATTAAACAGGTTGCCTCATAGCTTCTCTACCTAAGCTAATATCTGCCAGGATTAAACTGTCTGGCATATTTCATTCTCTACATTCTAAAACAGAAATTGAAAAACAGCCAAACCAGGATTAGACTATCTGGTTTGTTGTGGGTCCATGGCATAAAGACAAAATTCCCATGAACTGAACTTTGCAGAAATTAAAAACAACTAACTAAATACTCACAGGATAAGCTTTATTGAGATTACCTACCTACCCTACTCTAACTTGGAAATCTCTACTGTTTTATATGATACAATAGTGCCACTGCAGCCAGTTAAGCAGTAACAAAAAACGGTAGAAAATATAAATGCTTGTCAGAGATAACCACAGTGTACTTTGGATGTGGGTCTTCAAAACCAAGGCCACCATCAATGGTGACCACTCCTGATGTATCTCGCCCCTACCAAGGATCAATGTTTGGGAGCTTGAGCCAATCAAGGCCTCCATATACTCTGCCACAGGATCAATGAACACATGATGTAACATTTCTTCTTTTAGGCCTTCCATGACTGGTAGGCTACCTGCATCCTTGATAGCTTGGATCACTGCATCTTTAGTGTCGCTCTTGAAGGCCCATTCATCCTCTTCCTGCACATCAAAAGGTAGTGAAATTTCTTCTTGTTTCGGGGGAGGGAGACTTTCCAAAAATGCTCTGGGGTCTCTGAATTAATATGATTGTTCTTGTGAATTCAATATTTCAATCTCAACTTCATATCTTTCAACCACCAATTCTAAGAAAATTTTCTTAAACACAGGCTAGCATTGAATTTTGATCTGAGAAGGATAGCCTCTGGAAGGTCCTCCCATTCCAGTTTTGCCAGGTCACTTGATATTATATAACGACACTCTGCTATGAAACTTAGATGCATTTCTGCAAATTGTTCAGAGTCTTCCATTAGTGAAGTGACTTGGTATTTTCTGTGCCGGGATGTGGAGAAACCACTATACTTTAATATGGATGATGTTAGGATGAAATTGGTCTCCCAGTGGAGTCATGTGAAAACAGATATAATCAGCAGGCCTACTGATCACCAGTGGAGTCTTTTGATCTTTTAGGAACTGTGGAGTCGCCAGGTGGAGGGTTTAAAGTGTTCAATGAGATTTACTGTCCACCATAGTGATTAACTACCAAATCAAGGCTAATTTGGTCTTCTTCCCCAGTGGAGTTGCCATTATGTTGTGGTTCCTATGATTTGGCAGATTTGGCAATACCAAATGATAAGACAACATCAAACCACTTTGGGATCCTAGGATCTAGCCCTCCTGGATCCAGAGAGGGATCTCTCTATAAATGTAAAGAATGATATATCTTTGAGCTCAAGGTAAGGTATTAGGCTAGGTATGAAGCACAAGTGTTTTTGATTTGTTTGTTTGGATGGGGATAATCAACTGAGAAGGTTATGGAAGTGAAAAAGGAACTAAATAGAATGATGTTCAGCATGGGAAGATAGGTTAAGTGAAGTGCCAATCCATTGGGTTATGGAGTCATAAAAGGAGTTTACTTGCATAAAAACTATCCAAGGGTTTCCATAGGGCAATTCATCTATACCAATGTATCTCTTTAGATAAGTGGTGTGATGGAACATTAAGAATGGGTGAAAGAAAGAAACCAAAGTGCAATCTAAGATCAGGTCAGATGTCATTTAAATCCAGGCATGATTTTGACATACTTCGAAGTAAAATCTCATAAAAGACACAAAGGGTAGCTTAAGATCAGGTCAGATGTCATTTAAATCCAGACCTGCTTTCAACATACTCTTAAGGAAGACAATCCAACAGTCCTCATAACCACTTTCAGACAGTAGAAAAAATTTAAGATTAAACACAGAGTAAGGCCTAAGATCAGAGAAATAATTTTAACCTTCAATGCTTTTGACACTCACTCAAAGGGATCTTAGAAAGGATAAATGTTGGAAAAAGAACCTAGTGAGACAGGGCTAACTCTAATATCCCAGTTTCCCAATTATTTCAGGTGAAACCAAACAAGAACATCTAAGGAACAATTTTCAATTCATACATCAGTAAGCATGGACAAACCAACTTCTATACTGGTTAAATTATGTGAATTTGTTCTTAGATACACCATCAGAGGAAAACATAAAGATAAAGATTTAACAGTGAGACTTAGGGTACTTCCATCAATATGTCCTAATCTATGCTTGTTGTTCTTTATCAGAGAATAAATGGACAGTATGTAAAACATGAAAGGAGACAAGTTACAGTAAGGAAAACATCACCAATAACACAGACCAGGATCCTGTGAATCTGCTTGTTCAATTGATGTGCAAAACCAGTCACATACTTTTAGCTCAATGAATTTTTACATTCCAACTTCTCTTCCCAACCTACTATAATACAAACTACTCAGCTACTTCCCCTCAATAACAGTTCTAACAATCGATAAAATCCCAATAACCAACCCTTTACAATGTATTTTCAATGAGTTATTATAGGTGAATGAAGAGGTATAGTAGTAGATATGGACTTTAATGATCCATTAAGATAGAGGGGAGGAAAAATTCGAATGCCCACTCTGCATAATGGCTTTGCATTGACTTGTTTGTACCCTTTAGGCTGGTTTAGAATCCTATGTCAGGCTGACAATAACTTCAAGTATGTTCTTTGAAGTACTCTCTGGATTTTCGTACTCTGTTTGTACGCTGAGACAAGTAAGGCAGATAAATGACTTTCAGGCCTTCCATAATTTGTAACTAATGCTCTGGAAATCTTAGGACTTCTTCAGGGTGATGATCTTCTTAGGAGCTGAATGGAGAATAAAAACATTTTGGGAACTTGTCCTTTCTTGGAAAATCACATTATGTTGATGTGAAAACACTGATATGGCTTGTTTCATGTGCTTTAGGCCTTATTAGGCCTTCTGGATCATTTTTAAGGTCTTCAATCTGTATCTTCATCCTTTAAACACTGGATTATAGCATTAATCTTCAATAATAGGCTTTTAATCCCTTTAATCCTTCATTGATACTCTTTGCCACTTCTCTTCTGATCTGTTTGTGAATATGCAGGTTTTAATGGTGCTGGAGGGTTTCACACTGATATTTTAATGGAATACATGTTTAAAACCTTCTCAGGTGTCTTCACTGCAATCTTTAGCTCTAAAAAATGACATTCTATGCTCTATATTATCATGACTATGACTGTGTAGAAAGAATAATCTTTCACCGTCTGTAACCCTGCAAAAACCCAATAAACATGTTAAGAAACTCAATGGGAGTGGAGGAGGATTGCTCTGGAGGGCCGAGGAAATGGTGTCGCAGTAATGAAAATGGTGGATGTAGGCAAAAAAATGGGTAAAAATCATGTCGGAATGGAGGAAAACTGACCTGATGGAGGTTTGGTGTGAGTCGGGTTCTGGACCGTCGGATCAGATTTAACAGTGGCGATCTACGGTTGAGATTCATTGATCGGATTGTTCAGAGGACTAGATGAAATGGGAGATGGGATTATGTCATGAACGTTGGATCAGATAGGTTAATGGTGATCAATGGCGGAGGTTCGTCAAAGAAATTGTTTGGGGGACGGGTGAAAAAACAACAGATGGGGTCGCGATGAGACGTGAACTGTTCGATCAGAACAGATCGATGGCTAAGATCGTCAGAAGGGAACGTTGGGGGTCATTTGAATGGAGAAATGGAAGGGGTCGTGGTTAGATCTGGACGGTTGGATCAAACCGATCAACAGCCACGATTAACTCTGAAAACACAATGCGAAAGGTGGTAAGCGGAAAATTGGAGTGGTTTTCGCGCGGGGTTGGAGGTGGGAAGTGGTTTTCACAAAATTTGCGCGATTCCATTCAGAACCTAACACGTGGAAAAACAAAACCGCTCATATCGCGCGATTTTGGAACGTTAACGCCCGGACAAAGAAAAAACGCGATAAGCTCCTCGACTGTTGGATGTGGGGCAGGGAGATTTGACGGTGGAAACGACAATGCGATGGGGGAAGGTGCGTGGGGTAGAAGTGGGCCATCGGGTTCACTGGGTTTAATAGCAGTCATAGGATCTCCAAGAATGGACGGTCACGATCTAAAACTAGAGCAGCAATGTTTCGGCAAATGGAGTGAGGGGTATGCAATGGAAAGTTCCCGATCATCGTTGATTTCTGGAGATCAACGACTCTCGTCGATTCAGATCATAACGTCGGGGAATAATGAAAACCAAAGGGAAAAATCATTCTGATGTGGTTTTTTGGTTTATTAAGTGCCTGATGCAGAGTTTTGGGTGGTATGGGAACGAGGCTAAGCTGTATAAGCCCTCAGGGGCTTAAGCCTCATATAGTGTAAAAAGAGTGTTTTTAGGCCAAAATTAGTGTTTTTTTTAAGGCCAAATGGAGGGTTACAATAGGCAAAAGAAGGCATTTTAAAACCAGATGAAGGATAATATGAGGTTTAAAAATGGTTTTATGATGATATGGAGGGCTAAGCAGGGGATTTGGTGGGATTTTGAAAGGGGAAAAAGGGGTGAAAATGCAGATTTTGAGGGGATGAAATAGGGAAAATGGAGGCCTCTTTTAAAGCAATCTCTTCATAGCAGAACAATAGGTTTTCAATGGAAACAATAGTGAATATTCTTCAAGGAACAGAAGAAACATAGAGGCTTCAAGAATGAAAGATTTTCGAGGGAAATGTTTCTCTTGAAGGCTCAGAAACATTTTTAGCCACCTGTTTGCTATGCCAAAATTTTATAGGTGTCTAACAGAATGAATGTTATAAAATTTAAAATAATAATGTGGTTATAGGTACAGGAGGAAAAATTAATAAATATGATGTTGAAATTAGAGAAATTGAGTAGAAAATATTTGGAGATGAGATGAAAAATCAGGAGCAACAATAAAATTATGTCTTTAGAGACATAAAGGAAACAAAAGTATTGAACCAGCAGGATAAAGATGAAAGCAGCCAACAATTCCAAAGAGGATTTACTGAAATCTTGAAGGTCTATGATGGGAGATTGGTGCTTGAAGCATCAAAAGAGGCCGAAAGGTCTTATCTTTTTAAAACTAATAGTTTGTTGATGAATACAGGTACAACACTGGATGAGAAATTTACTACTATAGGAGCAGTCAATGACTATAGTTGTGATCAAGAAGAAGTTCTTGATTATTCTTCATTATGGAAAGTTGAGCGTTCAATGAAATTGGAGACAAAATCATTAGAAAAAGAGGAATTTCTCCGAGGAATTGGAAAAATAAATTGTTGAAGAGGCCGATGGAATCTGGGTTATAGAATGAGTGATGCTGATGTACATCCAGTTTGAGATTATTTCAGAGTTTGGAGACCAAAATAATGGGTATCAGTGTTTCTACACAAGTATGTAATTCTAGAAATAAAGATGATGTGGTATGGAAAAGCGAGAGTTACATTCGATAGTATTCTAAAAATACTATTCTGGGAATCATGTGATGAATTACAAATTGGAGGTGATACTTTAAGGACCAGCGGAAAAACAGAGTTTGGAATCATGGAGGGAACAAGTCATCAAGACTTGTGGCTGTCACATTATTACAGAAAAGTGGCAGACCTCATAGACAGGAGTCTATGGAAACTTCTCTACATGGGGATTCTGATGCAGGAGCATCAAGATTAATTTTCATTATTTATTTGTGTGATTTAGGGGGTGAGGTTTTATTTTTTTATTTTATAAATTATGTACATTTAAAAAAATAATTTGGGAGAAAAATCTGAGTGTGAGGATTATTGTAAATATTCTCTTAATTAATTGAGGATATGAGTGGAATTGGTTTGGGTAGATAATTTAGGGATTAGGAGTTCCTTAAATGAAACTTAGTTGAGTCAAATAAGGGATAAAGATATTTTAGGATTTGGTTGAGATTTGTGTGGAGGAAATCATGGATTGGAGATAATTCATAATTGTGTATAAATATGAAGCTTGTGTGAGGATGGAGGGTAGAGAGAGATAGTGAGAGATAGAGTGAAATGGTGTGAGAGTTCATATGAAGGGCGAGAGCCGAGAGGCCAATCATTGTAATATTCGACCAAGGAAGGGTTTGCATTGGTAAATTTCTGGTTGTATTTTTGGCTCTCTCTTCATATGTATTTTGAATTGAGTCTAAGTAGACTTTATTGAAGATTAAATTGAAGATTTCATGTAACAGTAACACACACTCTATTATTGTGCGCAAGGATCTGTTTTATGCATAATCCTTGCATCAAACTAAGACTTGATACTGCACAATGTGCAGTTCAATATGGAAAGGGTCAAAGGATTGCATAGTTGAGGGACTCAAGGACTCGGGTTGGAGGCCCAAGCCTTGAGACTATGCAATGTGTAGTTTTGGAGGCCTAGGTAGAGGGACTGCAAAGTTGAGGGACTCAATGGCTCAAGTTGGAGGCTTGAGGCTTGAGACTATGCAATTCACATTTCTAAATTCTTGGGTTGAGTGACTATGTAGTTGAGGAGCTCAAGAGGTCAAGCTTGAGGCTTGAAGCTTCCCAATGCACAGTTTAAACAGGAGAACATGCTGGGATATTGTGCAGTTCAGGGGTTCAAGGCCTCAAGCTTGAGGCATGAGGATTGAAGTTTCCCAATGCACAGTTTTGGAGGGAGAGATTCTAAGTGATTTTTCATTTAAAGAGCTCAAGGTTGAGGCTTAATGCTTGAGACTATTTAGTACGTAGAGAAGGTTGGTTGTAGGAAAGGATTACGTAGTTCTAGAGCTAAAGGACTGGGACTAAGAACTGATAATGTCTAGAGCACAGTTCCAAGATACAAGGTTAGGGCTTGAGGGTTGATACTATGCAATGCACAATTTAGGAAGGTTGAGTGAAGTCAAGTTTCCTGGGAACGAAATTTTCTAGATAAGGCTAAGTGTGGGATCAGTGAGGCTCAAGTGAGGAGAGAAAAAAACTATATTATGATCACACACTAGGAACATTTAACGACACAACATTGATCACTTAAAAAGAAAGAACAACATTATACCCTCAATGTGACAACAATGCACCATACCTCTCCACGTGTGACACAAAAGATACACTTTGCGAAGAAAGTGATGACACTTGTGCGACATTGCATGAAAATTTTGGAATGACTGTAGAACATGTCTACATGACTAGTAGGACTCATCAACACCAAATTTTCCCCTTGAAACAAGCCAAAACTCCACTTTACATGATAAGCGACACTTCCGATGCCAAAATATTACATTTGTTATATAAAGAGAAAATTCTGAACTATATTCGCGATATGTGAACAACAGTGAAAACAACACTAATTAAAATGAAAGCAAGCGAAGGCGATAGTATAAAAGATGAAGAAACACTCAGGAAAGTAAAGGCGTGAAAAAGAGACAGTTTGGAAAGCTCACTGAAATAAAATTAAAATCACATCCAAAAGTGAGAGACTTTCAATGAAAGTGCCCACTGACTGTCGGCATTAGTTGATCATTATATAGACACAATCTTGATGGATTATGCTTTGCTTGTACAAGCTTGCATAAAATAATGTGCTCATGAACTTGGTGTGGATTGATCATGTGCGAGCAGGTGACTTCGACACTTATAATCTAAGAGGGAGCTCAAATACTTAACAAGGAATTAGCCGACCAAGAAGTGACTACAGAACGACCGATCGCAAGATCCATAGTAGGCTCCAAAATTCAAGTGTAGGAAAAACATTGGAGGGTGTTTGTCGTAGCGAAAACACATCATTTTTCATTTAAAATGTGAATGAGAGGATCTAGAAGCATATATCAATGTTGGCTACCTATCCAGGGGTCTCTACCAATTTGTATTTCAATGTCATTTCTAACCTTCCAGGAAAGTAATTTTCCAATTAAAGGGAAATATTTGATGATTTTTATCCACTCCAATATGGAGAGGGGATTTATGTACTTCTATTGGCAAATGTGTGCTCATATACCCACTCCCTAAATAATATTTCATGCTCCTTTTGCAGCAAGCGATTTGGAGAAATACTTATATTTTTTAGACCCCACCCTCCTTGGGCTTTAGGGATGGATATGGACTTCCATGTAGTGAGAGAAAAAGTATTATTTTTTCCTTTTATCCAGCCCAAATATGTATTTTGATTATTTGCTTTAATTTTTGGAGATGCCAAGAGGGATCCAAGTTAATGAAGCTCAGAAAACTGTGAAGGCTTCCAAGACCAATTTATACAATATTAATGTCCTTGCCTTAGATAGCCATTTGTTGCACCAAATCCAAACTCTTTTTCCCACCTTTTCCAAGAGCCGCTGCTAGTCTGAATTTTTATTTTTAATTGATTTTAGAGTGAATAACAATCTCAACAATGTGACATAAATACAAAATAGATATGACAACTTTGTGTTTAGAAATCAATGCATGTAGGTATTAGGGTTTGATTCCTATTTCTTGATAATTACTTGTGATTTATGTTGGATTATTTTACTTATTTATTATGTTGTATTTCATTAATAAAATACCAAATAAAATGTATGAATATCATGAGAACAAGGAACACAATATTTAGGCACTCAGTCGGGGAAAAAACCTTATTTAGGGGAAAACCTAGTCCAACTCTTCCACTAGTATATTCAAATAAAAATGAGATAATCCAAGACCCTTTTAACCTAGAAAAATACCTCATCCAATCACCAAGTCAGCCCTTCCTTCACTTTTATGTATTATGACAAAGTCTCCAAGTGTAAGCTTCTCATATGCAACTTCAATCTAGAATTTTGGCCCCTGAGTTACAAAATTTCAGACCTACAGCTACTTCAGAAATTTTGGTCCCCAACTGCTTGCCCAGAAACCCTAAAAATATATGCACGTGTGAGAAAGATGCCCAGAAAATTTGATTTTTCTTCTTCCTTGAATTAGTTCTTCTTCTCTTGCACTTCGCTCTCTTTTTTGTCCTCTTTCTATTGTATATTGAACTTGTGTGAGTGTGCTTCCAAATGAGTCGAGATTCCTATATTTATACTACTTCCATAAGTTCGTATTGCCTCCAATATGGTCGACTTGGTGAGGAGGGACAAAAATTACTATTTTGACTTTAAAAAAAAATTATTTACATGATACAAAATCCCAATAATGTTTCAATAAATATGACAATGACTCTCTTGACACTTTAAAAAACATATAAGCCTTCAATGGAGGCTATGACCTAGGAAAATCATGAAACCCATGCTTCAAAAATATTTTTCCCTTACAATAAATTTTTATTTTGACTAATACAATTATGAAGGCTGGAACTAGTTACATTCTTCAATACTCTCTCTTAACTAGGGAGGTATTCATAGTTACATATATACAAAGGTACATCGAAGATATCAAAAAGATATGCTTTATGAAGAGTTAGAGTACACATAGTACTGCAGATTAGATACATAACCAGGGTATCTAACTAGGTGGGACTAAGGTGTGTTCCAACCTTTAGCCTCCCTATGTACCATAAGGCTTTATCTATAACACCAACCTAATGATCTAGGTGTGTATCCAAGGTCGGATATCCAAGACCAATGCCACCCTCCCTACTTCAAGATCTAGACATCATCACGGGTTGGCCATATGTCCTCCAAAGAATATTTTCACCACAAGTTGCTTCATATCTCCCTATCTACTAAATTTGTAATATTAAACAATAAAAGCATGCTTCTGAAATATTTGAACTTCTTATTTTGAAGATATTTTGTCAACATGTCAGCTACCTGTTCATCTGTCGGAATATATTGTAGATTTACGACCCCATCCTGCACCAAAATTATAATTTAGTGGTACTTGTTAATGATATGATTCATCCTAGCATGATACATGGGGTATTTAGAAATAATGATTATTGGGTGTGGAGCCTGATTATATTGTTTATTCATAGGTCTCATTTTAGCAGTGTTGGACCCCAGTTCCTAACAGGGCGTGCAACTCCGCCTATAGGATCGTTGTCAGGGGGGTCCATGGGGAGGTGACAAAAATCTTATGAGCCCCCCCGAAGGGGGTTCAATGGAAACACCCCCGAAGAAAAAAATATATGAAAAAATTCCTTGTAAAATATTTTAATTTTGTAGTTAACCTGGGTCATTCATTAGGTGGATGATTTGACGGTAGAATTTATGTAAATTTATGGTTTTTCACCCTAGAAGGAAACTCTTAGTTTATATGGGGGAATTTTATTGTGGTTAGGTATTATTATTCAGTGGAAGGAAGAGAGAGAAGACTATGTGAGAGCGAAAAGGAAATTAAAACATATTTTTTGTAGGTTATAATGTCTCTTCATTTTGTTGGAAAATACTAAAAGGAAGGCTTGGATGTTTCTCTGTGGACATAGCCAAACTTGGGTGAAGCACGTATATCTATGTCTCTCTTGTTTTATTATTTTATGTGTTCAATTTCTCTGCTAATTATTTCTAACAACTATTATCAAAGTAGAAGGTCTATTTAGGTAATAAACTTGCAGGAAATAAGGGTTCCTATTTCAACTGGGAGCAATGGCAGAAGATAGTAGGTTTAGGGTTGAAAAATTAAACGGTCAAAACTACCAGCAATGGAAGATGCAAATGGAAGGGTTATTTGTATTAGAAATATCTTTACCTACCATTGAGTGGAAAA
This sequence comes from Pinus albicaulis, assembly GCA_034641835.2. Taxonomy (NCBI): domain Eukaryota; kingdom Viridiplantae; phylum Streptophyta; class Pinopsida; order Pinales; family Pinaceae; genus Pinus; species Pinus albicaulis. The sequence continues at coordinate 249,155,161 of CM076573.1, read as the reverse complement.
ACAAAGAAGCCAACAAGTATGATGGTTGAAAATATTCTCAACAGGAAGGCACTAGGAAAAATATGGTTGTGTCTAGCAACATCGATGGCATTCAACGTTTCAAATGAAACGATAACAGAAGGTATAATGACATAATTGGAAAAACTATATGAAAAACCCTTGGCCTTAAATAATGTATTTCTTATGAAGCATTTATTTAATATGAAGATGTCAGAAGGTGGATCTATTGTTGATCATTTAAATGAATTTAACAGGATTACTAGTCAATTAATTTTTGTATGGGTAAATTTTGGTTATGAAGTTAGGGCTCCATTATTTATGTGCTCATTACCAGAAATTTGGAATGGCTTATTCATGGCTATTACTAACTATGTCTCTGGACCTAGTACTTTGAATTTTGATGGTGTTGTTGGTGCCATCATTAGTGAGGAAATGTGATGGAAAATCTTCGATGAGACATCAAATAATTATTTTACTGCAAAGACTAGGGGAATAAAAATGGAAAGAGGAAGGAGACTAAGAAATCGCAGTAAGTCAATAAAAGGAAAATCCAAATCCATATCAAGGATAGTGTGCTAAAAATATGGAAAGAAGGGACACCTGAAGAATGATTGTAAGTCTTGGAAGGGAAAAGAAGGAGACACACATTATAACAACAATCATGAAGAAAATGTAACAGGTGACGTTTTTCAAGATGCATTGATTCTTTAATTATAAAATATTATTGATTCGTAGGTAGTAGATTTAGGGGCTTCATTCCATACCACACCTTATTAGAAATTTTTTTTAAGACTATGTTAAAGGAGATTTTAGACAGGTTCATTTGGGTAATGATAAACACTGTAAAACCATTGAAATGGGTAAGGTTTTTATAAAAAAATGGAATGGAAACCAATGGTTACTAAAGGAGGTAAGGCATGTTCGAGGTCTAAAGAAAAATTTAATTTCAACTGGGAAATTGGGAGGTGAAGGTTTTGTAACTACATTTATAGACAAAACCTGGAAGGTCACTAAAGTAGCCCTAGTAATAGAAAAAGGAGAAAAAGTTGGTACATTGTATTTATGCAATGTTATTTCTAATTTTAGTAATGATTTAACCTCCATATGACAAGATACGACATTATGCAATCATAGGATTAGGCACATGAGTGAGAAGGGGATGTATATTCTTTACTCAAGAAATTTGTTACCAGGTTTGAAGCATGTTGATTTGGATTTCTATGAGAATTGTGTTTATGGAAAGAAGAAGAGAGTCATATTTATCAGAGTTGGGAAAGAAAATAAGAGTGACAAATTAGATCTTGTGCATAAAGATGTATGGGTACTTGATCAGTTATCATCTCTCGATGGCTCTCATTATTATGTTACTTTTATTGATGATGAAGCTAGGAAAACTTAGGATTATTGTATTCAAAACAATATGAATTTTTTTATACTTTTAAAAAATGGAAATCTTTGGTTTAGAATAATGACAGGAAAGAAGTTCAAGACTCTCGGATTAGATAATGGAGGTGAATACTGCAGCAAGGAGTTTGATAATTATTGTTTAAAGCATGGAATTTGTAGAGAGAATATAGTTTTAGGAATATCACAAGAAAATGGTGTGTAAAAAAGGATTAACAAGAAAATTATGGAGCATGCAAGGTGCATGAGATTGCATGCAGGATTTCCCTAACAATTTTGGGCAGTTGTTGTAGATATTGTTGTTTATCTAATAAACATAGGGCCTTCAAGTTCCTTGGATGGTGGTATTTGATTTGAAATGGGTGGCTGACTTGTTATGCTATGCAAGCACCTCCCACTCAGTTAAACAAATTAAGATCTTGCTTATACTTGATAGTGTGGAATTGAATACTTGAATCAGGTGTATGTGTTTTAAAATGTTTTAATGCTTTACGTGTGAGGAATTAAACATTTTTTTTTGCTGATAATAAGCATGTAAAACAACCATAAAGTGCAGCAAATAAGCATCAACACATAACAACAAATTTAATAAAGGAGTTCACCCGAATGTCGTGGGCTACGTCTCCTTGAGCCTTTGTCAATTGACTTGGCTCTTTGGGATTATGATGGAAAACTTTACAAGTCTCCAAATAAACTCCAATAGTTATTTGAACTGAACCAATGGGTTTAGAATACCATCATACCCCTGGAATGGCTGCTAACTCTCTGGAAATGGACCTAGACTCCCTTTGACTCGACTTCTTCTGCCAGTTCCCTTAAGCTTCCCTGAGCTTCTCTATGGAAAAAAAATCCCTACGAAGTCCTTTATTTCCCCAAAACCTTTTATAATATCTCCATCATATATCAAACATCCAAAATAGACTGTTCATTTTCTCAAAATGAGCTCTGGCTCCCCAATCTAGGCCTCCAACTCCTGTTGGCCCTAGGCACCCTGAAACTTCCCTATGGCTTCTTCAGCTCTATAAGTCTCCAAATGGCTCTAAAAATATCTCCATTGGATTTATAATGTCCAAAATAGTCATAATAGACTATTCACTTGCTGAAATTGGCCTTTGGTTGCTCTGGTTATGCGTCCAACACCTGGGGGCACCCTATGGCTCCAGGCTCACTGAAAACTTCCCTGAAGCATATCGGCCTTTAGAAGTATTCAAAAGCTTCTAAAAATCCTTCCATTGGATTTATAAGGTTTAATATAGTCATAATAGAATATTGGTTTGCTGAGAATGCCCTTTGGTTTCCTTGGCTAGGCCTCATTCTTCTGCTAGCCCCTAGTGGCCCTTGGAACTTCTCTGAAGAAATAACACACTCATAAGTCCTCTTCTGGCTCTGAAAACCTTACCAATGGCTCCAAAATGTCTGAAACATCCAAAAATGACTATTTATTTCCTGAGTAAGGCCTCTAGCTGCCCTGGCTAGGCCTCATTCTGCTGCTGGCTCCTGGTGGCCCAAATGGCCCTTGGAACTTCTCTGTAGAAAAATCATACTCAGAAGTCCTCATCTAGCTCTGCAAGCCTCTCCAATGGATCTGTAATGTCCAAGAAAATTTAAATTGTCTATTCACACTCAAAAATTGATTGAGTAATGCTCCAGTTATGGCTCATTGAATTTTTCTGCCCAATGTCCCCCAATTTCCTCCACTAAATGTGGGACAAGTACACTTAACTAGAGTTAACTTAGCTCTTCTACCAAAAATGGCGCACATTGAAAAAATACCACCGAACTTAACTGCAATATTTATTGTTAGCGGTTTGCGGTGACCACATGCCAACCCCAAAACCCACGATCATGTTGGAGGTTAGCGAAACTCAAGGGTTAAACCTTGGTTACAAAGGTGGAAATTTGGGTTGATAGATATGGTTAGGCTAATCATTATAACCGAACAGATTTTTTGTGACCATGTGACATGTTGAAACTGTTATATTAAATGTCATGGGTTGAACACTATCGGAGGTGGCAACAAATGTTTGTTTTCATGTGACCGCACTGTGGGGCCTCTGGCGGGTTGGGACCATCGACGGTCCCCAACCCCCATACATCATTACATAAAACTTCAAATAGAACCCACGAGCAATAGTTGTTAAGAACTACTTGTAGCCCGGTTGGTAAATACTCATGCGTGCATGCTGGAGGTCCATGGTTCAACTCCTGTGGCCTCACCCTAAAATTTTGACATGCCATTTGGGGGACACGTGGTAGCCTCAAGGTTGGCCACCTGTCACCCCATGATTGGCCCTTCAAACAAAACCTACAACCATTCGACCAATAAAATGCTAACACTTTTCCTCCTTCGACTGGCCCCAAGGAATATTCTAGGGGAATATTCCAAGAATATTCCTTGGAATATTCTTTTTTCTGACTGTACCTTTGCCCAGTCAACCCTGCTCAAATGTTGAAATTTGCAGTTTACTGGAATTTTCAAAATGCGATAACTTCTTCATACGGTGTCGGCTTCTCGAATTGTTTAGGGCGCCAGAATCAGGAAGACGAGATCTATCTGGTCTCTCAAGTTCGATACACTTTTGAACACTATGAAATTTGAGCTATCACTTAGGTCTTGATCCAAATCTAATCAGTATTCCATAGGAGGCATGGATAGGTAAAAAAGTAAACTAATCATTTCTAAATACTTTTGGTTGTGAATCATTTCTCCACATTAATAAATAAAATATAACAAATCTTGAGGAAAAATCAAAGAAGTGTACCTTCATTGGATATGGTGTTAATGATTTTGGTTTTCGCTTATATGGCTATAAAATCACAAAATCATTAGGAGAAGAGATGTCATATTCAATGAAAAGATCTTGTATAAGGATAATATGTAGGGAAATAATTAGGAAAAGGAAAACACATAATACACAGTGCTTGATGAGATCACGGAAAAAGTAAAGGTTCCTAAAAATTATAATGATCAGCAGCCATAACAATAACAAAAATCATGGATATCGCGAGAAGATTGCGATGGCGACAGGAGCATCTAGGGTTTACAGTTTCGCTTTTCTATTCTGCGCCGGCTCCTCCGCTCCAAGAACTGGCCGCCCTTTTTTCCAGAGACAGAGTGCAGACCTGAATCCGCAAGAATGCTTGCTCTTGCACAGGATTTCACACGGAACCAATGATGCCGCCATCTGGGCGGTAACACTCTCTGCGTATGATCCCGACTGCATTGATGCCGAGGCTTTCTTTGCTATTCACAATGATTTCATCTCAGCAGCAAGCCAGCAGCGGATCTGCCTCCTGAATCCGCCAGATCTGCCCGCTGAGGCTACATTGCTGGAACTACACATCAGCTGGGTTACAGCGTTGATACGGCGGGCTAGCAAACCTCCGCACAGAACTTTCTGTGGCATCGATGGCGGCGCCGTCTGGGAGACTGCACTCCTTGCAACTGTTCCAAAAGATTTTAAATCAGCGGCCTACGTCTCGCTCTCGCCAGATTTATTTGCAGAAACACCAAGATTGGCAGTTCAAAACGTCAGTCAGAGAGCCCCTCGTCCAGATCTAGCCAACGCTCAAAGCGTGGCGAACCTGGACTTGGATCCGTCTCTGTTCTCATGGGATCGGCTACTCTCGCAGGAGAAATCTCCTTCCCGTCATCGATATGGCAAATTTGCTCTCGGATGTGCAAGAGACCCCGGCACTAGGTCTAGCTGCTCAGCGCAGCCTGACGGGCGCGTAAGGGATTTCTTATGGGCAGGTAAAAATACCCTTCTCTATAGCTATATGCCTCACGCCTCACCTTCTCTCCTGCCCCAGCAGCAAGTTCTGAAAACGCTGGACTACCAGAGTACCAGTTTGCTTTCATCCAAAATATGCAGAGGCAAGCATAAGTCGGCTGAACTCTCTGCCTCTTATCAGATCCAGATCCTGCTCCTTTCTGGCAAAACTTTGCTGCAATGGGTGAGCTCCTCGGACCTAGTGCAGGACCTCAAGCAAGCCCTTGAAGATAAGCTGGGGATTCCTAACGCATCACAAAGACTCCTCCTCGAAGGTAAACAGCTTGAGGATCTTTATCCCCTCTCCTTTTACAATATCAAAAGAAATGCATCTATTGTTCTTACCCTTCGTCTCCGAGGAGGTGCAGTTGGACAGTCATCTACAGCTCAGGGTTTCTCCTACAAAGATGCTGTCCATGCTCAGAATCCCAAGAAATCTGTTCCACCAGCTTCGGCTCCCAAACCTTTTCTAGTGGACAAACTTGAGGAGATCCCCTCCATTGAAATATCGCATCCATCGCTGGATGAGCAAGGCCAAAAGTTTGCAGAGCATGCCATTATTTGCAGATTTAATGGACTCTGGCCACGCACGGCAGATCTCTACCAATGGATTCACTCCAACTGGACCAACAATTGCAAGGTTTTATTCTGCTCAAAGGGATTTTTCATTGTAGTGTTTACTTTCAGCGAAGACTACCAAAAAGCTCTTACAGAAGGGCCATGGTTTTGGGGCACAGCAGGCTTATTCTTCACCCCCTGGTTTCCGGATTTTGATCCATCTTCTGCAGTGATCACAAAGCTCCCCATTTGGGTCAGGCTGCCTAATCTCCCGGCGCATCTATGGCACTTCGCTGTCTTCGAAGGGATTGGAAATACTCTAGGTCGTTTTCTTGCCACAGACCCCTCGAGGGGGGAAAAAGGCATTTACACCTTTGGCAGAATCTGCGCAGAAATAGATATGAGCAAAGGTCTACCCGATCAGATTAATCTCAAAATTGGAGACTTTCACTGGACTCAGACCCTGGACTACGAGAACACAGCATTTCGCTGCCGGCATTGCCATCAAATAGGCCACCTTCAGAGCTCTTGCCCCTCGATTCCTGCCCAAAAGAAGAAAGCCAGTCACAAGCCGAAATCCAAAAGCTGGAAGCCGCATGATCCACCCCCCATGGATGATATGGACTTCAGCTCGGATGAAGAGGAAGGGGAAGCAGAGGGGGAGAAAGCAATGCAGCCACAGGATCCGCCTACGGCAAGCCCCGAGGAATCTAATGTTCCACCAAACTCACAGAAAAGAACTCATGAATCTTCTCCCTCGGATTCAGACAAGGAGACCTCACCGACAACCCAGCTCAGTCTACAAGTTGTTCCAGATCAGCCGCATCATCTTGGCTGGGTCAAAGTTGGTAAAAAGAAAGGGAAAAAATACCGAATGGATGATTCGACCCATGCAGGGTAGAATCCATTGTTCAGCTCTTGTTTCTTTGTTATTTCTGGTTCCTTTTTGTTTATTGACATGGTTTCTCTCAGGAGCCGAGGTGGATAGTTTATCCTTTCTGGCTGCCCGTTTTCTAGCTTCTCTTGATTGTAACTTCATTTTGTACCATATCCTCTCTTAATAGAATTAGTTTTACGGAGAAAAAAAAAAAACAATAACAAAAATCACAAAAACAATAGCCACCTCAAACACTTGAAAGTGTTGTTATAATATCTACCAGGATAATTAAACCCCCTGAATGATACTATCCTTCATTATATTATGTGTTGTTTATTAATTCTGGTGAACTGGAAAGATATGAATAATAAATACATGTAGAAGCTAAGAAGAAGTGGGAGCAAGCCATAGAAGATGAATTGGGACTTAGTTAAGTTTCCTGCAGGTAAAACAACATTGCATAATAATTGGGTTTACAATCTGAATGAAGAAGATGGAGGTAAAAGAGGTACAAGGCTAGACTTTTTGTGAAGGGGTTTGCGCAAAAGAAAGGTATAGACTTTGATGAAATTTTTTCTCCTATTGTTAAAATGACTTCAACCATAACCATTTTAAGTATAGTGGCAGCGGAAGATTTGCATCTTGAATAGTTAGATGTAAAGACATCCTTTATCCATGGGGATTTGGAGGAAGAGATTTAGATGAAGCATCCACAAGGGTATGAGTTCAAAGGGAAAAATAAATTAGTATGCAAGTTGAAGAAGAGATTATATGGCTTAAAACAAGCTCCAAGGCCAGTATTTGAAATTTGACAGGTTAATGTCTAAAAAAGGTCATACTAGATGTCATTCTAACCACTATGTTTATCTCAAGAAACAAAATTATGGCAGCTATATTATATTTTTATTGTATGTAGATGACATGCCTGTTGCAGGATCTAACATGTAGGAAATCAATGTTCTTAAAATAAAATTGGCTAATTCATTTGCAATGAAAGAATTGGGTGTTGCAAAACAAATCCTTGGTATGAGAATAACTAGAGATAGGAACAATCATAAATTAACATTGTCTGAGAGTGAGGACATACAAAAGGTGTTGGAAATATTTAATATGCAGAATGAAAAAATAGTTAGTGCACCTTTCACCAACCATTTTAAACTAAGGAGATGTGTCCCAAGACTCAAGAGGAGATATACTATATGTCTCGAGTTCCATACTCATCAGCAGCTGGAAGCTTAATGTATGCAATGGTGTGCACAAGGCTTGATATTGCACATGTAGTGGGAGTTGTGAGCAGGTGTATGAATAATCCAGGTAAAGAGCATTGGATGGTATTGAAGTGGATTATCAGGTATTTCAGAGGTACCACAAATCAAGTGTTATGTTTTGGAGGTTCAAACACTATTTTATAGGGATATGTTGATGAAAATATGGAAGGTGATAGAGATAACATGATGAGTGCCATAGGATATGTGTTTAATGTAGGTGGAATAGTTATCAGTTGAGTTTCAAAATTGCAAAAAATTGTTGCACTTTCAACAACGAAAGAAAAGTATGTTTTTGCTACAAAGGCTAGTAAAGAAATAATTTGGTTACAAAGATTTATGGATGAGTTGGGAAAGAAGAAGGAGATGAGAAGGTTATACAGTGATAGCCAAAGTGTCATTCATCTTGCAAAGAACTCAAAATTTCATTTTAAGAAAAAAAATATACAGCTCAAGTACCATTTCATACGGTCAGTTTTGGAAGATGGACAGTTCAACATGGAAAAGATACACATTAGCCAGAATCTTGCAGATATGTTGACCAAGGTGGTAACTAGGGAGAAACTGAGTTTATGCTCAATTTCAATTGGACTTCAAGTATGATGGTGAATATGAGAAACAACCAGGTCCAAGTGGAGGCACTGTCTAGCAAGTGAAGCAATGATGGAGTTGATATAATCAGTCTCCAAGTGGGAGATTATTGGGTGCTGAACATGATCATCTTCTTGATTCAAAGGTCTAGTTTTAGCCGCATTGGACACTTATTCCTAATGAGGAGGCAATTTTTCCCATAGGATCACTGTCAAGGGAGTCCAGGCAGGAGACAATGATTTTATGAGCCCCCCTGAAGCAAAAAATAAATGAAAAAATGCCTTGTAAAATATTGTGATTTCATAGTCAATCTGGGTGACCGTTCATTAGGTTGATGATATAATGGTATAATTTATGTAAATTTAAGGTTTTTTTCTCTAAAAGGAAACCCTTGGTTTATATGAGGGAATTTTAGTATAGTTGGGTATTATTATTCTGTGCGAGAGAGAGAGAGAGGAGACTGTGTGAGAGCGAAGAGAAAATTACAGCAGATTTATTGTAGGTTGTATCTCTTCATTTTTCTAGATAATATTAAAAGGCAGGCATGGTTGTTTCTCCATGGATGCAGCCCAAATTGGGTGAACCATGTACACTAGTGTCTCTATTTTTTATGTTTTTTTTTGTGATTTCACAATATTCTATGTGTTCCATTTCTCTGCTAATTAATTTCTAACATTGATGTTGTTTTGATTATAAAAAGTTATCATTGTAGGATCTAGTGGCTTTCCAAACAAATATGGAAATATTTTTCTTAACCAAATTGATTCTTTTCCTACTTCACATGCAACAACATATTCAACTTCAGCACTACTTAAAGCAATGAGATCTTATTTTCTACTCATCCATAAAATCATTGCAGATCCTAAGCTGAAACAACCACTGGTAGTGCTTCTTGTTAGAAATTAATTATTGGAGAAATGAAACACATAAAATATTATGGAAACACAAACACATAAAAGCATAAAACAAGAGAGACACAACTATATGTGGTTCACCCAATTTGGGCTACGTCCATGGAGAAACAACCAATCCTTCCTTATGTATTATCCATCAAAATTAAGAGATACAGACTACAACATATTTGTTGTAATTTCCTCTTCTCTCTCACACAGAATCCTCTCTCTTTCTTGCTTCGAAAAATAATACACGGCTACAATACAATTCCCTCATATAAACAGAGGGTTTCCTTCTAGGGAGAAAAAACCCTGAATTAATATAACTTCTAGTTTTATATCATTCACCTAATGAAAGATCCAGATTGACTACGAAATTACAATATTTTACAAGGAAATTTTTCATCTATTTTTAGCTTCGAGTGTTACTTATAGTCCGCGAGGGGCTACGAGAGCGTCGCCCCCCCCCCCCCCAATTCCCCCTTGACAGAGATCATATGAGTGGAGTTGTCACCATGTTAGGAAAATGGATCCAAAGTGGCTAAAACAAAAAACCTTTGAACAATCAGGAATATAATCAGTCTCCACACCCAAAAATCTCCCACTTGGAGACTAATTATATTAAATTTGTCATTGATTCACTTGTTGGAAACTGACTCCACTAGGACTTGTTTGTTTCTCATCTTCACCATCATAATCGAAGGCCAATTGAAACTTATAAAAATCTCAGTTTCTCCCTGGTTACAAATTTTGTTAACATATCTGCATGATTTTTGCTAGTGTGTATCTTTTCCGACTTCAATTTTCCTTCTTCCAACATTGACCATATGAAATGGTACTTGAGTTGCATATGTTTAGTATTGGAATTATATGTTTAGTTATTTGTAATATGAATGGAACTCTGGTTTCCATTGTATAAATTTCACATATCTTTCTTCTCTCCCAATTCATCCATAAACCTTTGTAACCAAATCATTTATTTACTAGTCTTTGTAGCAACAACATACTTCGCTTCTGTTGTTGAAAGTACAACAATGTTCTGCAATTTTGAAACCCAACTAAAATTTGTTCCACCTACATTAAACACATACCTTGTGGTGCTCCTCCTATTATCTCTATCACCTGTCGTATATGCATCAACATATCCCTGTAGAGAAATGTTTGAACCACTAAAGCATAATTCTTGATTTGTGGTACCTTTCAAATACTTGAGAAACCACTTCACTACCATCCAACGTTATTTTACTAGATTGTTCATATACCTTCTTAAAAATCCCATTGCATGTGAAATATTAGGCCTTGTGCAAACTATTGCATACATTAAGCTTCCAACTTCTGATGCATATGGAAATTTACACATATAATCCATCTCTTCTTAGATCTTAGGACACATCTCCTTACTTAGTTTGAAATGGATAGCCAAAGGTGTACTAACTGGTTTTTCATTCTGCATATTAAATATTTCCAACACCTTTTCTTTGTACTCACTCTGAGAAAATGTTAATTTGTGATTTTTCTTGTCTCTAGTTATTCTCATACCAAGGATTTTCTTTGCAACACTCAAATCCTTCATTGTAAATTAATTTTCCTATTTTCCTTTGAGTACGTTTATTTCCCACATGTTAGATCTTGTAAAAAACATGTCATCTACATACAATAGAAATATAATATATATTTCATCATTTTTCCTTTTAAGATAAACACAATGGTCATAGTGACATCTAGTATAACCTTGTTCAGACAAACCTAACAAATTTTAGATACCACTACCTTGGAGCCTGTTTTAATCCATACAAGCTATTCTTCAATTTGCACATTAATTTCTCCTTCCCTTTGACCTCATACCCTTGTGGTTGTTACATATATATTTATTCTTCCAAATACCCATGGAGAAAGGATGTATTTACATTTAGCTGCTCAATATGGAAATCTTCTATTTCCACTAGACTTAAAATAGTTCTGATTGAAGTCATTTTAAAAACAAAAGAAAAAAATTCATCGAAGTTTATACCTTTATTTTGTGCAAACCTCTTCACCTCAAGTCTAGCCTTATACCTTTGTTTTCCTCCATCTTATTCCTTCATCCTGTAAACCCATTAATTCTGCAATATTGTTTTACCTACAGGAAACTTGTCTAAGTCTCGAGTTTGGTTATGCATCAAGGAGTCCACCTCTTCTTCCATGGCCTACTCCCACTTCTTCCTGATTTCTACCTACATTTCTTCTTTATATATTTCTAGTTCATGATGATCAATCAATAATACATAATATAATGAAGGAGAGTATCATTTAGGGGGCATAATTATCCTGGTAGATCTTCTAACGCCACTTTCAGGTGTTTGAGGTGCCTGTTGTTGTTGTGTCTATTGATCATCATGATTTTTAGACACCTTTACTTTTCTGTGATCTCATCAAGCACTGCATATTCTTTGTTTTCGTTTTCTTGTTAATTCTTTCCCTGCATATTATATTATGTCATACATTTTCATTAAATATGACATGTATGCTCCTAATTATTTTGTAATTTTCATAATCATATAAGAGATAGCCAAAATAATTAACACCATATCCAATAAAGGTACATTTATTTGATTTTGCCTCAAGCTTTGTTCTATTTTCTTTATTAATGTGGATAAAGGATTCACAAACAAAAGTATTTAAAAATGAGTAGTTTACCTTTTTACATGTCCATGCCTTCTTAGGAATACCACCTGTTATCACTCCCTCCATTTCCTAAGGCTAAGAAAGGAGATTGAAGGAGGTAACCTCAAACCAATCTTTAGATTTTGTAGCTAGCCCTACCAAACCAGAGAGGGCTCTCTCAATGTCAATTTCATAGTCAATGAGGTGACTAGTAAGGAAAATACCTTAGGCTAGATATAAGATTGGTAATTTTTATTAGGGTTTTGTTTTGAATTTTACTGAATAGGAAGTGTCAGTCTAGGAACGAGGTCTAGGTTTCAAGGATAGATTTCAAATGAACAACTGCAGAGATGAAGATGAGGCTAGGTAGGTATACTGAGAAACACATTTATATTTTCATTGCGGTAAAGGGTTTGAAAAAGAGAGAATCAGAATGAGCATATAACATATGAGTTCATTCATTAGAGTAAGTAGAACAAATTTATGAAAATTTCATTAAACAGAGCACAAAAGAAAGAATTATGTTTATAGACTCATAAGATCATCATATAGAAGAATACATGTGATTTAATGGAAGCATAAACATTCAATTTTATGGTAATACTGAGAAAAAATAATGCTAATAAGCATATCACTGGAGTCCCAAAATTATAGCTGCAACATGTCTTTGATTTCACTGTTAAAAGATGTTCATAAGCTCCACACCGCAATATCAACTATCCAACCTCGCAAAAGACTTGAGTTGGAGTACATATAGAAATTAGAGAAGATGCAACATCATTGGGTCAAAATTGGATCTAAAATACCTCATAAATTCATCTAATGAATCATTACCTAGAATTTATGGAAGTTAGAAACAATCCCCCCAAATTTAGCTAATAACTAGGAGTCTTTGTCTCCTTGAGTATTTACAAGATTCCTCAACAATGAGGGGCATAAATAGCCTTCATTATCCATAAAAAAGGTCATGATATAGTTTTAACCTCAAAATTTGACCATTTTTCATTGACACTTGTCCAGAAAGCACCCAACACAAAAGCGTTGTGTGCCTGGCAAAAGCATCACGTGTTTTATCAGAAGCGTCGTGTGCCTGGAAAAAGCGTCACGTGTTTTATCAGAAGCTTGGGAAAGGTAGTCCTGGATGTCCTATATCCAACCCAACCTTGAAACTGAAAAAATACCATTTGGAAGGCCTTCAAAAATTCATTTTTCCAATCTTACTCTAGAAGTGTAGCATGTAGTGAAAAATAATGGTAGAAACATGACAATTATAGCGTTTTTTGAGTTTTTCTTCAAAAATAGGAGATGTCATGAGAAACCAAGACCATATTTGGAATGTACACTTCAAAATGAATCCAAGCATGTAAATAAATTCTCCATTGGAACCTACGAGAAAAATTGTCGCGTGGCCACACGACGCTTTTACAGGAGTGAAATTTTCAGAATTTTCCAAAAATCACAAAAAATACCAAAAATGATCACAAATTTTCTAATTTTGGTCCATAGCACCCTTGAATTATGTTCTAGATATTTAGGGATGCCTTAGCCAACAAATCAGGTTGTCCTTCTTCTTTATCTTAATTAGGGTTTCTTTAAGCTTTTTCTTCAAATTCTTGACCCTGTTTTTGGCAATTTGGTTTCTGGTGAATTAGCGTCTTGCCTTGTTCCTTTGGAGGTTATTGTTTCTTTCTACCCTCCTCAAGAGCTTCTCTAGATGCTCATTCACTCTGTCAAGCCAGAATTATTTTTCTTACTCTATTTCAACAACAATCAAATCATCAAAACTTTGTTAACCTAATGGAGGAGATAACTATGTTTCTTGCTCTTTTTGCCTGGTTAATCCTCTTGTTCTTGACCTCCTTGTCTTCAAATTGATCAAACTCTATTAGTTCTTTTCCCTTACCTTTCTCTACCTCAAGTTTTTTCTTTTGATTTCTTAGGAGCAGTTGTTTCACCTTCAATTGCATGTTCTCTTGTTGTAGGAATGTTATCATGAAATTTTCCTTTGAGAGGTTTTCCTTGAGCTCTGTTATCTTTGCATATTTTTCTTTGATTATCTCATTAGCTGATTTTTTTTCCACGTCCTCTACCATTTCAACCTACAAAGGTGCTCTCTCTTCATGTTTCTGCAAGGGTGACTCACTCTAATGTATAGGTGGCTTCTCTATGGTTTCTCCTAATACTTTCTCAGTTGTAGTTTCAGGTGAAAGAACCCCTTTGGTGATCATAGGAGAAAAAACCATCCTTTTACCCTTCTCATAAGTTTGAATGAAATATTTCCTTGGCATATTTTGAATCTCTATTGGTTTTCTTGAAGAGCCTACCTCCTGTGGCTTTGTTGATGTTGATGGTATGCTTTGAATGATAGGTGGACTAGTAGTGGGCATAGAAGAATCTGACTTCATGAATGTTTCCCAAGACCTATTGATTTCTGAGAGCTGATACAAGACTATTACCTTTACCAAACCATGGTGGAACAAATTATTATGGTGATCCTTGCCTTTACTTTGTACTTTTTCAGTCATTTTGACGAGACTTCTGAATAAATAATGAGGAAAATTGAATGGTTTGGTGGCAGTGAATGCATCAATAGCCTTATGTGGTACTGGTATAATCTTGAGAATCTCCCTTCACATGTAAAATACTTCATGATAAACATCATCAAAGGGGAAATCCTATCAATTAAATTCCTGAAGGGAAATATGTGTTTAGGAGCATCTTTGTAATGTAGTTTTAAGAAAATTTTATAATTCTCGATGTCCAAATCCATCCCTTTGAACCAGATTTCTGCATGGTTAGGGATACCTGTTTCCGAGGCGATAACATCTGTTGATAAAGTGAATTAAATCCATGTTATGTTAGCCTTATCTCTCCTAAATATGTGGAAAAAAGGATTGTCAGTTGAGCATGACAACCTACCTCTTGGATTATTTCACAAAAACTTAAACAGACAGTGCCTTCAAAATAATTTTTTGACATAGGGAGAAGCATTGATCTCCTGAAAATTAGATGTCTCAATTCTGGAATGATGAAATCCCTTGTTAGGATTTCTCTTCTCACCTTCCATGATTTTTTCCAGCAAAAGAAAACCCTAGATTGATGTGATGGAAAGGTAAGGTGAAAATTAGGAAAACAGAGGATGGTGACATAGTGGGTTTAGGGACAGAAATGAGATGGAGTGGAGTTAGGAAAAAATCCCTAAAAATTTGGGGAAGTAGGATGGTGATTTATCAACACAATGCAAGTGACAAGTTTTGAAATGGGTATGGGAAAGAGGGAAAAAGATTAAAACACAAAGTTAACCTATTTTTCTCTGCAAAAGCATAGCGAGAACTAGGGTTTGAGTGAAAATAGTAATTATGAGAGGTATGAGTGATATTAAATAATTATGGTAAGGTATATGAGTGATGTGTGAAGGCTATTAAGTGATGAAACTAAGGGTTTTATTACTGAAGCAAGCCAAACATGAATGAAACCATAAACGTAGTTGAAAACCCTACAAGAGAGAATCCACCCTTTGCTGAAGAAATTGACTTGAATGAGAGGTGAGGAACATTCAATTACTATTTTGGAAGCACCTGAACCTTGAGAAATTATGAACTAACCCTTATGATGGCTTTTTGGGTCTTGGATGCCAAAAACGTAGCACACTGACAGAAGCGTAGCGTGGCTGCCCCAAAAGCATAGCGAGGAGCAGAAGCATAGCGAAGAGCAGTCTGTAACAGTTTTTGTTGGTTGTATTCTATCTTTGGATGGTTGTGGAATGTTGTGAGTATGAGAGAGGAGCTATTTTGAAAAGAAAAGGATGAAATGAACTCAAAATCTTCATTTCCCTTTATAACTCACAAAATTTTCTTTTTGTCTTTAGTGAAATCATATTGTACTTTGAGAAAAAATTCTTCTGAAAAAATTTGATCATGTAGTATACTTCTTTGAAAAAAGGAAAAATTTCCTTTTACTTTATTTTCTATCTTTTCTAACTGCCAATGAAGGTGATTTTAATGTTGAAAATGACTATTATTTTCCTTCTTAATGACATGATTGGATATTATGATGAAAAAACAAAATAAGCCCTAAACCATGACCTATATGAGGTTATGTTGATTGATTTATGACCCTAGACACTCAAATGATGATATGAACTTGAAATTGATGATGACCATGAGTGGGTGGAGGGAACAACACCAGACCTAGACAACATTAAGTGAACAAAATTTATTTGATAATTTATTTGAAAACATGAAATTTTTACCAAATACCACTACCAAATAAACCTAAAAGAGTGTATTTGATCACTGAGCATTCAGACACTAACTTTGGCTCCAACTGGGGATGGCATCTCCTTCAGAAGGTGTTAAGAACACTGTAGACCAGGTAGCCTCATCCATTGGGAAATGGAGTCAAAACTGGAAACTGAAATAGCTTTGACAAAATGAAATGACTAATTAAAACAGAAAATGACTTTGACTCAAAAAACTGACTTGATTTTTTGAACTTTAAGAAGGAAAACATTAGTTGATCATAGAAGCCTCATGGCCTTCTCCTTAGACTTCAAACTTCTGCGACAACTTCCTTATTTTTTTATAGCAAAGAAAATTATATTTACAATGAAATTGAACCTTTTTCTTCAAGATCATGTGAGATAATTTTTGAGGAACCTACCATTCACCAGTCCTCTCATAATTTCCTGCCCATCAAGATCTTCTAACAAAAATGCCTTATTTCCCTTGAATGATGTAATCTTGTAAGGACATTTCCATAGGTTATCAAACTTACCATGCTTACATTTGTCTTCATTTCGGGCATCCCATCGAAGAACAACATCTCCTAATTTGAAATCATCAAATTTTGTTTTTTTGTCATAGATCTTCTTGATCTTCTACTGAAGCTTTTAAGTGTGATTGAAAACTTCTTCCCTTGACTATTGTAGATGGATCATTTGATTTATTCTTCTTTGGATGTAATTTGGCTCACTATCGATCTCTTGCATAATTTTCATCACTAACAATGCTAAGTAAGTATGAAACACTATGTCTACACCATAAACTAGCTGTAAGGGTGACATGTTGATAGATCTCTTTGTGCTAACTCTATTCTCCCATACAGAATTTATTAACTTTTTGTGCTAATTTATTTTGTTCTCTTGCAGCAATTTTTTTATTATGTTCACCATTGATTTGTTTGAAGATTCATCCAACATGTTTCCTTGAGGATAGTATGTTGTATAATGCCAAAGTCTTATGTGATATTTATCACAAAAGACTATAATATTTTTGGACTTAAAGGTGGTTGCATTGTCAGTTATAATTTTATGTGGGTAGCCAAAACGAGACATAATATTGCTCTCCAAAAACTGAATAATGACGGAGTTTGTAGCTTGCCACGTGGGGATGGCTTCAATCCACTTTGTGAAGTAGTCGGTGGCAGTGAGTATCCACTTATGATGAGATGATGATGGAGGGTGAATCTCACCAATGAAATCAAGCCCCATTGTTGGAATGGTGCTTGAACTGCAATTGGTTTCAAGGGCAACGGTAAGAGATTTCTCTTTCCTTGAAAATTTTGACACTCGTGACAACTCATGTTAGTTTTGTAAACGTCAGAAAACAAACTTGGCCAATAAAAGCCAGCCCTCAATATCTTGTTTGTTGTAGTCTTCTAGAAAATATGACCACCACAATCACCTTTATGAAATTCATTCATCACTTTTTCGACTTCATTTTATACCAAAAAATTTAATAAAACCTCGCCTGGATATTTCTAATATAAAACATTGTTAAGAATGCAATATTTAAGAGCCTTCGACTTCATAGATCTACCTTTACAGCTAGGAAAACTGGGGGGCAGATTCAAATGTTGTGGCACATGAAAAATATCAACATACCATGGTGATGAAGTAAAAATTTCAAATACCTAAGGTAATGAATCAACTTCTTTCTCCTCAGATAATGCAGCAATGAAATTGATGCCCAAGGCATGTAAATTTGATTCTGCCATGATCTTAGTCAAGCCTTGTCCTTTGATCAGTTTTGTAGGTTTGATTTCTAAGTCATACTACAACATAACAACTATCCACTTGCCACGCCAACCTTTAGGATCATTCTGTGTTAGCACATATTTGATAGCAGTGTTTGGGACATACACAAGAACATGAGAGTGCATAATATAGACTCAGGATTCCTTCAATGCTTTAACTAGAACCAAGGCATTTTTTCAATGATATTGTACTTCAAGGTTGTGTTTCTTATGGTTCTACTGAAGAAGGAAATGTGATTTTCTATTTGTTGATCTTTCTTTTGCATAAGGACAACATCTAGAGTATGTTCAGATGCAAAGGAGAAAATGATGAAATCAAGTGTATAATCTAGGCTTATAAGAATAGGATCATGAGACAACACAAACTTAACTTGATTGATTGATTTCTTTGCCTCGTCATACCATTTCACCTCACTATCTTTCTTCAAAATATCAGTAATTTCTCGTAAATTTTGAGCAAGGTTAGGAATAAACCTTCTCAAGAAATTGATTTTACCACTCATTGACTAGATTTCCTTCTTGCTTCTAGGATAGTCCAAATTCTGAATTGCCTCAATCCTTTGTTGTGAAACCAGCTCCAAAAAGAGAAGAAAGGAGATATCAACGCCTTATAAATAAGCCACTTCGAGGGGGCAACCTCCAATACATTACATGAATGAAAAATTCTTGGATGATTCAAATTATAAACCTCCTTTCTATATATAGGAGTCCATGGGCCACAATGTAATCCTAGCTGACCTAACAATAATAATTTAAGGGCACAATAATAACAATATGGGGGTTACAAGGGTACAATAATAATAATAAGGGGGTTACACTAACAACAATAAGGGACTCTACTAGTAATATAGGGACCTAACATGCCCCTCTCCTTCAAAAAAGTGTTGTCCTCAACGCTTGAGTAGCTATGGGTGCTTCTGTATAAAATTCTCATCCTCCCATGTAGAATATTCAATGGGTAAGTTCTTCCACTTGATGATATACTCTGAAATTGATCGATTCCGTAGCTATTGAGTTCTTGTTTCCATGACCGCTTAAGGTTCCAATATGACTTTTCCTTCCTCATCAAGTTCTGGCAATATTGTTTGAACTAGAAGATTTTCACCTATAACCTTCTTTAAGCATGAAACATGGAAAATTGGATGCACTCGTGAAGAAGCAGGAAGCTCCAATTTGTATGCCATAGTACCAATCTTTTGCAACACCTTGTAAGGACCATAGTGCTTTGGTGATAATTTATTATCCTTCTTAGCTTGCTTGAGGGACATTTTTTTGTATGGTTGTAGCCGTAAAAATACCCAATCTCCTACATCAAAACTTCTCTCATTGCGATGTTGATCTGCCTGTTGTTTCATTTGATTTTGTGCCAAATTCAGGTTATCCTTTAAGAGTTGGAGAACTTCTTGTTGATGCTAGATGTGATCTTCCACTGCTTGAACCTTCGAATTTTCTCTTAAAGATGATGTGACGGATGGTGGATGATATCCATAAAGTGCCATAAATGGGGTCATTTTTGCTGCAGTATGGAAGGAAGTGTTATACCACCATTTAGCTAGAGGTAACCACTTGACCCATTGTGTTTGTTTATCAGATACAAAACAACGAAGATATCCTTCCAAACATTTATTTACTATCTCGGTTTGACCATCGGATTGAGGATGATAAGATGAGCTATGAGCTAATTGAGTACCCAAACAAGAAAATAACTCCGTCCAAAAATTTCCAGTAAAAATGGGATCTCTGTCGCTCACAATAACCCTTGGGTTTCCATGTAACTTTTGAATTGTGTCCATAAATGTAGTAGCAACTGTACTTGCTTTAAATGGATGAGATAATGCACAAAAGTGTGCATACTTGGTAATTCTATCAACTACCACCATGATGACACTCTTTCCTTCGGACTTAGGTAAACCTGTGATAAAATTCATTGAAATATCCTCCCAACGTTGACTTGGAATGGATAAAGGTTGTAGAAGTCCTGGGGTCTTAATTGTTTCCACTTTATTCTGCTGGCAAACCAAACATTCCGCCACAAACTTTTGAATATCAGATTTAAGGCCATCCCAAAAAAATTATTTCTTCACTCTGTGGTAAGTTTTTAAAAATCCTGAGTGTCCTCCTAAAGGAGAAGTGTGCAATTCCAGAAGAATCTTTTGTTTTAGTTGGGAATTATTACAAAGATATAAGCGATCTTTGTACCATAAGGAATCATTTTTCCAACTAAATGTATCAGATGTACTAGGATCTTGCTGCAACTTTTGAATGAGTGTCTATACATCTTTTTCCTTCTTCCATTCATCTCTTGCTTCGGTTATCCAATCTGGTTGGATAATAGAAATGGCACAAAGCAATACTTCCACCTCTTCATTCTTTCTTGAGAGTGCATCTGAAACAACATTTAGCTTCCATTTTTTGTATATTATTTCAAAGTCATAACCCAACATCTTTGTGACCCATTTTTGTTGCTCTTCTGAAGATAGTCTTTGTTCCAAAAGTGTTTAAGACTATCATGATCAGTTTTTACCTTGAAGTGTCTTCCCATTAGGTAAGTTCTCCATTTATTTAGTGAATGCAGTATTGCTAACATTTCCTTCTCATAAATAGGTTTCTGTAAATACTTTCCTTTGATTGGAAAATTTTCAAAAGCAATGGGTCTTCCTTATTGCGTTAAAATAGCACCAATTCCATTTCCTAAGGCATCACATTCCAAAATAAAGGTTTTTGTGAAGTCTGGCGTAGCTAAGACTGGTGCTAGGCACATTTCCTCTTTAAGATGTTCAAAGGCCTTAGTTCCTTCAGGAGTCCATGAAAATGCATCTTTCTTCAATAATGTTGTTAGAGGTGCTTCTATTCTCCCATAATTCTTAAAAAACTTTTGATAATACCCTGTTAACCCGAGAAATCCTTGCAACTGCTTTATGGTTGTGGGGAATTTCCATTCCTTAATGGCTTTAATTTTGTTAGGGTCTACCTTAACACCCTCGTGAGATACAATATGACCCAGATATTCCACCTCTTGTACTCCAAAGAAACATTTGGATGTTTTTGCATATAATTGTTTCTCCTTCAATATTTTGAGCACCCTGTCAACATGTTGAACATGATCCTTCCAAGACCTGCTGTAGATTAGTATATCATCAAAAAATACTAGCACAAATTTTCTAAGGAAGGGTTTGAAAATAGAATTCATCAACCCTTGAAATGTAGAAGGTGCATTGGTAAGGCAAAAAGGCATGACCAAAAAGTCATAATGACCCTCATGAGTTCGAAATGTTGTTTTCGGAATATCTTCAGTCTTCATTCTAATTTGATGATACCCTGAACGAAGATCCAATTTGGTAAAATAAATTGCTCCATGTAATTCATCCAATAATTCATCAATCACAGGAATGGGAAATTTATCTTTAATGGTGAGCTTATTGATCTCCCTATAATTCAGACACATTTGCCATGATCCATCCTTCTTGTGTACCAATACTAAAGGAGCAGAGAAAGAACTTTGACTAGGTTGAATTATACCCGCCTCTAACATTTATGTAATCATACGTTCAATTTCGCTCTTTTGGACATAAGGATATCTATAAGGCCTAATTTTTGGAGGAACACTTCCTGGAATCAAATGACTAGCATGATAATGATCACGAATAGGTGGGATTCCTTTTGGAGTTTCAAAAACCTTGGAATGATTGTCCAAGACTTTTTGGAGATCTACAGAAATAGACAATTTTGATGTTGGAACTTCTAGTGAGCATAATTGTGTAATTATGCCTCGTTGTTCTTTCTTTAGAAGCTTTGTCATGAAATTAGATCTTATTATCTTTCCCAACTTCCCTGCAATACCCCATAATTCGACTTCCTTTCCTTCTGAAAAAAATTTCACGAAAAGTTCTTGAAAATTAAAATCTACCGTCCCCAAATATTGTAACCATTGTACTCCTAGTACAACATCAGCACCTCCCATAGGAATGGAAAGCATTGGACTATTAAATACATATTCCCCCATGGTTAGTGTGACATTATGGCATTTTACAGAGCAATTTATAGTTCCTCCATTTGCAACCATCACTTTACATTCTGGTGCTGGGTATAGGAAACAATTCAATTCCTTGGCTACCTTACAATGAATTAAATTATGGGTACTACCTGAATCAATCAACACTATTGCCTTTTTATTCTTGATATGTCCTTCTATCTTGAGGGTTTGAGGAGTGGTAATTCTTGCCAATGCATTACACGATATGGTCGGACTCATTTCTTCCTCTTCTTGGGTTGGTCCCTGGTGTATATCCTCTTCTTTTTCATTTTCTTCTTCCTCTTCACAATCTATGTAAAAAAATTTATTCTCAGCACACTTATGAACTTTAGTGTATTTTCTATCACAACTGTAGCAAAGCCCTTTTGCTCTTTTTTCTTGCAATTGTTGTGGTGTCAACCTTGTAGGTTGTGGAAATATAGGAGTAGCAACACTTCCTTCTTTATAGAAGTGCGTAGTAGGCTTCCTTGTCGCCATATTTTTACATTCAATTTTTCTTGCCAACCTGAATGCCTTCTCCAATGAATCAGGTTCCAAAACACGAACTTCATGTTGGATGTTATCCTTTAAAGTACCTATGAAGAGATCAATCCTGTGTTCCTCTGGAATACCAATTACCCTTATATTCAATTTTTGGAAGTCCTCAATGTGCTCCCCCATTAAACCCTTTTGTTTGAGATTTATCAATTGGCTAAAGAAGGTGTTTCTCTTTGTATCCTCATAATGTGCTATCATTTCCTCCGTAAAAATTGACCAAGTGACAATTTTTTACGGGAGCAAAGCCATCGATACCATACAAATGTATTTTGTTCTAAATGTAAAGTTGCAATGCGTACCTTTTGTGTGTTTTTCACATTATGGAGATCAAAATATTGCTCCATCTGTAGTATCCATGTTACAGGATCATTTCCATCAAACTTCCTCATATCCATTTTTGGAATATGGTGGTTCTTCCCACCAACATTAGATTTTATGAAATCATGATTAACATTTATTTTGTTCTCATCATGAGTTTCCTCTACTATCTTTTCACCATTAGGAAAAATTTTTTGTATCAACTTTGTCAAACCTTCCATGTCTACTTTTAGATAATTCTTCATGTTTTCCATTTTCTCATCAATCTTAGCTTCCATTACATCTATCTTAGATTCCATGCCATCCATCTTAGATTCCACACCTTTCTTCAAACCATCCATCTTAGTTTCCATGCCTTTCTTCAAAACTTCCATGTCATTTTTTGTTGCTCTTTGCGAGAGCGAAATTTGTTGCACTTGCTCTTGTAATTTTGATATGTCATGTTGTCATTCTTCGTCTTCATGATTCATAGTAGAGCTTTCTAAAGGCTTAATGGGTTTTGAATTCTTTTTAGGGGCCATTTTAGAATCCAATACTGATATATATTCTACAATATGCCCTTGGAATCAATTCCACTTGATTCTTCAAACAAGACTTATGCAATTTGGAAAAAAATACACACCTTTTACTTGCTTTTGAGGAGCTCGATATTGAAATTGAATTATCTCTATAATTGTGGATCCTCAATATCTAAAATTCAGCCCTATAGTATCCTTCTGAAGCTTCTTTCAAAATCCATAGGTTTTATATGATTTGGATTCTTCAAGGCAAAG
Source organism: Pinus albicaulis (assembly GCA_034641835.2). Taxonomy (NCBI): domain Eukaryota; kingdom Viridiplantae; phylum Streptophyta; class Pinopsida; order Pinales; family Pinaceae; genus Pinus; species Pinus albicaulis. The sequence goes on along the minus strand of CM076573.1, from coordinate 249,131,460 downwards.
TTATGTCCACTCTCCCACAATGACCCAATTTTGGACTGGTTCAGTAGAGCGAACTTGTATGACTTGCCACGTGTCACTGTTTCCTCCTTTGGCTCTAAAATTGATAGAATGAAAACTAATTTTTTTTTACTTTCTGCCACTTTTTACAACATTCCAATCTGATGCTCAGAGAAAGAGCTATGAATATTTTCCCACGATCACCTTTTTGAGAAGAAATTCATAAGCCTCAAAAAGCTCGAACTTCCACAGATCATATCTCCGAAAATATTGCGAACCAATGTCTGAAATTTTGCAAATATGTTCCTCACAATTTCTGCTTCTCACTCTAAAAATTTCAGCTTCTGAACCTTCGTAGAAAACAAGTTATTACGAAAATACCACGATGACCTATTTAGGTTAAATTCAGGAGCCTGAAAAATGATCTAACTTGCACAGATCATATCTCCAAACATATTGTGAACCAAGATCTGAAATTTTGTGACGATGTTCCTCAGGCTTTTTTCTTCACACTCTAAAAATTTCAGATTCTGAACCTTCGTAGAAACAAAGTTATAGCGAAAATTCCACGATGACCTGTTTGGAGCAGCGAAACCCTAGAATCTCAAACCTTTGATACCAAATGTTGTGAAACCAGCTCGAAAAAGAGAAGAAAGGAGATATCAACACCTTATAAATAAGCCACTTCGAGGGGGCAACCTCCAATACATTACATGAATGAAAAATTCTTGGATGATTCAAATTACAAAACCTCCTTTCTATATATAGGAGTCCATGGGCCACAATGTAATCTTAGCCGACCTAACAATAATAATTTAAGGGCACAATAATAACAATATGGGGGTTACAAGGGTACAATAATAACAATAAGGGTGTTACACTAACAACAATAAGGGACTATACTAGTAATATAGGGACCTAACATCCTTGAAGGATCTATCTGAATGTCGTCTTTAGATATGATGTAACCAATCAAGTGAAAACCTAAAACATAACCTATATGATGACATGTTAACTTTTTCATGGCCTAAGACACTTGAATGAAAACATGACCATGGTGAGTGATGATAAAATGAACAGGTGGAGGGAGTAGCACTGACCTAGACAACAACCAATGATCAAATTTTATTTGATAACTTATTCGAAACTATAAAATTTGACCTAGGACCCTATCAACTAAGCTTGAAAGAGTACATTTGATCACTGGAGCATTTAGGCACTAACACCACCATCCAAGGAACTTGAAGGCCCTCTGTTTATTAGATAAATAGCAGTATCTATAGAATCTTCCAAAAATTGTAAGGGAAATCCAGCATGCAATCTCATGCACCTTGCACACTCCATGATTGTCCCGTTCATCCTTTCTGACACACAATTTTCATGTGGTGTTTCGAGAATATATTCTCTATAAAAATTCCATGCTCTAAAAAATGGTTATCAAAATATTTTCTACAATATTCAACTCCATTGTCTGATCCGAGACACTTCAAATTCTTTATTTTCTCATTCTCAACTAAATATTTCCATTTCTTGAAAGTATCAAATACATCATATTTATTCAGAATACAATAAATCCATGATTTCCTGGTTGCATCATCAATAAAAGTAACATAATAGTGAGAGCCACCGAGAGATGATAACTAAGGAGGTCCCCATACATTTTTATGCACAATATCTAATTTTTTTCTCTTCTTTTCCTTCCCAACTCTAAGGAATCTAACCCTCTTCTATTTTCCATAAGCATAATTTTCACAAAAATCCAAATCAACATTCTTCAAATATGGAAACAAATTTCTTGAGTGAAGAATATGCATCCCCTTATCACTCATGTTCCCAAGGCTATGTTTTGAGTGTCGTATCTTATCTTGTGGAGGTTAAAGCATCAATAGAATTAGAAATACCATTGCATAAATACAATGTACTGACCTTTTCTCCTTTTCCAATTACCAATGCTCCTTTAGTGACCTTCCAGGTTTTGTTTGTAAAATTATTTACACAACCTTCACCTCCCAATTTCCTTGTTGAAGTTATATTTTTATTTAGATATGGATCATGTCTTACCTCCTTTAATATTCACTGGTTTCCATTTTGTTGCTTTATAAAAACCTTACCCATTCCAATGATTTTACAGGGATTATCATCACCCAAACGAACCTGTCCAAAATCTCCTTCAACATAGTCACGAAAATTTTTCCTATCAGGGGTTGCATGGAATGAAGCCCCTGAATCTACCACATAGGCATAAATAATATTTTCTAATGAAAGAATCAAATCATCTTGCAACACGTCACCTATTACATTCGCTTCATGATTGTTCTCTTGTTTTCTATGTCCTTTTTTTATCTTTCAAGGTTTACAGTCTTTCTTCAGGTTTCCTTCCTTCTCACATTTCCAACACACAACCTCTGATATGGACTTGGATCTTCATTTTCTTGACTTGTTGGGATGTCCTAGGCTCTTTCCTCTCTCTAGTTTTCTTCATCTAGTCTCTGCAATCAAAGCTTACATGTTTTCTCACCAGATCTTTTCTGTCTCATTTCCTTGCTAAGGATGGCACCAACAACATCATCAAACTTTAAAGTACTAGATCTAGATATGGATTTACTAATAGCCATAACTAAGCCATTCTAAATTTTTTACAATGAGCACAAAAATAATAGAGCCATAAATTCATCATCAAAATTTACCCCTACATAAATTAACTAACTCGTAACCGTGTTAAATGAATTTAAATGATCAGCAATAGAACCACCTTCTGAAAAATTCATATTAAATAGGAACTTCATAAGAAATACCTTATTTTAGGTTGAGGGTTTTTCATATAGTTTGTCCAATGTCATCATTAAACCTTCCGTTTTTGTTTCCTTTGAAATGTTGAATGCCACTGACGTTGTCAGACATATTCGTATTGTTCCTAGTGCCTTTATGTCGAGAAGATCCCATTATTCCTATGCCATGCTCATCAGCTTATTTGACTTTCCATTCAATGCTAGGTAAAGATATTTCTGAAACAAATAATCTTCCATCTGCATCTTCTGCAACTGGTATTTTTTGCTGTTAAATTTCTCAGCCCTAAACCTACCATCTTCCACCATTGCTCCCACTTGAACTAGGAACCCTTCTCTCCTGTGATTTTATCTACCAAATACACCTTCATATATGATACCAGTTGTTATAAATTAATTAATGGAGAAATGAAAAACATAAAATATTGTAGAAACACAAACACGGAAATGCATAAAACAAGAGAGACACAAATATACGTGGTTCACCCAATTTTGGCTATGTCCATGGAGAAACAACCAATCCTTCCTTTTGTATTACCAAACAAAATGAAGAGATACAACCTACAACAGATCCATTGTATTTTCCTCTTCTCTCTCACATAGTATCCTCTCTTTTTCTCGCTCAGAATAATAATACATAGCCGCAATAAAATTCCCTCATATAAACTGAGTGTTTCCTTCTAGGGAAAAAAACCCTAATTTAGCATAACTTCTACTGTCGGATCATCTTCCTAATGAACATTATATATTAACTATGAAATTACAATGGTTTACAAGGAATTTTTTTATCAATTTTTAGCTTCAGGGGGGGGGCTTAGAAAATCGTTGTCTCCCCCTCTTGGACCCCCATGATAGCGATCATATGGGCAGAGTTTCTGCCCCGTTAGGAACAAGGATCCAACGTGGCTGAAAAAATAATATATTGAACAACCAAGAAGATAATCGAGCTCCATTCTCAACACTTCTTCCATTAGTCTCACTTCCACCCCAATTGGAATTGGTAAAACCTATTAACTTAACTTCCTTTCCATCATACTTCAGGCAGTGAAGAATTTTTCCACATAGGTATATCAAGATATCCTTGGAAGTTATCCAATGGTCATGATGAGGCTCCAATTGAGATTGACTAAGAACGTTTACAAAAAATCATATGTCAGGTCTGGTATTTACCAAGTACATCAAAGATACCACCAACTTACAATAGCTTGTAGGATCAACAGGACTAGAGTCAAAGCTTCTTAATTTATTTAGATTTGTGATCATGGGAGTCGTCATAGGCCTAGAATCCCTCATATTGAACTTTTGCAACATCTTTATTATGTCCTTTCCTTGACCAAGATATATCTCACCTGGCTTTTCCAAACTTCCAATCCTAAGTAGTAGTGCATGAGTCCAAGATATTTCATTTCGAATTCAGCTACCAACAACTACTTATATTCTATAATTTTTCACTCCACACTTGCAATAAATAAATCATCCATATATAGAAGTATAATAATTGGCTCATTCTTCACTATCTTGATATAGAGATTTGCATCAGAAGAAATTTTGAAAAATTCAATCCTTAAAATATAGGTATCCATTATTGCATACCAATCCCTAGGAGCTTGCTTCCAGCAATATAGAACTTTCTTTCGTCTCCAAACATGAGTATCCCCGTGATTTATCTCAAATCCTTTTGGTTCAATATATACTTCTTCATCAATGGTTTCATTTATAAATGTCATCTAAACATTTATTTGATGTATATTCCATCCCATAGTTGCAGCTATAGAAACCAAAGATCTGATAGTAGTATACATGGCAGTGGGAGAAAAGGTTTCTTCATAATCTATTCCTTCCTTTTGAGAGAAACCCCTCACAAAAAATCTTGATTTGTATTTTCCTATGCTTCCATCAATGGCATGTTTTATTTTGTAAATCCATTAGGAAGTTAAAACATATTTGTCATTAGGTCTATGAATGATTTCCCAAACCCCATTCTTCATGGGAGATCAATATTCTTATTGCATTGATTTCTTCCATTCTTCTCGATGAGAATATTCTTCAAAGGTAGTCTGTTCGGCTTCAATTAACTTTTTCGTGTGTGATGCATATCCTGAGAATATTTCATGTCTTTTTCTTTCTTTGAAAATTCCATTTATTGCTCCATGTCCTTCAGCATCTTCAAGTGTATCTTTTAACCAATTTGGCCTCTTCTTCGTTTTGGGAATAATTATAAGTTGAATAGGTTCACTTGGTCCTTCTTCCTCTAGGTTTGTAGATGACTTGTCATGTTGTTCTTATTCTTCAAATAGTGGTACATCTTCTTCATCATACTCAATTTGTATATCCTTGTATTTCTTGTAGGCATGATTTTCATCAAATATAACATATCTACTAACTTCAAGTCGTCTATATTATTTGATATATATTCTATAAGACTTTGATGAAAGGATATAACCAACAAATATAGCTTTTATACTTATAGAGTCTAACTTATTTCTCTTGTCTTTTGGAACATTAATTTTTGAAGGACATCTAAAGATTTGGAGATGGTCTACACATGGATTCTTCCTTGAAAATGCTTCTTTCGGTGTCATATTGTCAAGGGTTATATTAGGACTTCTATTTTGTATGTATATTGTTGCCATGGTTGGTTCTCCCCATAGAAATTTTGGTAGAACTTGATCAAATATCATAGTCCTTGTGCATTGTTCAACGATTATATTCTTCATTTTCGCTACTCCATTATGTTTGGGGCTGTAGGGAACAATGAGCTCCATCTTAATGTCTTCTTCTTTACAATATGCCATAAGTTATTTTGAAGTGTATTCACCTCCATTTTCAAATCTCAATGTTTTTATATTTCTTTAACTTATCAAATACTTCACCCTTTGTCTTGAGAATATAGAGCATGTATTTCTAGCGCGATCATCAATGAAGGTCACGTAATATTTGTGGCCTCCAAGATATATTAGACATGGGCCCACATACAACAAAATTAATTAGGTATAATATCTTCTTCGACCTTGTATCACTGCTTTTAAAGGGTTTCTTAGTATTATTTACTAAGGCACATCCCTTGCATACTCCTTCATGGTCCCCCTTGATGATGGGGATGCCCTTCACCATTTTACTTAGAGAGGGTATTATCTTGTATTAATTATGACCATATATTCTATGAAAAATTTAGATGGGACTAATTTCCAAATAAACAAGGGCTTGAGGAGATGGAGTTATCACTCTATATAATATTCCTTCTTGAATCCAAATAACCCTTTCCTTTTCAAAAGTAGAATATTTTCCCCAAATCAAAACTTTACCATCTACAAAAGCAATGTTATCTCCTTTATATTCTAAAAAAGAAATGCAAAGTAAATTATTTTTCAAACCTGGGACATAAAGGACGTTGGAGAAGTGTAGCATTGCTCCACTTTCTAGCTTCAATGATGTAGATCCAAGGCCCTTGACTACATAGTTTTGTCTCCAATATCCACTACATGTTATGATGATTCTTTTGATAGATTATGAAGTTGTCTACTTTATCCTGTCATATGTGTTGCAACTCCACTATCAATAATCCATTCATTGTCATCATCAAGTGTACCTATAAGTGCAGCCAAGAATCCTCCACTCTTAACTCTTCTATATAGATTGTAGATGATCCTTATAATCAAGATTCCTATAATTTTCATGAGATTGAGTCATGTCTTCAAATAACTTTCCATTGAGAGAGTGATATTTTCTTATAAGTTTTTTTTTTCCTTCCTTGAATTGATAGCCAACAAAGTGATCTTCAATTAGTCATTCTTTCATGTTAGCTCTGATACTATGTTGATAAATCAATGCAAGTAGGTATTAGGGTTTGTGTTTGTGCTCAACCTAGTGTTCCTAAATTGAGTTCATTAATTGTCAACCAGGGTTGGTAAACTGCTGAAGTGTGGTGCACTATATGTGCCTAAGTATTTGTTTCTCACTACATTGTGTTTAGTGTTTTATGATGTTTTTGGTTTTATGGTTTTATGTTGAAAAGGGAAAGAACTAAGTGCTGGTGAAAAGAAGCTATTGGTTGTGTTAAAACATAACAAAGCCTAAACTATAAATGGCAAACAACAAATGCAAAGCTTGATAATGACTTTATTGCAAGGGAATAAATCACAACATGAACCTAAACTTATCCAATTCATTCATTAAAGATGTGTTGGAAGAGCTTGAGAAATGGACAAGTTAAGTGTAAATGAAGTTCTCCTAAATAAACAATCAAACAATCAACTTACAATGTTACAACATCTCATCCATGGTTAAAGGTTTATTGGAACATATTTGGAAAAGAACATTTGTAGCATAATAAGATTTCTACTCTAAACTAGCTTCTAATTCTGTTCTGCAACTCAATTTAGCACCACTAGGCCTCACTCAAAAGTTATAGATTTCTTTTTAGAATAGTCTTTGAGAAAAGGCTTATTTGTGAAATGGTAAAAAGGTTGCAAAATACTCCAGGCCTTAGACTGATACTAGCTTCTGTCCAGATGATTATATATTAATATGAATTTGGAACAAAAGAAGTTTTGTAAATAATGAAGACCGTGGTATTTAAATTTAACAACTAATACAATTTAAAATGCAATGGATAGCAACTAAACTTGGAATGTTAATACAGTGAGCTAAGACTAAACTAGAGTGTTACTAGTCTACTTGAAGTACAGTGAACAATGTTAAACTAAAAAGCCATTATCAAACTTGAAATGAAATGACAGAGCTGAACTAAATGCATTCTACCTCCGGAGTGATGTAACTAAATTAACATGCAACTAGTCTATGGAATTCTACAGTCCATCTCGTTCAATAGAAATGATATTTTGGAAGAGTTTGTAAAACAAGTATGGTTGTATCATTCAATGCAGTTTGAACATAAACATAAGACTGAAAAAAAATACAACTAGAATCTAAGACACCACAGTTGTTTCTTATTCGTTGTTAATGATGTTTTGGAAGAGTTTGTAAGAGTAAGACCGGCTGTGACACTTAGTGTAAACAAGCAACTAAAACCTACAATACCACAGTTATGCCTTATTCATCGTGATGATATTTTGGAAGAGTTTATAAGAGTAAGTCTAGCTGTGATAATTAACGAAAGGAAATGCAACTAAAACCTACAACACCACAGCTATGCCTTATTCATCGTGATGATATTTTGGAAGAGTTTATAAGAGTAAGTCTAGCTGTGATGATCAATGTAAACAAGCATGAAACATAAACTTCAGAAACGTGCTTAAGCTAGAAATGAAAAACGAGACTAAAATACTTATCTAAACCGTATAAACAAGGCTGCTCAGGAGGCAGGGGCCCTCTACCACCGGAGTATCACGCAAAATCTACTTCAATATTGACTCAGTGCTTTCAATAAAGTGATACTTCTTGCATTAGAGAGAAATTACTTCAAAAAAGAGTGTTTTCGGACTTCTGAAATCTAGCAATCAATCACAAAATATAACCTTGTCCCTCGGTTTCCCGAGCCATATTTATAATCAAAATTACATAACTGTCTTGAGATAACCTAGGGATAATTGTCTTTCCAAATAAAAACCAAACTAGGACTCTGATGATGGTCACGTAATAGAATTAAGGACATCTGGACTGTCCTTGTCCTATTAGGAGTCTCTCTCCTAGTTTGAGTTCCCACGTACATAACTGCCTACAGAATTCCGTTCAAACTTCGTGAAGAGAAACAAATGATGAGAGAATGATGTGGAATATGCCCATATGTGTTTTTCTCCAAGATGACACCTGGAACCTGCGTAGACATAAAGACAGCTGCACAATCATCAACTAGCTACAGAATGTCTGCATTCTGTAGCTAGATCTAGTTCAAACAGTACTACAATGACAAAATCATAAAAACATAGCAAGTTAGTCATGATATTCATTCTTAAATCAATTTTAACTAATTTCATTGATCATTTGAGCCTGTGATTAATAATGGACAAAAGAAATGGAGTGGAATGTGGTGGAAGAAAGAACATTCTTGGAGCTCAACATACCCCCACTGCTAGATTCTTGCATGTCCTCATGAAACTATTCCATGAACTCTGAGACCTCTGCAAGAACATCCAACCCTCTTCTTCTGCTTTGCCTGGCAGTTAAAGGCCTTCTGGGCTTCCTGATGACTAACTTGAACCTTAAATTGGTAAGTGCCCTAATTAACTTTTTGTTTCTCCTTTTTAATTTTTCATTGGCCTTTTCCACTTTGTCCATTTGTAGAGACAGGGTTGAATTCATATTGGTTTTTAGTTTAACTTGCTCCCTCAAAATATCATTTTCAGTCCTGATATGCCTATTAAGTACTTCTAGCTCGTACTTATCTCTTCTTAGCATATCTATTTCAGACTCTGGTGGACTAGGGGTTTTGTCTCTACTTTCTGAAGCTTTTCTCTCCAATGACTCAACATAGTTGTAAATTTCTTGTTGTGCAGGGTCTATTTCAGGAGCTTCTTCATCAAAATCCTGCTCAGTAGGTGTTTCTTCGTCTTCTATGTTTATGACTCTAGTTTGTTTAACTTTTGTTTTCTTTAGTATCCCCCTCAGTCTGTGGCTCCTCCTCGGTTGAGATGGCCCTTCTCCTTTCTCTCTGGCAAATTTTCTTATGATCCTCTCTTTCTTAAGTTGCTTCTTCATTTGAACTAATTTTTCAGAAATCATTTCTTCACTGCTTTCTTGTATTGTTTTACCAGTTTCAGTTTTGGAGGATTTCCATTTTCTGCTTCTTTTTGTAGGTTTATCTTCAGGTGGAGGTTCCTTTGGTTCCTCAAAGTGATTTCTCACCAAGAATTCATCCCAAGTATCTCCCATTTTTGCTAAATGATGTTCAATTAAAATCTTGACTAAACCATGGTGGTATAAGTTGTTTCCAGAAATTGAATTCTCTTTTGAACACTTGAAGCCATTTTCTTTAAACTATGAAGCAAGAAAAAGCGCAAGTTGAGTTCTTCTTCTAGAAAATGCATTATCAATCGAATATGGTAAACATAGAAAGTACCATATCTACCTTCAAAAGTGATGATTTTTTGTAGGATAAGCAACATGTTCCTCCATTTGTTCTTTAATGCAGAGCTAGGGATACCCTTTTTAAAAACGGTGACATCCATACCTGGTGACTTGAGTATCTGCTTCCATGCTTCGTTATGAAATTCTCTGTTCTTAAACCATGTTTCTCCTTATCTAGGCAATCCCGTTGCTTCTACAATAAAAGCCTCTGTGACAGTGAATTTAATATCTCCAACTTCAACCTCGGCTCCATTAAAGGATCTTGCAAAAGTTTTAGTAACCTCTTTGTGGAAGCCACTGAATTTTTCAAGGAATTGCAACCATCTTGCTTATTGTAAGATTTCTCTAATTTGTGGATAGCCTTCCAAGTACTTAGTGCCAACTGGTTCAGTTCTCACGATGAGGCCCATAACTCTTCTTCAATCTTCAATTCACTAGTCTTCTGCTCACAGTGAGAATGGTCATTAAAAAGTTTTTTTTGCTCCACAAATGTTTCCTCTGTTCACGGTGACAATGGTTGTTACAGAGATGCCTCTGTCTCATAGACCGAAATGGTTAAAATTTGGCTATGGGAAAGAGTGATATGGAGTGGTTACGGAATGAATATAATGAGGTGAGGATGATGTATATGAGTTGAAAGATATCACAGAAGGAAAGACCGCGGAGATATTTTGTAACGAATTCAAAAATCATCATTAAATGCTTAGTGACATGACTAATCCAATCACTTCAACACTTTAACCGTTTAGATTTTGAAATGATGATCGGATATGGGTTTTGAAATGGCAGAATAGAAGGAGTTTTATCCAAAGTTTTTGCGGGAGGTTTGTTAGGCATGATCAACAAAATTAATTAAAACAACTTTTTTGAATAATATATAACTAAACTATGCTAAAATTTTTCATGATATGTCATTATAATCATTTCATACCTTTGCCTTTGCTTTGATTTTCTTGTGATCTTCATATGCTTTGTTCTCTCCTGAAAATCATTAATTTTTGAGTCTTCATAACCTTCTTGATTTTGCTTGTTCTTGGATATGCAGGATCATTTTTTTGCAGATCAGGTGATTACTAGACAGTGCTTTCAGGATCTCTGGCTGCAGAATGTATGTCTGGTTGCAGAATGTCTGACTGGCTGCAGAATTTCTGATTGATTGCAGAATGTACCTGTAGAGAACTTGAAACATGAAATGGAATGGTTTGGAGCATGAGTGGAATGTTGTATGGAATGAGTGAGGATGGATAATAAAATATGGTGTAATGGGATATGAATGAAGTGAGTAATGGATTGGAATGGATCACATCTTATGAAATGGAGTGAAGTATGAGAAGTGGCCTGCAATTCATGATATGTATTATTCAATTGCAGAAAAACATCAAACTTTTAAAATCTGGAATGAAAATGAGGTGGAGCATGGAGTGAAGTGAGTGAAGTGTGGATGAATGAATGAAATGGAGTATGGATGAATTAATGAAATGGAAAATGAGATGGACCATAAGTGAAATGAATCTGCACTTATGATTTTGTAATAACTACTTGCAGAAAGAACAGATTTGAAAAGCTAGAGTGTCAGAAAGATTATGATTTTCACTCCACCTTTTCTGTATAAACATGCCAATCAGTGATTGGTTTTCATGTTTATACTTTATTTATTTATTTATTTTTTTCAATATCTGACTTCAGAAATTCACTTAAGTTGATGAAGAAGAAAAATTCTTCTTCATTAACTTCATATCACTGCTTTCCTGGAATTTCTTGACAAATTCTTCTCTTGAGAGTGGCTTATGATACAGCTTCAATCTATGACCATTCACAAGAAAAGTGACCTCTTCTTCATCTATTGTCCTGATTTTTATTGCTCCATTGTCAAAAATTCTTATAATTTCATATGGCCCAAGCCAATGTGTTTGGAATTTACCTCGAAAATCCTTGAACTTTGAATCAAACAAGAGAGCCCAATCACCTTCCTTGAACTTCTTTTCCTTGATGTACTTGTCATGCCATCTAGTCCTTTGCTGTTGGACTAGACTTGTTTTCTAAACTGCATCTTGTCTGATCTCATCCAATTCATTAATCTTCTCTAATCTGTGCTTTTGTGCCTCTGATAGATCAAGTCCTAGCTGAACTGCCATTTTGAAAGTTTGAATCTGGAACTCTATGGGAAACAAAACTTGCTTTCCATAAACAAGTTCATAAGGAGTATGACCTGTTGTGCTTCTCCATATAGTTCTATAGGCCCACAAGGCTTCAGGAAGCCTATCTACCCAATATCTTCTATGTAAATGGATAGTCTTTGTTAAGATCCCTTCAATAACCTTATTAGTAGATTCCATTTGACCATTTTCTTGTGGATGATAGGGAGTAAATTTTTTGTGTCTGATTTTGTACCTCTCCATCATTTGTTCCACTAGCCTTGATGTGAATTGAGCTCCTTGATCTGTAACAATTTCCCTTGGGACACCAAAATGAGCAAAAATATCCTCAAAAAGAAAATTAACTACAGATGCTTCAGTAGCAAAAAGTAATGGCTTGGCCTCTACCCATTTGGTAACATAATCAGTGCAAACTAATATATATCTCTTTTGTCTTGATGGAGGACTAATAGGTCCTACAAAATCCAAAGCCCATTTTTCAAAAGGTTCAATATGTACCTAAGGTTGTAATGGCATTTCACCTGAAGGAGAAGGTTTCCCTACCCTTTGGCAACTGTCACACCTTTTGACATACTCTTTAGCATATTTAAACAAGGAAGGCCAATAATATCCTAAATGAAGGATCTTATAGGCTTTCCTCTTATCAGCAAAGTGTCCGCCACAAGGTTCATCATGACATGCTCTGAGAATCTTAGGCATCTCATCTTCCCGAACACATCTCCTAATGATAAAATCTGGACCAGTCTTGTACAACTCATTAGCAACCCATGAATATTTTGCACTGTCATGAATGATTTTTCTTTTATCTCTTGCATTCATTATTGAAGGAAATTTTCCTGAAACTAAATAATTAGCAATGTCAACAAACCAAGGAGTTTGGGTAGAAATTACAAAAAGATATTCATCAGGAAATTGATCTTCAACTGGAGTGTCATCTTTGATGTTTTGGAGTCTAGATAGGAAATCATCTACTGTGTTTTTTTTCCAGGCCTATCTAGAATGGTAATGTTGAATTCTTGTAAAAGCAATAACCATCTTATGACTCTGCCATTAGTAATTGATTTTTTCATTAAGTATATAATTGCAGAATGATCTGTGTGAACAAAAGTTTCATAGCCTGTTATATAGTGTCTGAATTTGTTTATGGCATGAAAAACAGCTAAAAACTCTTTTTCAGTTATAGTATAGTTTAACTCTGCAGGAGTCAAATTTTTACTGGTATAGTAGATGGCATAAGGAATCAGGTCTTTTTGTCCCAATACTGCTCCTAGAGCTGTATCTGAGGCATCTGTTGAAATATGAAAAGGTAGCTTCCAGTTAGGTCCCCTTAAAATAGGTGCTTCAAATATTTTTGTTTTCAGGGTCTCAAAGGCTAACTGGCAATCGAGATTCCACTTGAATTCACAGTCTTTGGTAAGTAATTTGAAAAGTGGAGATGCTATCTTGGTGAAGTTTTCTATAAACCTTCGATAATATCTTGTAAATCCAAGAAAACTCCTAACATCTTTTTGACAACTTGGAATAGATAAGTTAGAGATGACTTCAACTTTTGACTCATCAACTCTAATCCCATCCCCTAAAATGTGATGTCCTAAAACAATTCCTTCAGTAAACATCATAAAACACTTCTCATGACTAAGTGAAAGATTTTCTTCTTTACATATTTTTAATACTTTTTCCAAGTTTACTAAGGCTTCTTCAAATGTGTTTCCATAAACTGTGAAATCATCCATATACACCTCTACACAATCATGTATTAGATCTGAAAAAATTCCTAATACTGCCCTTTGAAATGTTGCAGGTGCATTGCATAATCCAAATGGAAATACTCGGTAAGCATAGGTACCCTAAGGACAGGTAAATGTGGTTTTGTCTTGGTCCTCAAGTGCTACTTGAATTTGATTATAACCACTAAACCCATCTAGAAATGAGAAGTACTTTTTGCCAGCTAAGGTATCTAACACCTGATCTATGAAATGTAGGGGAAAATGATCTTTAAGAATAGCTTTGTTTAATTCTCGGTAGTCAATACATACCCTCCATTTACCATTTTTCTTTGGCACAATTACCAAAGGAGAAACCCACTGACTATCTGAAATAGGATAGATAAAGTTGACATTCAACAATTTATGCAATTCTTCTTTAACAATCTCCCTAAGATTTGGATTCATCCGTCTTTGAGGTTGTCCGATTGGTTTACAATTTCCTCTATGTAGATGTGATGAGTGCAAGTCTTGGGGCTTATCCCTTTCATATCAGTGTACTCCCATGCATATGTAGAAGAATGTCTCTGTAAAATTTTGACTAGCTCTTCTTGTTGAGATTTTTCTAGGTTCTTGTTTATGTTTAAAGTTTTGCCTGGAAATATCTCAATTGTAGAGCTGCCAAATTTATCCATGGAATAGAGAGACATCTGCCTTGATGAAAAAAAATCAATGTTGGATTCTTCTTGAAATTGTTCATGTTTATGTTCCGAAGAGGATTCAAAGTTTTCTAAAGTATTCAGAATTTGACTATCTTCACTAATTTCTGAAATTGTGAAGAGAGGTTGTAAATATTCTTCATCTATCCATTGAGTATCATCTAAATCTGTAATTGTCCTTGCTGGAGGATACAAAGTGAATTTCTTAGTTGAAATACCATTAGAGATGTACATATCACCGGATCTACAACTAATGAAAGCATCAGCTGTAGCTAACCAAGGTCTTCCTAATATAATTGGATGCCCTCCTAAATTATTCTTAGGAGTTAGGATCATGAAATCCACAGGGTACTCCCAGGAATCTAGGGCCATTGGAATGTCTTCTATTAACCCATCAGGTTTGATCACAGATCTGTCTGCTAATTGTAATAATGTGGGTGTAAAGAGAAGATTAGGAAGTTTCAGTTTATCCATGATTTGTCTACTCATGATATTGATTGCTGCTCCTAAATCAATGAGTGTGTTTTGGATCTCAATTCCATTGATGTGAATTTTGACAAATGGATTTCCTGGGTCTAGATACTTTGGAATAGCAATCTTACCCATCATGATATCTGCTATTTTTCCTGCCAGTTGAATTTTCTTTGTCTCTCTTATTCTTTTTCTTGTTTTCTTCATGCTCAACTCCTTTATTTTCTTTGCTAAAATTGGAATTTCCTTGATAGCTTGTAATAATGGAATCTTAATACAGACATTTCTCAACTCATCTAGGAAATCATAATTAGGCACCATAATTTGTTTTTCTACACCTCTATCAATTTGTAATATTTCTGGAAAGGGAGGTGTAGGAGTGGATGTTGATGGCTGCTCTAATACAAGAGTTGAAATTATTGGTTCTTTTTGTTTTGATTTTTCAATGTTTGGGTCCTGAAAAGATGTGTCTTCTTCAAGACTTTTATTTTCCCATAGAGAATCTTCCTCATAGTTATCTTGTTCCTGTATGATCACAGAAGGTTTCCTCTTTTCAAGTATTCTTCTGGACCTAAGTTGAACATCACTAAGGTCTAGAGGAGTAATTAAATAAGTTGGAAACTGTTGGCCTTCTATCATGTATGTATTCTGAGGATTTTTATTGTTGGGGTTTGGTATGGGTTGAGCAGGCAACTGATTTGATTTCTGAGGAAATGGTAATGGAAGTGGTTGATTTTGATGTTGTGGGTTCTGAGGATTCTGTTGAGGATTTTGAGGAGAAAAATGTGGGTATGGTGGATAGGATGGTGGATATTGATAGTACTGGGATTATCTTCCATAGGGATTTTGTGCTCCTTGTGCCCAAGCTTGAGATTGATTTTGAAATTGGGGCCAAGGTTGCTGCCAATAATTCCAGTTTGGTGGGGTTTGATTATACATTTGATCATGAAATCTTTGTGTTTGAGGTCCTTGCCAAGGCCTTCTAGAGACAAAATTGAGAGATTTTGTGGAACTTGTAGGAGTATCTTCTTGAAAGACAGCTTTAAGACCAGGAAGTGAAAGACAACTCTTGGTCTCATGTTTTTCTGAAAAAATTACACAAGTCTCTACAAATTTTGCATCCAAAGGACATTCTCTCAAGGCATGCTTCTTTCTACATTTGGGACAAAAGATTGCTAAAGCATCAGATTCAGCTTTTTTCTTGTTTTGTAACTTAAGGGTGTCTATTTGTTCACTAAGACTCCCTAAGATGTCAGATTTGAATTCATCAAGCATATGCCCTATCTCTACCCTACTTACTGTCCCAGAAGAAGAATTACTTACCCTTGCAAGAGCAGGGTCTCTTGGTCCTTTCATAGTTTTAGATTTCCCTGTTGAAAGGTTGATACATAACTCAGATATTTCAGGTAATGTGAGCTGAGATATATCCCATTTTCCCATCATGTTAACAATATCCAACCATTCATCCCTAATTGTATTCAACAAGAGAGCTTTTAAGGTGTCTTGGTCTAAGTTTTCCATTTTTGCTCTTTTGATGTTGTAATGAAATCTCTCCAACAAATCTTCCAGGTTTTCATCCTCTTTTTATATCATCTTGAACACTTCCTCCTTATGATTGATTGGCATACAATAATCCAAATACCTTTCTAGAAATGCTTGTTTCATGTCTTCCCATGTCCTAATAGAACTGTTGATCAAACTCATAAACCACTTCAATGCTGCTCCTTTCAATGTTGAAGGAAATAGTTTAAGTTTTTGAGCATCTTGTAAGTAGTCATAAGTTCTACACAGGACTTCAAATTCAAATAGGAAGGTTTCAGGATCTTCAGTTTTAATTCCATCGAAGTTTGGAAGGACAGAGGGTGAAATTTTTTTCATAGCTGTATTGGTTTCTTCATCTACTATAGGAAAATCAAAAGAGCTTCCCATTTCTCTTCTACCTCTTCCTCTGCCTCCTTCTCCTCTACCTCTACCTCTACCCCCTCCAAATAATGTGTGTTCTCCATTAAAGACTCCTCCTCCCGCTTCTTCTGCCATAGTTGATTCTTCTGTGGAAGTAGAAAAGTTTGTGTTTCTAGCAAGGGTCCTTGAATCTTCTTCTAAGACAGGTTCAGTGGATGAAGTGGAAGGTATTTCTAATGGAATATCTGATCTTAAGTGTTCTGGAAGTCTAGGATTAGTAAAGGATTGAATGTGGATTTGAGTTGGAGGTGTGCTGGCTCTAGGTCTTGAGGAAACAAGTGGTGTTCTAGGAATCAAAATTTTGCTTCTGCTTCTTATGAATATACCCCTTGAGTCTCTCTCTCTACGCATATCATTGTTTTTGGGAGTTAAGAAACAAGGCTACCTAGTTACACTTCCCCAGAAACGATGCCAAAATGTTTGTGCTCAACCTAGTGTTCCTAAATTGAGTTCATTAATTGTCAACCAGGATTGGTAAACTGCTGAAGTGTGGTGCACTATATGTGCCTAGATATTTGTTTCTCACTACATTGTGTTTAGTGTTTTATGATGTTTTTGGTTTTATGGTTTTATGTTGAAAAGGGAAAGAACTGAGTGCTGGTGAAAAGAAGCTATTGGTTGTGTTAAAACATAACAAAGCCTAAACTATAAATGGCAAACAACAAATGCAAAGCTTGATAATGACTTTATTGCAAGGGAATAAATCACAACATGAACCTGAACTTATCCAATTCATTCATTAAAGATGTGTTGGAAGAGCTTGAGAAATGGACAAGTTAAGTGTAAATGAAGTTCTCCTAACTAAACAATCAAACAATCAACTTACAATGTTACAACATCTCATCCATGGTTAAAGGTTTATTGGAACATATTTGGAAAAGAACATTTGTAGCATAATAAGATTTCTACTCTAAACTAGCTTCTAATTCTGTTCTGCAACTCAATTTAACACCACTAGGCCTCACTCAAAAGTTATAGATTTCTTTTTAGAATAGTCTTTGAGAAAAGGCTTATTTGTGAAATGGTAAAAAGGTTGCAAAATACTCCAGACCTTAGACTGATACTAGCTTCTATCCAGATGATTATATATTAATATGAGGTTGGAACAAAAGAAGTTTTTGTAAATAATGAAGACCGTGGTATCTAAATTTAACAACTAATACAATTTAAAATGCAATGGATAGCAACTAAACTTGGAATGTTAATACAGTGAGCTAAGACTAAACTAGAGTGTTACTAGTCTACTTGAAGTACAGTGAACAGTGTTAAACTAAAAATCCATTATCAAACTTGAAATGAAATGACAGAGCTGAACTAAATGCATTCTACCTCCGGAGTGCTGTAACTAAATTAACATGCAACTAGTCTATGGAATTCTACAGTCCATCTCGTTCAATAGAAATGATATTTTGGAAGAGTTTGTAAAACAAGTATGGTTGTATCATTCAATGCAGTTTGAACATAAACATAAGACTGAAAACAAATACAACTAGAATCTAAGACACCACAGTTGTTTCTTATTCGTTTTTAATGATGTTTTGGAAGAGTTTGTAAGAGTAAGACCGACTGTGACACTTAGTGTAAACAAGAAACTAAAACCTACAATACCACACCTATGCATTATTCATCGTGATGATATTTTGGAAGTGTTTATAAGAGTAAGTCTAGCTGTGATAATTAACGAAAGGAAATGCAACTAAAACCTACAACACCACAGCTATGCCTTATTCATCGTGATGATATTTTGGAAGAGTTTATAAGAGTAAGTCTAGCTGTGATGATCAATGTAAACAAGCATGAAACATAAACTTTAGAAACGTGCTTAAGCTAGAAATGAAAAATGAGACTAAAATACTTATCTAAACCATATAAACAAGGCTGCTCAGGAGGCAGGGGCCCTCTACCACCAGAGTAGCACACAAAATCTACTTCAAGATTGACTCAGTGCTTTCAATAAAGTGATACTTCTTGCATTAGAGAGAAATTACTTCAAAACAAAGTGTTTTCGGACTTCTGAAATCTAGCAATCAATCACAAAATCTAACCTTGTCCCTCGGTTTCCCGAGCCGTATTTATAATCAAAATTACATAACTGTCTTGAGATAACCTAGGGATAATTGTCTTTCCAAATAAAAACCAAACTAGGACTCTGATGGTGGTAACGTAATAGAATTAAGGACATCTGGACTGTCCTTGTCCTATTAGGAGTCTCTCTCCTAGTTTGAGTTCCCACGTACATAACTGCCTACAGAATTCCGTTCAAACTTCGTGGAGAGCAACAAATGATGAGGGAATGATGTGGAATACGCCCATATGTGTTTTTCTCCAAGATGACACCTGGAACCTGCGTAGACATAAAGACACCTGCAGAATCGGCAACTAGCTACAGAATGTCTGCATTCTGTAGCTAGATCTAGTTAAAACAGTACTACAATGGAAAAATCATAAAAACATAGCAAGTTAGTCATGATATTCATTCTTAAAGAAATTTTAACTAATTTCATTGATCATTTGAGCCTGTGATTAATAATGGACAAAATAAATGGAGTGGAATGTGGTGGAAGAAAGAACATTCTTGGAGCTCAACAGTTTGATTCCTCTTTCTTGATAATTACTTGTGATTTATGTTAGCTTCTTTTAATTATTTATTATGATGTATTTCATCAAGAAATTACCAAATAAAATGTATGAATATCATGATAACAAGGAACACAATATATAGGCACTCAACAAGGGAAAAACCCCTATCTAGGGGAAAACCCAATCCAACTCTTCCACTAGTAGATTCAAATAAAAATGAGACAATCTAAGACCCTTTTGACCTAGACAAAGTCCTCCTCCAATCACCAAGTCAGTCCTTCCTTCACTTTGATGTATTCTTCCAAAGTCTCCAAGTGTCATCTTCCTAGATGACACTTCAATCCATAATTTCAGCCTCTAGTTACATAATTTCAGACCTGTAGTTACTTCAAAAATTTTGGCCCCCAGCTACTTGTCCAGAAACCCTATAAATCTTCGCATGTGTGAGATAGATGCCCAAAAACTTCTATTTTTATTCTTCCTTGAATTATTTCTTCTTCTCCTGCACTTCATTATCGTTTTCATCCTTTTTCTCTTGTAGATAAAACTTATGTGAGTGTGCTTCCAAATTATTTGAGCTTCCTCTATTTATACTATTTCCATATGTTTGAATTTCCTTTAATAGGGTAGACTTCTCCAGGACATGGTTGAATTGGTGAGGAGGGATAAAATGATTGTTTTGACTCAAAAACAAATTCCTTTACATCGGATACAAAATCCCAAGAAGGGTCTAATAAATATGAAAATGACTCTCTTGACACTTGAAAAAACCTAGAAGCCTTCAATAGAGGCTATGACCTAGAAAGACCATGAAACCCATGCTTCAAAAATATTTTTCTTTTACAATAAATTTTTCTTTTGAAAAATACAATTATGAAGGCCGACACTAGTTAAATTCTTCAACACTCCCTCTTGACTAGGGAGGTATTCATAATTAAATATATACATAGGTACATGGAAGATCTCAAAATGATATGCTCTTTGAAGAGTTGCAGCACATGTAGTGCTACATATTAGATACTTGACTAGGGTATTCAATTGGGTGGGACTAAGGTGTGTTCCCATTTTTAACCTCTCTAGGTACCCTTAGGCTTTAGCTCTAACACCAACCCAGGGATCTAGGTGTGTATCCAAGGTCATAGCTCCAAAACCAACACCACCCTCTCTAATTCATATCTCCCTATCTACTACATTTGTAATATCAACCAATCCAAGCATGCTTCTAAAATATTTGAACTTCTTATTTGGAATATATATTTTTTTACACGTCAGCTACTTATTCATCTATCGGAATATATTGTATCTTTACGCCCCCGTCCTGCAACAAACTTCTAATGTAGTGGTACTTGTTATTGATATGCTTCATCCTGGCATGAAACACGGGGTCTTCAGACATATTGACATTGATTTTACTATCACAATTTATCACTGTAGGATCTAGTGGCTTTCCAAACAAATTTGATGAGAGTTTTCTTAACCAAACTTCTTATTTTCCTACTTCACATGTAGTTTCCTACTTCACATGTAGCAACATATCATATCTTTATCACTACTTAAAGAAACGTGATCTCGTTTTATAATCATCCATGAAAACATTGCAAATCCTAAACTAAAATAGCCACCAATAGTGCTTCTTCCATCAGTACAACTACCACCCCAATCAAAATAAGTAAAACCTATTAATTTAAATTCCTTTCCATCATACTTCAAGCAATGATGAATTTTTCCATGTAGGTATCTCAATATTTTCTTGGCATCTATCCAATGGTCATGACGAGGTTTCAATTAAAATTGACCAAGAATGTTTACAATAAAGCATATTCCAAGTCTGGTATTTACCAAGTACATCAAAGATCCCACCAACTTACGATAGCTTGTAGGATCACTGGGACTAGAGTCAGAGCTTCTCAACTTCTTTATATTTGTGATCATTGGAGTGGTCATATGCTTAGAATCCATCATACCAAAATTTTGTAACATATTCATTATGTACTTTCCTTTACCAAGGTATATCTAAACTAGTTTCTGTGAAAAATTCTGAATCTTTACAAACAAAAATCCTATTACAGTTAACTGATTTGCATTACCTACTTGTATTTTCCATTTAATAATTTATTTTTTGAATACTTCAGTAAAAAATTAATGAAAATAATAAGCATCCTACACAAATATACAGATCAAGTATTGAAAAAATAAATGTGACAATCACACAAAGGACACACTTATTTTTGGACTAATGTCCCCGGAAAAAACCATAGCGGGAAAATCGGTGCAGCAGATCTGAGGGTTTGTATTATTAAGAAACAGTATTCTGAGTACAACTAGGGTGCCAAAATACGGCACACCCAATAGATAAAATCCTCAGTATATAGATAAAATGCTCGGTATACAGATAAAATAGTGATTTTTACCTCACACTGCAAGTCTGGGCTGATCCAAGATCTGAAATAGCGAAACCCCAACTCCCTATGTGTTGCCTATGTGTAGTAGATGTGTAGGCCTGCACGGGGGTGGCTGAAGTCTACGTCACCTTCTCTTTGCGCTGATCTGCCTCTCAGAAAATCAATTTCCAGCCCTCGCAACTCAGAAACCCCTATAGATCTGAAAATGGGTGGATAACTTGAAATGCTAATGCGCAAGCACCTCCCACTCAGTTAAACAAATTAAGATCTATCTTATTCTTGACTTGTGCGGAAATCAATACATGAAACAGGTGTATGTTTTTAAACTATTTATGTGCTTTAAGAACATTTTTTTTTGTTGATATTAAACATGTGCAACAGTCATATAATGCAGCAAATAAGCATCAAAACATAAAAACAAATTTAATAAAGGATTTCACCCGAATATCGTGGCCTATGTCTCCTTGAGATTTTGTCAACTGACTTGGCTCTTTAGGATTAAGATGGAAAATTTATTTTATAAGTTAAAAAATCAACTCCAATGGTTATCTGAACTGAACCAATGGGTTTAGAATACCATTTATATCCCTGGTATGGTTGTCATCACTATGAATATAGAACTAGGCTTCCTTTGACATGACATCATCTACCGGTGGCCTTAAGCTTACCTGAGCTTATATTTGGCACAAACTCCCTATAATTCCTTTTATGTCCTTAAAACCTCACCTACTGTCTCCATCACACATCCGACATCCAAAATAGGCTGATCATTTGCTCAAAATGAGCTATGGCTTCCCAATCTAGGCCTCCATCCACTGATGGTCATGGGTTGCCGAAAACTTCTCTGTGCCTCTTAGACCTTAAAAAGTCTTCAAATGGCTCTGAAAATCCTTTAATTGGATTCAAAATTTCCAAAATAGTCAAAATAGACCATTCACTTGCATAAATTTGCCTCTGGCTGCTTTGGTTTCGCCTCCAACACCTAGTGGCACCCCCTAGCTCTAGGTTCACTGAAAAATTCCCTGAAGCATATTGACTTTCATAAGTCCTCAAAAGCTTCTAAAAATTCCATCAATGGATTCAAGTATCAAAACAGTTAGAAATGACTATTTTTTTGCTGAGAATGGATATTGGCTGCTCTTGATAGGCCTTATTCTCCTGTTGGCACTTGATGGCCCTTGTGGTCCCTGAAACTTCTCTGGAGCATATCGTCCTTCAAAAGTCCTCCACGGGCTCTGAAAACCACACCATTAGTTCCATAATTTCTTAAACATCCAAATTTGACTATTGGATTCCTGAATAAGGCCTCTAGCTGCCCTGGCTAGGCCTCAAACTGCTGTTGGCCCATGGTGGCCCCTAGAACTTCTCTCAAGAAAAAAACCTACTCAAAAGTACTCTGGTGGCTCTGAAACCCCACCAATTATTCTAGAATGTTTGGGATAGTCGAAATTGACTATTCACACTCTCAGAATGGACGAATCTAGCTCAAGATAGAGCCTAAACAACATTTGTCCAGTGACCCCTAAAAAGATCCACTAAATGTGGAGGAACTGAACTTAACTCCAGACAAGTTTGGAAAATCCGTAAATTTGGGTGATCCAGGTGGATATTGGTGGCCGCCCGCATATTCCACTTGGGGCCCCACCATTGTCTCTTTCAGTTTTTTTTTCAGAACTTACCATTTTTAGTAGTTTTTGGGTCCTGAACTTCTGGAGCCATTTTGAGGCCCCAAACGAAGATAGTATGCCGAAGTTACGTCCCTGGGAAGTTGAAACACCAATTTACCCAAACGGGGCCCATATTTTTGGCGCTTCATCTCCCAGGGTTAGGTTTTGGACGTTTAGAGTTCTCCATTGTTTCTCCATAATAAATAGGCCCTCGAGCCTCATTGTAACACAATTCAGAGCTCTGTAGCCGCCACATCTCTTCTCAGAGATTCGCTACCAACACCCTAGCTATTTTATTTATATCATGTTTGTAAGCATATTTCTGTGATTTGATATTAATGAAATGAATTCTTATTTCTCATGTATTTATATGTTTATGGTTATTTCTATATTCTGTTGCGTTCTTGCATAAATCTGGATCAGTGGTATTAGAGCGGTCTACTTTTTCTCGATCCTTCTTTGCATGTCCCCAGCGAGGTCGGGGTATAAGGAGTTAGGGCTCGATCTGGTGGAACCTTTTCAATATCAGCCTCGCAAACCCCAATGGACGCCCATGGGGGATGAAAAGAAAGATGAGGGAGCAGGAGATCCTATCAAAATATTGCTCTAGGAGGCCCTTGAAAAACAAAGGAACGGGATGATGGATAATTTTTCCCAGATCCTTCAACAACTGCCCACCGATGGCGCATCTGCATCTAGTAGAGACTCTGGAGGCACGACTCCCTTTAAGGTACAAGTAAACTTTGACATTCCCATATTTGAGGGTCAAATAGATGCAGATGTCGTAGATAGATGGTTGAATCTATTAGAAGGATATTTCTCGGTTCATGACTTTTCCGACCGAGAGAAGATTATTTTTGCACTCCTCAAAGCTACCCCCCATGTCAAGGACTGGTGGGAAACCTGTTGTGAGAAAAATAATGAGACAAAACCCTCTCTGTTCTCAGCTATACCCACTTGGAATTATTTCTGAGATGCCATCAAGGAACAATATTATCCCATGAGGAGCTATGAGGACAAGTACATACAATGGACCACGCTGCGGCAGCAAAGGGATCAAGATGTGCATGAGCTAATGAATTTGTTCCATACCCTATGCACAAATTTGGGTATCAAATATTTAGAGAAACATTTGGTGCTAAATTATCGTGGTTTTCTGCATACATTCAGGAGGAAATGGAGTTCCTCGACGTCTCCTCGCTTAGTACGACATACCGGTATGCTGCCAAGATTGAGTAGAAATTCAATCAGAAGAAGTGAGACTTTGGATTTGTGAATCAAAAGCAAGGGAAAGGTGCCCCCAAACCATAGAACAAAGGGCAAATCCAAGGCATGGCAGCCCAAGACAACCTGCCAAAGGCACAAGCAAAGAAAAACACCGTGAAGCCAAAGAAGGACACGAGAAAGTGGTGTGAGTTCCATAAGAGCTCTACTCACAACAAAAGTGAGTGTCGGGCCAAGCAGTCACTGGTGGCCGAGATGAGGGCTTCTGAATCAGATGCATGTTCCGACTCTGAATCAGAACCTGACAAGGGGGATGACAAAGGGAAGCAAATTATTGATGCGGAGCCCAATGCCACTGTTGCCACTACGAAGATCCAGAAGGAGGAACCAGAAGATCCAGAGGAGGCAGAGCATCTCTTCCACTCCCAGATGTGGGTAAAGGGTTCCCCGCTATGGTTCATTATAAAAAATAAGAGCTAAAATAACCTCATTTTAGCAGATGTCATGAAGCGGTTGGGCTTGCCGACCACAGCACACCCACAACTATACACCATTAGGTGGCTTCACTAAGGACGGGATCTCCGCGTCAGCCAGCAGTGCCACCTTCCCTATAGCATCAAGCCCTTCACGGATGAGTTATTGTGTGACATTGCTCCTATTGATGTTTCTGATGTATTATTAGGCCAAACATACTTGTGGAAGCGACATGTTGTGTATGAGTCCCGACCTTGTGCTATTATTGTTAATTTGGGAAATAATTGTACAGAATACTAGAGGTATCACCGCCTCCCACTATCTCTTTGGTTACTGCAAAACAATGTAGTAAGCTCATTTCCCAAACCAGGAAATTTTTTTTCCTGATGATCCGCCCCCAGGGCAAGAAGAATACTGTGGCCACGACCTCCAGACATGGCTCCTTTGCACGAAAACAACAAATGGACAAGGTTGTGGAGGAGTACGGGGACATCTTCACCTCTCCCACAGGGGTGCCTCTACACTGTCGGGTCAAGCACCCCATTGACCTGACCCCAGGTGTGCTGCTACCCAATGGACCAACCTATAGGCGCTCTGTTCTGGAGAATGATGAAATCAAGAGGCAGATTCAGGAGCTCCTGTAGAAAGGTCACATCTGACCAAGTTCATCGGCCTGTGGGAGCCCGATCGTGTTGGTATAGAAGAAGGATGGGACTGGGAGAATCTGTATTGACTATCGGGCGCTGAACAAGATCACTGTCTGGAATAGGTATCTGATCCCACGGATTGATGACCTTCTGGACCAACTCAAAGTGGCAAAATATTTCAGCAAGATCGACTTGAAGTCTGGGTATCCCCAGGTACCAATCGAACCCTTTGATGTGTGGACGACTGCCTTCAAAGCCAAGGAGGGCCTTTTCGAATGGCTCGTCATGCATTTCAGATTGGAAAATGATCCTGCAACCTTCATGAGGTTGATAGATGACATCTTGTGTTCATTCACCAACTCATTTGTAGTGATATACTTGGATGACATTATGATCTTTAGCCAGACTTGGGAAGAGCACCTCCACCACATCTGAGAAGTCCTCCAAACACTGCGGAAACACAAGTTGTGTGCCAATTTGGAGAAGTGAACTTTTGGCATGACCGAGGTTCAATATCTGGGATACATTATTGATGAAAGTGGGGTGCATGTGGATCCAGCCAAGATCCAAGTCATTTGGGATTGGCTAGCTCCAACCACCCTAACAGAGCTTCACAGCTTTCTGGGTCTTGCTAATTTCTACCGTAGGTTCGTGTTGGGATTCTCTCATATCACTTGGCCCTTGAGTCAAGTCACCAAGGGAGGAGTGAAAGCAAAATTCTGTTGGTTGGAATCTCAACATAAGGCATTCGTAGAATTGAAACATCGCCTCCACCAGTGCTCACATTACCAGACTTGTAAAAACCATTTGAGATCGAGACAAATGCCTCTGACTATGCTATTGGGGCAATTCTTACGCAACAAGGGCATCCAGTGGTATATCAAAATGAGACATTGTCCGACACAATTCGAAAGTATCTCACTTATGACAAAGAAATGTATTCCATTGTGCAGGCTTTTCGACAATGGAAGCATTACATTTTGGGGAAGGAGACAATCATCCACACAGACCACCGACCCCTGCAGTTCATACGGACACAAGGGAAGTTGCAGAACGATCGCCATCAGAAGTGGTCCACATATCTACAACAATTTCATTTGAACATCAAGTACAGAAAGGGTAGCACCAATAATGTTGCAGATTGCCTCAGCCGACCACCGATCGTGGCCATAACCACCGTTCTCAACTCTTGTGGGCATGATACTTTTGATTGGCTGCTTCTCTACAAGAGCGATCTAGAATTCAGCTACACATACAAGGCAATCTTGGGGGGTATGCAAGTTCCAAATTTTCACCTCCAAGATGCACTATTATATCACCTGGTACACCTTTGTGTTCCTTCAAGCAAGCGTGCCAAGATGATATGGGAAGCACACTACAGTCGAGTCACTGGGCATTTTTGGGTTGAGAAAACAGTAGCAATACTACATAAGTATTTCTATTGGCCGAACCTTTGACAAGATGTCGGGTAGTACATCAAATCCTGCACTGCTTGCACCATTTCCAAACCAACCATCAAGAATCAAGGGCTCTATACTCTGCTACCTACCCCTAGTAAACCTTGGGAATCCATCTCCATGGATTACATGTCAGGCCTTCCTTCTACTAAGCATGGAAACGACTGTGTTTTTGTGGTCGTCGACAGATTCTCAAAGATGGCCATTATGGTGGCCTGCAAGAAGAATATCACAATAGTAGCCACTGCTAAACTCTTCTTTAAATGAGTGTGGGTGAACTTTGGGATCCCACAGTATATCATATCAAATCGCGACAGTAGGTTCCTCAACACATTTTGGTCCAGCCTCTGGTCAATGTTGGACACCAAGCTCACCAAGTCAACAACCTTCCATCCCCAAACTGATGGCCAGACAGAGATCGTCAATAGGTTGATTGTAAACATTCTGCGCATGTACAATTCAAAGCATCCACACACATGGGATGAGAGCCTTACCTATGTACAACACCGTTATAACCGGGCTCTTCACAGCTCAACCGGACACAACCCCTTTCAAGTGGGCTTGGGATTCTAGCCGCTATGTCCCATTGACGTAGCCATGCCAATTGCAGCTACTCAGGCTGATTCAACTCATGTACAGTCTAAAGCTGACAAAGAAAACAACTTCATCGAGCGCATTCAGCACATCCGCCAACAAGTTCATGACATATTGGACATAGCCAATGCTAAGTACAAGCAATGACATGATCAACTTCGGGTGCCACACAACTTCCAGGTGGGCGACAAAGTGTGGCTAAATTTGCAGAAGGAGCACCTCACTGGACCCCACCGCAAGATTTTCCCACTTCGATATGGGTCGTACAACATCACCAAGGCTATAGGGAACAATTCCTTCGTGCTCAGTATTCCACCATTCCTTGGTCTGCACCCACTATTCAATGTAGACTGCCTTCGTCCCTACTTCCCACCTCTATTGGACACCTATGACATTGCATAAGAACTCACACCAAAAGAGTTAAACCCAGACTGCATGGAACAGGCTACCACAGACTGTATCATGGACATGCAAATCAAGAATACTCGCCGACAGAAGATCCAACTGTATCAGGTTTTCAAAGCTGGCCAACTCCTGCACTAAGGCAAGTGGTTCACCAGGGACCAAGTTCAACAAAAGTCTCCTCATCTCATGGATGAACTCAAAGCAATGGGGACCATTTCTTCCTAAGGGGGGAGGAATGATCTAGGTGGATATTGGTGGCCACCCGCCTATTCCACTTGGGGCCCCACCATTGTCTCTTTCAGTTTTTTTTTCACAACTTACTATTTTTAGTATTTTTTCAGGTCCTGAACTTCCGGAGCAATTTTGAGGCCCCAAATGGAGATAGTATGCCGAAGTTACGTCCCTGAGAAGTTGAAACACCAATTTACCCAAACGAGGCCCATAGTTTTGGCGCTTCATCTCCTAGGGTTAGGTTTTGGACGTTTAGAGTTCTCCATTGTTTCTCCACAATAAATAGGCCCTCGAGCCTCATTGCAAAAAAGTTCAGAGGTCTATAGCCGCCACATCTCTTCTCAGAGATTCGCTACCAACACCCTAGCTATTTTATTTCTATCATGTTTGTAATCATATTCCTGTGATTTGATATTAATGAAATGAAGCCTTATTTTCACTGTATTTATATTTTTATGGTTATTTCTATATTCTATCGCATTCTTGCATAAATCTGGATCATTGGGTGCTCCGGCTAAAAACCTGCCAGCGCTAACTGTTAGCATCAAATCTAACCGTCAGGGTAGCCACATGGCCGCAAACCCTGCGATCTCATTGGGGGTCGGCATAAACCATTGGCTTAAACTTTGGGGTAAACCACACGGAGACATTGGCATATAAACCCGACATGTGAACGCAATAGTCAGAACCGTTGGCGGATGGTGGTTAGGGGCTTAGCCCTTGGCCGAGGGTCATAACGACGACCATGTGGGGAGGGGTTGGCCCCTCCGAACCCCGAATTGTAAAACTGTTAAAACATAAATAAAACATGTTGGCTAATAGGGTTAAGAAACACTGGTGGTAGAGTTGGTTAAAGCACCCACGTGCTGTGCAGGAGGTCTAGGGGTCAACTCCGGTCAGCTCCCCCAAAATTTTATATGCCCCCTCTTGGGAGACATGGTGGCTCCTGATTGGATCAAAAATCCACGTACAATCCACTATCCAATTAAACGGTGCCACTTGTCCACATAAGTTGGTCCAAGAGGAATATTCTGAGGAATATTCCAAGACTATTCCCTATAATATTCTCTTTTTTGACTTTGAAAATACCCAGTCAAACTTGGTCAAAAGCCAAAAATTGCAGTATACTGGACTTTTCAAATTGCAATAAATTATTCATACGGTGTCAGTTTTTCAAACTATTCACATCGCCAAAATCAAGAAGACGATATCTATTTGGTTGCTCAGGTTTGACACACTTTCGAACACTTTGAAATTTGAGCTATCACTTCGGTCCTTGATTTAAATCTGATCACCTATCTCCAACTAAATTCAAATTGTCCCTTGGAAGCTCTGCACAGTCCCTACATGAGCACTGTGTGGGTCTACGTCACCCCTTTAGGGGACTGTGTCACCTCTCTTGGTGGCTGCACTACTTCCTCTGTTGTCCCTGTTGCCTTGCTACTATCTACTTTTGGTCCTCCGACCAACAACTTCTTTTGCCCCTCACTGCTATTGAATCACTCATATCTTATCTTCGTCCAAGCAATGCTCCGTCAAAATAATTTGATCTCCAGATTCATCCACTATGTTTTTCCTCCAACTGACCCTCAAGCCTTCCTTTATACTTTTCCTGTTGATAAATCAACAGTCGTGATCTAATCCTTAATAAATGGCAAAGATTAAAACAAACTTGATCCTCATCACTTAGAAGCTTCTCACCCACATGCTATATTAATTCACTTTAATTATTTTAATTCCCTAAGTTTTAACTTAGGCTCCAATTAAAATAATTAACTATTTGAAAAACTTTCACTCCAGGTGGAATTTCTCCAAACGATTTCTAGGTCTATGAGATATCATGTGTTCTAGCCCCTCAAAAAAATTTCAAAAGCAGAGCAAATCTTATGCTACCAAAAAATCAACACTCCCTCTTAGCAAGGTATATGCTCTAGCAATACTTCTTCACCAGAAGCATCACCCTGATCCACAACATCATTCCTTTGTGCGGTTGATGCTCAACCGGTTGCCCCTCATCCACTATGTTGTTGCTATCTATATTGTTTCCCATGAATCTGCCATTGTCACTACTACATCTATACTGTAGCTCCCTCTCAAAATGCTGCATCATGCTGCCCATAGCACTGCCACTACCAATTTCTGCACTACAACTCAGAGAGTTAAGAAACTAAAAAAACATCCCAAAAACTGGCATATTGGTCATTCTGGATGCACCTCGAAGTTGGAACTACCTCTGTTGCTAATCTATGCTGACTCTTTGATGATAATATGTTGTTGCTACTCTACATTACGTAAGCACTGATCTACACTATGCTGCACCACTGTGCACTGTGTTATTGTTGCTACACTACTACTGCCTCTGCTTTGCATTTCTTCAGAATTTGGCACTCTAGCTCTGCCACTATCACTCCATCATCTCTCATACTATCTAAATCCCATCATTCTGATACTGTCATTAAGGGGTCTCATAGCTGTATGTGATCCAAGAGTTTGGGCACCTCAAGGATCCTTCCCCCACTATAGCTACAATCTACATATTCATATCACCCCACTTATTAGGTGCATGAGCACTCATGGTGCATCCATCGTCATCCTCCTCATCAGCCTGAGCTAGAGAAACATTCGAGTTAGACTTTTCTTCTTTTCTCTTCTTCTTCAAAGAGAACTGTGTGGTGAAATGTCCCATTTCCCCACATCTGAAGCATTTGACCTTCGAGAGTTCATTTTTCTTCCTTCTCTATTGCCCTTGTCATCCCTTTTATGTGAGAGCCGCACCTTCCTCTTCCTCCTTCTTAACTTGGATCCCTTTATAGCTGCTTCCCGCCTTGTTCCACTGTCTGATCTCTTCTTGTCAAAGAGCTGCCCACATATCATCCCATATTGGAAGAGCTACCCTGCCCAAAATACCTTGGAAAATTTTTTTCCCACTCTCCAGTGACTACATTCAGGGCAGTCCTGACCATAAGTCCACCATCTAGTGTAGCCCCTATGGAAGCTAGCTGATATCAGATCCCTTTCAATCTGATAAGGAAAGGATCGATTTCTTCTCCCTTCTGTATCTGAAACAATCTCAGCTGATTCTCAACCAAAATCTTCTGTTGGACATAATATCTCCAGTACAAAGTGATCAAGGCCTCCCACATTTCCCTTGTTGTGTTCTTCTCGGAAATATGTGGGATCACACGATCCTTGACTTCGTCCATGATCATGGTTTTTATTTTGCTTAAGCCTCCTCGTACTTCTTGAGAGGATCATCATATACCAGAACAATAATCGTGTTCAAGGCATGATCCTTGATGTGATGTTCATCCAAAACTACCAAGATCTTGACCTTCCAGATGAAAAATTTGGATGCTCCATCGAGCCTGTCATGATACCTCATTCCATTCATGGCCATCTCTACTCAGCTAAGTGTTGAACAAGTTCCTTTCTCCCTCTTCCACTTCTGCCCCAACAAAACTCGGATCTAGATTTATTTGGCACTAGAAACCCTTTAAGGAACAAGCTCCCTCTAAATTTTGATTTCCTTCACAGAAATCCTTCTACTAATAAATGTCAAAGTAATCATCTCTTATCTCTCTTTGTTGTTGTTTAGAACTGTATCTAGCCTTCTTAGAAAGAAAAATAATAAGGAATTTATTCCCTCTACTTTGCTTCTACCCCACTATACGTTGTTCTGCACCAAAAAAATTAGTGCCACGCCAACAACTCTAGAAATAAATTGTACTGCACCTCTAGCCACGACAACCAGAAAACTGAGACTCAACATCCTCTGCGCTGACCCAACAAGCACTGTGCTACCTTCTACAACTACAACACCACCCTAGCAGGCTGACGCAGGCTCTACGTGAGCCTTCCCAGGTGACTACATCACCCTTCCTCTACCTCTCTAGCCTAGGATTGTGTCGTCTCTAGGGACAACTGTTCTCCCACTTCATATTTTCTTCTGTCCTTTCATTGATGGCTTCAGTACTCCTAGATATGAAATTTTCTCTAAGACATGTGAAAATTTATGAATCTTTACAAACAAAAATCCTACTGCATTTAACTAATTTGCATTACCTACTTGTATTTTCCATTTAAAAAGTTATTTTTTGATACTTTAGTAAAACATTAATGCAAATACTAAGCAACCTACACCAATATACATATCAAGTACTAAAATAATAAATGAGACAATCACACAAAGGACACACTTATTTTTGGACTAACTTCCCCGGAAAAACACAATGTGGAAAAACCGGTGCGGCAGATCTGAAGGTTTGTATTATTAAGTAGCAGTATTCTGAGTACAACTAGGGTGCTAAAATTCAGCTCACCCAACAGAGAAAATCCTCAGTAGATAGATAAAATAGTGAGTTTTACCCCACACTAGAAGTCCTGGCTGATCCAAGATCTGAACTAGTGAAACCCCAACTCCCTCTACATTGCCTCTGTGAAATAGATGTGTAGGCCTATGTGGGGATGGTTGAATTTTGCGTCACCTTCTCTTTGTGCTGATTTGTCTCTCAGAAAATCAAGTTTCAGCCCTCCCGGCTCAGAAACCCCGATCTCCAGCTAAATTTAGACTGTCCCTTGGAAGCTCTACGTAATCCCTACATGAGCCCTACATGGGCCTGTGTCACCCCATTAGGGGATTGCGTCACCTCTCCTGGTGGTTGTGTTGCTTCCTCGGTTGTCTCTTCTGCCTCTATGCTATGTACTCTTGGTCCTTTGACCAACAACTGCTTCTTCCCCTCACTGTTGTTGAATCACTCAAAGATTATCATCGTCTGAGCACTGCTCCACTAGAAGAATTTGGTCTCCAGATTCATCCATTGTGTGTGTCCTCCAACTGACCCTCAAGCCTTCCTTTATACTTCTCCTGTTGAGAAATAAACAACCAGGATCTAATCCTTAATCAAAATATAAGATTAAAATAGACTTTATCCTCGTCACTTAGAAGCTGCTCACCCACATGTTATATTAATTCACTTTAATTATTTTAATTCCCTAAGTTTTAACTTAGGCTCCATTTAAAATAATCAATTGTTTGAATAACTTTCACTCTGGGTGGAATTTGTCCAAACGATTTCTGGGCCTTGGAGATCTCATGTGTTCTAGCCCCTCCACAAAATTTCGTAGCTAGAGTACATCCGATTCTACCTAAAAATAAACAGTTTCCTCCAAAATTCCAACCCCAAATAGTAGTGCATGAGTCCCAGATATTTCATTTCGAATTCAGCTGCCAACAACTTCTTACACTCTATAATTTTGTGCTCCACACATGTAAATAAATCATCCACATATAGAATTATAATGACTAGTTCATTCTTCACAGTTTTGATGTAGATATTTGCATCAACGAAACTTTTGACAAAGCCAGTCCTTAAAATATAGGCATTCATTCTTGTGTACCAAGCCCTAGGAGCTTGCTTTAATCCATATAGAGTTTTCTTTAGTTTGCAGACATGAATATCCCTGTTATTTATCTCAAAGCCTTTTGGTTGTTCAATATATACTTCTTCATCATTGGTTCCATTTATAAAGGTTTTTTTAGAATCCATTTGATGTATGTTCCATCCCATAAATGCAGCTAGAAAAACTAAAGATCTAATAGTAGTATACTTGGCAGTGGGAGAAAAGGTGTATTCATAATATATTCCTTCCTTTTGAGAGAAACCCCTTGCAACAAATTTTTTATTTATTTTTTATATCCTTCATCAATGGCATATTTGATTTTGTAAATTGATTTGGAAGTGACAAAAAAATTGTCACTAGGTATAGGAACTATTTCCCAAACCCCATTCTTCATGATATATTGATATTCTTCTTGCATTTCTTTCTTCCATTCTTATTAATGAGCAGCTTATTTAAAGGTAGTTGGTTATGCTTTGATTAAATTTGTCATGTATGTTGCATATCCTAAGTATCTTTTTGGTATTTTGCTTTCTTTTAAAGTTCCTTTTGTTGTTCCAAGTCCTTCAACATATTCAAGTGTATATTTTAACCAATTTGGTCTCTTCTTCATTTCGAGAATAATTGTAGGTTGAATAGGTTCACTTGGTCCTTCTTCCTCTAGGTTTTTAGGTGACTTGTCATGTTTCTCTTCTTCTTCCTCTAAGAGATTTATTATACATGGGCCCACATACATCATAATGAATGAGGTCTAATATCTTCTTAGAACTTGTATCACTTCTTGTAGAGGGTTTCTTAGTATTATTTCCGAAGGCACATCCCTTTCATTCTCCTTCTTGGTCCTCCTTAATTTCCATATGAAAAAGGGCTTGAGGAGATGGATTTATGGCCCTATATAATCTTCCTTCATGAATCCCAATAACCCTTGCATTTTCAAAAGTAGAATATTTTCCCCAAACCAAAAATTTACCATCTACAAAAGAAACTATATCTCCTTTATCTTATAAACAAGAAATAGAAAGTAAATTATTTTTCAAACCTAGGACATAAATTATTTTGTATAGATGTAGCTTTGCTCCACTTTCTAGCTTCAATGATGTAGATCCAAGGCCCTTGAATACATTTTTGTTGTTGTCTACAAGCTCCACTACATGTGATGATGATTCTTTTGATAGAGTATGAATTTTTCCACTTTATCCTGTCATATTTCTTGAGGATCCACTATCAATAGTCCATTCATTGTAATCATCAAGTGTACCTGTAACTGCAACCAGGAATCCTCCACTCTTGACTCTTCTATATAGATTGTAGATTATTCTTCCAACTAAGATTCCTACAATTTTCATGAGATTGAGTCCCATATTCAAAAAAATTTCCATTTAGAGTGATATTTTCTTCTAATATTGCTTTTCCTTCCTACAAATGATAGCCAACAAAGTGATCTTCGACTAGTCCTTCTTTCACCTTAGCTTGGATACCATGTTGAGAAATCAATGCATGCAGGTATTCGAGTTTGATTCCTCTTTCTTGATCATTACTTGTGATTTATGTTGGTTTCTTTTACTTCTTTATTATGTTGTCTTTCATCAAGAAATTACCAAATAAAATCTATGAAGATCAGAAGAAAAAGGAAGACAAGATATAGGCACTCAACCAGGGAAAAACCCTTATTTGGGGGAAAACCCAGTCCAACTCTTCCACTAGTAGATTCAAATCAAAATGAGACAATAAAAAACCCTTTTGACCTAGAAAAATACCTCCTCCAATCACCAAGTCATCCCTTCCTTCACTTTGATGTATTCTGCAAAAGTATCCAAGTGTCAGATTCCTAGCTCCAGCTTCAATCTAGAATTTTGGCCCCCAGTTATAGAATTTTGAACCTATAGCTACTTCAGAAAAAATTCCCCTCATCTACTTGTCCAGAAACCCTAAAAATATTTTCACGTGTGAGAGGCATGCCCAGAAACTTTGATTTTTATTCTTCCTTGAATTAGGTCTTCTTCTCCTACACATCGCTCTATTTTTCGTCCTATTTCACTTGTATATCAAATTTGCGTGAGTGTGATTCCAAACGAGTCAAGTTGCCTCTATTTATACTACTTCCATAGGGTCGAATTTTCTCCAATAGGTCTGACTTGGTGAGGAGGGACAAAATGACTATTTTGACTCAAAAATAAATTTCTTTACATGATACAAAATCCCAAGAAGGGTCTAATAAATATGACACTGACTCTCTTGACACTTGACAAAACCTAGAAGTCTTCAATGGAGGTTATGACCTAGAAAGATCATGAAATCCATGCTTCAAAAATAATTTTCTTTTACAATAAATTTTTCTTTTGACAGATACAATTATGAAGACCGACATTAGTTTACATTCTTCAACACTTTATCATCTATATTTTTCTATTTAACGTTTCATCTTACCTACCACTACAAGTTTTTGCCTATATTGAACTGTAAAGTGCCTCTTGGCATAATAAAATTATAATTTTTTTTAAGAATATATTATTATTATTGTTATTATATGCATATCACATTAAATAATTTAGATAGTGACCATATATATTACCATATGTATTGTCATTATTTAAATTTCTATTAATGTGATATGCATATTATAAATTTTTACCCAAAAATAAATAATATTTGTAATTTCTTAATAAAAACAACATTGCAATATAAAAAATTGAATTGATTTGAATTAATAGTTTTATTACAATTTTATCTAATGTATCATTTTGTTGATTGAACACTGGAATACAACATCTTTCCCTATATGAGTGGTAGAACACTGTGTACTAATATTTTAGAACTTGATGTCTAAATTTAATTAATAACCATATAAAAACTTAATACTTATATATGTGTGTGTGCATGCATGCGAGAGAAAATTGTTATTCACATATATATTTATATGTATTATAAAAAAATTAATAGAATTAAAGATTAAAAAAAATATTAAATATAACATATTTATATGTAAACAAATTATAAATTTATCTTATCATATAAATATAATTTATATTCATTAGCATAATATTTCATAATTTTATATCTAGGTCAATAAATATATAAAACCTATTATTTACAATTATATGTGTGTGTGTGTCATGAGAGATCAATTATATTGAAATATAAATATTTTTTTAAGTTTTATACTTTAAAAAAAAAAGCATGTTGGTAAATTTGATCTCTTAATTCTGAATTAAGATAAATTCAAAATTAAGATAAATTTGTGTTGATTATAGTTATTCATAATCTTGATTTTCAAAAACAATAACCTTTTACATCATGAACATGATTTTTTTTAATATTCATTAAATAATATTCATCATTTTATATTTTGAATTTTTAAAATTTTTAAATATTTTATTAAAATTTTATATCTTATAAATGCTTTTATTTTTAAAATTATTATTTCAATAAATTAAATTTAATAGTTCCGCATTTATAATTATGTTGTAAGGCATTATTATTTGAAAACAACTTTCCTAGCTGCCACTCTGTCCTTGTTTGGGCCATTGGATGAAATGTTAGACGATTGAAATGTTTTTGACCATTAGATTCAATACCTCCTCCAACCTAACTAACTAACTAACTTCTGCGTCTCTTTTGATATCCAGATAAAGCTCAATGAAAAATCCAGTGTGACGGTGCGTCGGTGCCCGAGAAGATTGAAACCAAAAGGAATGCGGTCAGTATGATTAGCGTGATTTCCCTGCTCTGTTGCTAACCATCGTACTATTAGTGCTTTCTCTTCACAGGACAAGATTCTCTGTCTCTTTGAAAAGACTCAAGAAGGACCTCACAGAGACAGTATCAAACAATCTTTGTTTGCAAGATGTGCCCTCGGAGCATCACAATGCATCACTATAGGTAATGTGGCTCTGGACTTTTGGTACGGGGGACACCTTGTAGTGAAAGGAAAAATCACCCCCAAAGCTCTTTTCCAGGTTTTCTTCATTCTGATGAGCACTGGAAGAGCGATACGAGCAGCAGGAAGTATGAGCAGTGACATCGCTAAAGGCTCTGATGTAGTCGAATTTGTGTTTGGCATCCTTGATAGAGAGAGCCAGATAAACCTGGATGACGAGAAGGGTGAGAAAATGGATAGATAGAAGGAGGCATGGAGCTGAGAAACGTGGACTTTTCTTACCCAGCTCGTCGGGATGTTATGATCTTCAAGAAATTCTGCTTAAGGATAAAAGCTGGCAAAAGCATGGCTCTAGTAGGACAAAGTGGATCTGCAAAATCAACTATCATTGGATTAATTGAAAGGTTTTACGATCCCCTAAAAGGATTGGTGAAAATCGATGGCAGTGACATCAAGAGGTTCAATTTGAAGAGTCTGAGGAGTAACATAGCTCTGGTAGGTCAAGAGCCCACGTTGTTTGGAAGAAGCATTCGAGGCAACATTCTCTACGGAAAAGAGAATGCACGCGAGGTGGAGATTATTGAAGCTACAAAGGTTGCAAATGCTCATGACTTCATCAGGTAAATACTGCAATTGTTCAATTGAAACAGAGTGTTTATGTAGTAGATTACGACATACTAAATCAACTTCAATTGAAATAATTATTTATGGAATAGATTAGGATTTATTCAACCAGATCAGTGAAATTAACTTGGATTTGTGCAGCTCTTTGGAGGAGGAATATGAAACAAACTGGGAAATTAACTTGGATTTTTGCAGCTCTTTGGAGGAGGGATACAAATTATTGAAGCTATAAAGGCTGCAAATGCTCATGACTTCATCAGGTAAATACTGCAATTGTTCAATTGAAACAGAGTGTTTATGCAGTAAATTACGACATACTGAATCAACTTCAATTGAAATAATTATTTATGGAGTAGATTAGGATTTATTCAACCAGATCAGTGAAATTAACTTGGATTTGTGCAGCTCTTTGGAGGAGGAATACGAAAAAAACTGGGAAATTAACTTGGATTTGTGCAACTCTTTAGAGGAGGGATACGAAACAAATTGTGAAGACCGAGGAGTTCAATTATCGGGAGGGAAAAAGCAACGGATTGCGATAGCAAGGGTGATAATAAAGAATCCAAGCATATTACTGCTGAACGAGGCAACAAGCGCGTTAGATAACCAGTCAGAGAAGATTTTTCAAGAGGAGCTGGACAAGATAATGGTGGGGAGAATGAGCATAGTGATAGCTCATCGACTAACAACCATTCAGAATGTAGATTCAATTGCTGTGATTCAAGATGGCAAAGTGATTGAGCAGGGGAGTCATTTGTATCTGTTGGGCAAAGGAGAAGGCAATCCATATTACTCTCTTGTCAACCTGCCACGACGCCATCACTAGATCCTAATTTTTCGTCATACAAAGAATTATTCTCAGCCATCCATGTCGTAAATATTTCTTTGTGCCTTCCTCAAATTTGGATTGCCAAAATGTAAAAGCAATTACTGCAGGCTTCGAATTTCAATGTAACTCTATTTTCATTTGATGAGGAATTTCTTTTTAAAGAGCCTTGATTTGATGAGGTAAAATATTGTGAGCGTATTTCCATTTCAGTATTATTATATATATTTTTAAATATATAAATTATGTAAATTTTGTAGTTAAATAATAGTTGGAAAAAAAAAAACAGAGCTTCGTTTGTTAGTTTATTTTTGCCAAAATAAAGCGCAATTGATTTACCTCTTCATCACTATAGTTTATCATAGAACATTGCACATTATAATATTTAATTCTAGAAAATAAATATTTATTTTTAAATATTTTTAATATTTAATTGAATTATAATTTGAAAATTTGAAAATGTTATTATATGAATAATTGTTTTAAATTATGGATCTAGTTACAAGATTTATGTCATTAATTGCTTTGTAAGGTGTTATTATTTGAAAACAACTTATTATGTCATTAATGGATGAAATGTTAGACATTGAAATGTTTTTGACCATTAGATTGTCATTAATGGATGATATGTTAGACGATTGAAATGTTTTTGACCATTAGATTCAATACCTCCTTCAACCTAACTAACTAACTAAATTCCACGTCTCTTTTGGTATCCAGATGGAGTGTGACAGTGCCTCGGTGCCTGATCAGTTGCCGAGGAATTTCCAAACTAGAGAGCCGTCACGGTACCTGGGAAGTACGAGCTAACACACTCGCAACTTCAAGCCACAGTTCTTGCATGCGCTGCACGCCTTAGAGCCGCCAGTGTCAGGCACAGGGAAGTTGTAGCATTCTTGTTTCCCAATTCGATCGAGGTAAACTTTATTTAATTAGAGGTATTTTGTAGGGAAGCGTAAGGATCAAGCTAAGAAATCATGTTCATGAAAGATAGTGAAAATAATGAAAAGGTTAATGTTTGTCATATTTCAACTTCAACGATTATAAGATTTCAGAGGAGAGAGCAGAGAAAATTAAAGAACTTACTAGCTTGCCCACCTTAACAACTATTGGATGTCTTTAAGAATCTTACAACGTTTCCTTTGCAACATCTGGTGATGGTGCAATTACTAGTACTAAACAATAATATTAAAAGCAACCTCTCTTTTATATATAATCTTATTTCATTCATATTTGACTCTTAAGTTAGTATCAAATTTAGACGATTTCTAAAACATCATCATTAATGAAGAAATCTAAATATAATTTCAAATAATTATTTTTTAATAAATGTAAATCTAAGTTCATAATTACTTTGAGAAGTATTTTATAATTTAATTTAGAAGAGATATTATAATATCAAGTTTTATAAACATTATAGCTCAATTTATAAGAGATATTATAATATCATGTTTTATAAGTATTTTCATTTTATCAAATTACATAAAAATACAAATACAAATTAAAATTAAAATAATACTAACAACGTGAAAATATTATTTTTACTTGGTCAAAATAAAACAATAATAATAATTATAAATAACATTAAAATAAAACTAACTTTATGGTATTTACCTGAGATTCATGTGGAATATAGCTTATTTAAAGGGGGAATTAAACCAAGCCATCCATCTTACTTCAAATCTACCAAGTAATCAGAGGGATCAAATCTCCTAAGATGCAAACCTATTTTAAAATGAAAAGAAATTTAATCCCTCTCAACCCCAGAATAAAATAAATCTAAATTTATTATTTTAAATTATTATATATCCATTATTATGATATAAATATTTATTATGTATTTTTTTAAATAAAAAATCAAATTATTTTATTTTTAATAAAAAATAAATAAATAAATAGAATTTAATTTTCATTTGGCACTCCTTGCACACAACTTCATTTTAAAATTAAATCATACCAAATATATTCATGTGATGATTTTCTTTTACTAATAATATTTTCTCACTGAAGAGAATTATAATCACAATCTTTTTATATTCATAGTATTTCTTTATGAAAAGAATGTTAATCACAATATTTTTATCTATGTTGCCGGAAACGGCCTCTGAGGTGGGATCGTCGTACTCAAAACTCCCCGAAACGTTGAAACGTTGTTGAAATGCGACCGAAACGTCGCTGAAACCTTTGGGTGGCATTTCCTAATTTGGAAACTCCGTTGAAATGTCTCTATGGCACTTCGGCTCAATTTTTCCATGTTTCCAGCCAGTTTTGACCTTTTTTTCTATTTTTTTGCTTCTGTGGGCTTACTCAAGCACCCAAGAAGTTTGTGGGGTTTTTCTCCGGCCAAAATAGATTTAATATAACACTAAATTTTATGTCTAATTACTCTACAAACTAATTTATTTTTATCTTTGATCAATCCAGACCTCTAGTTTTACTAAAAAAGAAACTTGTTCTATTTTTATTGATGAAAATGAAAATGAGAATTATAAGATATGTAATTTTACTTGTCATTCTCGTATGTTATGTTTCATTTTTAGCAAATATAGCCACTTATAAAAGCTTATTTTGAATGTAAAGCCTCATGTATAAAGGTTGACTTTTGATTTTTGAATGTACAATCTCATTTATAAATGATAATATTGGATTTTGAATCATTTAATCATGTATGAGTTAACATAAACCGGAATTTCCTTCTAAAAAGTCATTTATGTGTCTCATTTTTTTTTTCTTACAAGATGCGTTTCAATTTTTGGGAGGTCATGTTTCCGGACGTACTTCCAGACGTTTCAGGGTTTCGTGAAACTTAACTTTTTATATTCATAGCATATTTTAGACGTAAAAAGGAGTAATAAATTTTCTACTTAATGTAGCATAGCATCACCATGATAGTAGTCACACTTCCACTCATAATGGATTGTCCCAAAATATCAAAGATCGTTATTACATTTGTTCATAACCAATAACTTTACTTACTTTAATCTAGGTTCAAATCCTAGTCTAAAGTTTATTTAGTTTTTTTTTGGGTTAATTTGAAATATTGTTTTCATAGTTTAATTACTTATATCACTCATACCATAGTCTACTACAAGTTGTTTGGGAGAAAAAATGATTTCTTCCTTTTTTTTATATTTTTTTATATAACTATTTTGTGAATTTGTGTAATATTTTAGTTTTGGTTTTTAAATTAATAAGCTATATTTGTGTGTGAATAAAGATCGAAAACTTTATCAATATAATAGTATTAAGTATTAATAATAAAAATATATCAATAGTTGTAAATGAAAAATACTTAATTATAGGGAGCTATAATTCTATAAGAGAATGGGTTAATGGAGAAAACCAATTATAATATTTTTGTTAAACCTATTTTGTAATTAGTGGGAAAAGTGGTTATGTGAGTTGTTGGAAAATCTACATGGTGCATTATGGGTATGCATATTCAAACCATAATTTTAGTTGTTGGGCCATTCTTTGGTCATTTCCATAATTTTAGTTGTTGGGTCATTCCTTGGTCATTCTTGCTCCACATTCATT
Organism: Pinus albicaulis; assembly: GCA_034641835.2. Lineage (NCBI taxonomy): Eukaryota > Viridiplantae > Streptophyta > Pinopsida > Pinales > Pinaceae > Pinus > Pinus albicaulis. The sequence continues at coordinate 249,088,698 of CM076573.1, read as the reverse complement.
TTGGTTTTTATTTTTGGCAAAAGAAAAGTTAACTGAGAAAAAGACACAGCTTTTTGATGGTATGACATTGTTGGTTATAATAATAGTGGGGAAAGGATCAATATGTGCATGAGAATGATGGTAGTTGAGGAGAACTGTTGACGGTTGAGACTCCCTTGAGTTTCTAGCATTGAGATTTCCTAGGCAGTGGCACTGGAACCTCAGAAAGAAGTGGAATGGCCTAAGGGGTTGCAGTGCACAAAAGGGGTTCCTTTCTTTTGATTCTGCAAGCTAAGGGGGAAATATAGGTAGTAAAGTAGGATCATTATGTGGTTGAAAAAAAAATGAGAGTTTCATAGTTAATTGATGTGTGAAACTTAGAGTTGATCTACAAGTCGACCTAGGCACATATCATTGTGGATTCATAGCCTCAAATCAGGGGTGACCTACTACTGAGAGAGATAGTGTAAGGAGGTCTACGGTTAGGGGGGACATCTAACATCTATGTAACATCCCTTGGTTAATATTTTTCCCTTTGTAAATAAATTGAAATTAATTAAAGGTTGAGAGAAGGGACACATATTCCATATTTCTTAAGGGAGATTGATTGAAGAATGGGTCATTTTAAATATCATTCTTGGTTGGACGAGTGGTTTTAATTGGGTTGACTAAGAAATAAATTAGACTAAAAAGAAGAGAATAGGTCTTGTTATCACAAAATCAGACTTGATAGGCTGCCAATCAAATCAATCTCATGTAACTATTTCAAACCAATATTTTGATTGAAGCTTAACCTCCTCAACTTGAGAGGGCTCTCTCAAGGGTTAATGATTTTTTGATAGAAATATAGATGGCTAACTCTATGTGGGGTAATAAGCAGACAAATGATAGATATTGGTTGTAAATCACATTAGCAAGTGCACATTGAGCTTATGGAGTCAAAATAGCTTCAGTAAAACCAAAAAATCTACTTAGCATGGAAGTCAAGGCATATCAGAGTTCTAGTCAAGAGATATACATGTGAAACTGTAAAACACCCAGTTAGTTTGCCCATGTAGGAATTCAGAGCATCTAAGATGAATTTTGAGTAACATAAACAAACAACACTGCAATAGGATAGTAAAAAGATGCAATTAGAACAAGAACACACTAGAACTCTTTATGAATCTCAAGTTGGCTAAGTAGAAATCTCTGTATTAAGCTAAAAACCAGTCACTTACAATAAAAATAGTCTTTTGCTAAAAATATCCAACCCTTAGCATATTCGAATTCTTGATCTTTTATATATCATTTACAACATAAGATAACCTTATCCTGAGCTAGATACATCGAATTCCTGACCTTTGACACCTTGCCTAACCATATGACATGGTATTTATTACAAAATGACAGCTACAAATCTAATGAACAGTCCTATTACAAATAGGATTCAAACTCCTTATCTCTACTCATAACAACCTTATCTAAACTAAATTACATCATTTTCCAAGTGTATTCACATATGGTCGAATCCAGATGATAAGCTTCAACACTTTGTGACCATAATACTCATCTCCATCAAAATAGGAAATTATCCCCTGTTTCAAGGCATAGGATCCTTTGTATTCTTGAGACACTTTGACCATCATGAACCCATCACTTCGAGGTTATTTGCTGTTAGAAACTGAAATAACACCTGCCTAAAAACATCCCTAAGTCCCAGCTGTCCAAAAACATCATCAAGCTGTTCAAATTAGCTGAAATAGACCTGCGCTACGAAAACAACACAATTTCGTAGCGCAGCCTTTTTACCTTTTTACCTTCAAAATTTTGGTTTCTTTCCTCCAGGATTATCTTCATTATCATTTAACACAACTCCCTTAGAAATTTTAGTTCAATCCACACTTTTTTCCTTCAAAAATTTATGAGAAAGAGTGAAAAAAGCTGCTACAACAGTTTCGTAGTGCTTTTCACTCTTTTTACACTGTTTGCGCTATGAAACTGCTAAGTGAGCAGTTTTATCCAGATTTTTTCAAAATGAAAACAAAAAATGTGCCAAAACTCAAAATACCACTGGTTTCATCAAATCAAAATGTCATATGAACGGAAAAACACAATTTACATGAGGTTCCTTCTTAATTTTTACTTGATTTAGCTTTTGACTTTTTAATGATTGTCATTCAGCACCTTTGTTTTTTAACTCATCCCGAGTCAATTTCAGCTGCTGCTCCAAGTGCTCCATTTGATCTCTAAGTCTTCTATTACTAGATCTCAAGTGATTATTGATTACTCTGACAAATTTATCTTGCTTGATGGCTGGAACTGTGCACGTGAAAAACTATTCTGCACTGCTTGGAAATTCAGACCTAGAACTAGTTTGACCTTCCCATAGTGCCTTCATTCTTTTGAACTCTGTTTTCTTAATACTGTGATTTATGGCCCTCTTTCTCATCATAGCAATCTCTTGGTTTGCTAACTTCAATTTCTCCTCAAGATGTTGACACTTTGTCATTTATTCTTTTCCTTTCGGGTTTTGGTTTATATGTCAAGCCAAGCACATCAAGGAAATGCTCATGAAATTTAAAATGGAATTAATTGCAAACTCATCCTTACTCCGATGGTAACAGGTTGTAAATTGAGCATAGATGGCTCATCTAAGGATGTGGATCAAAGGTTGTATAGATCTATGATTGGTAGTCTTCTATAGAGACTCTTCTGTCTTCACAGTGGTGTGGGGACACAGCCTGTGAAGTCCCACAGACATGAGCTTGTGGGAATTAGGAGTTCTCATAGCATATGAAATGAGACTTGATGAAGAAGATGGTACTTCGCATCTAGAAACTACGTTCGTTGCATCTAAGAAAACCAATAAGGACAAACAACCTTCAATTGAAAAGGCATGTACCTGTAAGTGTGAAGAAAAGGAAGATGATGGAGAAGGTCTTTTAGATGAAGAATATGCTTACTTTATGAGAAAACTAAAAATTGGTATCAGAGCTTGGTTCCTTCAATAGCAGTTTAACAACTAGAAGGAGGTCATGGAGCATGCCAAGAATGGTGTACCTCTGTTCAATGAAAATAATTATGCACTATGGAAAGGAAGAATGGAGTTCTATCTCTTGGCGCAAGGTTACGAAGTATGGGACACTGTTCAAAATGGATTTACATCAACCACGGATGAACAAGGTAAGAAGAATTTGGTAAATGATGCAAAAGCAAAGAATATTATTATCAGTGGACTTATTGAATTTGCTTATCATAAGGTGTTGGGTTGTAAAACCGCCAAAAATGTATGGGACAAGCTTGAGAATATATATGCAGGTGACTCAAATGTCAAAGAAGCAAAGCTTCAAATCTATAGAGCAAGATTTGAGCAACTCAGAATGAAAGAAGATTGCAACATTGTTGCATACTTCCAATATGTTGATGAAATAACCAATACTCTAGAAGGATTGGGAGAGCTATTTTACGAGAAGACTATTATACAAAAGATTCTTAGAACGTTACTAGGTAGATTCAACCCAAAGGTATCAGTCTTAGAATACAGTGACACGTGGCACGCCATACAATTTCGCTCTACTAAAACAATCCATAATTAGGGAATTGTGAGAGATTGGGCATAACTCTCCCTTGAAGAATCCAAATTGGGTCAGACCCGTGGCATTGGAAAGACGATTTAGAAAAATACTACAGAACCGAAAATCACATATTGGGGATCTGAAATAACAGAGATACACCAGATTCAATATTGAGCTCCTAGAAGGCAAGAAAAAGCTAGGTCATGTGTTGTCAAGCGCTGCAAAGGACTAGAATTTCTAGGGAAGCAAAGCAAAGTAAGGTGCATCAGAGGGTAGCATGACAAGAGCAACAATTAAGGTGCAAAACAACAGTAAGAAGTTCATGACATAAAGTCTTCAAGTGGGCAGCACTGCATATAGTCACTGTAAAGGTGTCATTGTACCAAGTCATTGTAAATAAATTATTGTAAAAATTGTACTAGTGTCTATTTGCCAAGAGTTGAAGAGGCAGTGTCGGGAGATCTAGGATCATCATTAGGTGGTCGTGCCATAGTTGGGGTTATGGTCTAGTGTATCTTCTTCTTCTACATCATTCTATATCATTGTAAAGTGGACCATTTTCCCTGGTACGGGAGTCCATTCTTCTTTTATTCTTCTATAGGGTGGTAGGGTGGTGCTAGGGTGAGTTGTAGCTCATTGGGTGTTGGGGCATCCGTTCAGTTTACTACTGAAGAATCTCGGGCATTGGAGCGTCCATCCAGTGGGAGCTGGAGAAGAATGCTTTGCTAGATTCTAGGAAGTTGGAGCTTTATTTTCAATTGGAGTTGAATATTAAAGAATTATTAAAAAAGCATTAGGTGGTTTTTGTCCTAGAGTGGGTTTCCACCTTCAAAAATGTGTGCATTTGTGTTCCTTTTGTTTGCTACTATCATTGTACAAACACTAATAATAATTGAAGATTAACTAATGCTCTAATTGAAAGGAATACTGATTCACCCCCCCTCTCAGTATTTCCAACAACTACATGCTCCACTATTGGTGATGAGAGATCAACCACTTCTTCAGGGACTTTAGCTATTTCAATAGTTTCGTAGACCTCCTTGTTACCTTCCTTGAGCTTCTTAGCATGCCTAGTTAAAGGTTTCCTTGCTTGAAAGATAAAGGTTGCATTTTCACCCTCAAATTCAAGTTTCTTTGCTGGCTTGGCCTTTTTTTGTTTGCGTTCATCTACTCCAATGAAATCAGCTTGCACAATGGGTGTCTCTTCTATATCAATTTCATGAAGGATGTCATCTAAATTTCCCTTAATTACTGGGCTATCTTCTGAAACTAAAACAACTATATTTCCCTTTAATGCCACTGCTTGGCTTCTTGTCACTCTTTTGATTTCCTACTTGCTGGCAACTTGTTTTTTTTTGCCTCTTTGACACTCTTTGTCCTTTGTTTTGCAGGTAATGGATTTGGTACAACAAGCACTTGTGTCTACTCTATCCTTTTCTCAACTTGTTTCCTTGGTTTCAATTTTACAAACCTCTTTTATTTTGCAACCACAGGATGACTAGACTCTACTATTGATGGTGAAGGAGTTCCTTATTTTTAGGGTTTGTAGCTGGGGTTAGGGTTTCCAGCTCAAAAACATTCATAAACAAAAAGGAAGACCAATCCCTTCTTATTTTCTGAAGCTCATTCAAAACCAATAACTTCATCAAACCATGGTGAAACAAAGATGTTTCACAACCATCAGATTTGGCTTGTACTTTATCAGCCATTTTGGCAAGGCTCCTATGTAAATAAAAGGGAAAATCGAGTGAAATCATACATGTGAAATGTAGAAGCAGTTTGAAATGATATGTGTAAAACTTATGGTATCTGCCTTCACATGTAAAGTATCTCTGAATGTTGAACAACAACTTTGCATAGGTGTCTTTAATGCAGCTTCTAGGTATTGCATTATTGAGGTCCATGTCTGCATACTCAGGTTTCATGAATTCCTTGCATGGTTCCATATCAAATTTAAAACCTTTAAACCAAGTTTCTTTCCCCCTTGGTATTTCTGTCACAGAAGAAATTATCTCAGGTGTAATTGGCACATTTAACATCCCAACTTTGGTAATTGTTCCATTGAAGTGCAAGGAAAATTATTTAGACACCTGTGTGTGGAAACCCTACAGCTTTTCACAAAATCAAAGAAAACCTAATTTTCTAAAAGCCTCCATCACTGTTTGGTCTTCAATTATGGCCTTCATATTTTCAGGCTCATATCTTAAGCAATGTCCCCCTCTGTGGACTTTCTTTTCTTCTGCCATGCTTCTTAGAAAAACCTGTCAGCTTCACTTGAATCTATGAAACAACCTCGCTTGATTAGGATATGAACAACCTAACTTGAGTATATGGAACAACCTCGCTTGATTAATATATGAACAACCTTGCTTGAGTATATGGAACAACCTCGCTTGATTAAGATGAAGATAACCTTTGTATAGAACAACCACAGGTTTAGCTTGACCACTTAAGAGCCCAGACACTCGTATGGAGGCAAATGAAACGAGAATGACCAAATTAGGAAAGATTTTGAATTTGAAATGTCATCTCATAACTGAATGATGCCTCATTCATACCCTATCATGACAATGATGACTGTAGGACGGGTAAGTACATTGAATCTCATCACTAACTGACTCATCATACCACTAACCTATCATTTCCCAACGGATTCTGACAGATTTTAGCTTAATTGACAAGACGGTTAAGAAACCACGCTTTCATAGCACCCACAGTGTATTTTTCCCAGTTTGCACTACGAAACTATTAGAGCTTTCATAGCACAAATCCACTTTTTTGAACTAATGGTGCTACGAAAACGTGGATTCTTAGCTAATTGCACATTTTTAACCCGAAACCTTATGGAATGAATCCTAAATGGAAAATATGAATATTTGACCATGATTGGACCCTTTAAAGATTTTATTTGTACTTAATGATGACCTTTGGACTTGTGAAAATCTAACCTACCCTTAACCAAATCCTAAAATGACTTTTAAACCTATTTTGAAATCATGATAAAAAAATAGATTTAACCCAATAATGTTTTGAAAATTTTTGGGTGATAACAGGTCCAGTTGTCCTTTAAGCTCCAACATCAAGCAAGAAGAAGAAAAAATATTGAAGGAAGCATGGGTTATGATGTTTGGAGGGGTTGGGAAGAAACAAACGCTTATTCTATTTTGGAAGAGACACCTCCACACATGATATGCATATGCATCAGAGAGAATACTTCTCATTCTAAGGGGGTATTGTGCAAATACAATGGAAGAGTGGACACATTTTAATTACCCTCTTGTGTATACGCATAGACAACAAAGGAGAGGGTGTAGTGAGAATGTTGTAAGAAAAAATCCTTCAACTGTGGAGGTGAGAAAAAAGAGAGAGCAATGATCAAATCTCACCAAAAGAACGCTCTTGAGAGATAGGAAATAGGTGAATAACCCTCATCAAGGTTTACTGTGAAAAATAATTATAGATAGTAGTGGCTTTCCCGTAAGGCTGAAGAACCCACTAGAAGATTGTGAATTGATGAACCTACTAGATTGGGGAGATCCACTCAAGTGCTTGTGCAGGTTGTTGAACCACAAAGAATTTCCTTGGGGTTGAATACTTGGTGCCTAACTCACTGATGAACCACATGGAGAGGTGACCTATTTACCCATCAATAACTTATCCACTAATGAACCTTCCTTTAATGTGTACTCTCTTCTCATGAAAGTGAGATGAAACTTTTTGTGCTTTGGTATTATGGCATGGATGTTAATTATGTCTTAAAAGAATGAATGAATTTTTTTGTAGTTGGTGGATGAAGGTAGAGTGGCCTTGTGACATCATGTTTCAGTTGTTAATATTGGTGAATTTTCCTCTCAAAAGAACTCCTCTTCAAGTACTAGAATATGGCTCGGGTTGATAGATACAAGTAACCATGGTTGTAGTTTGTTTAAGGTTGCGTGGAGAGTTGAAGTGCCAATATCAATCATCAATCTAGTTTTCCACATAATATAAGTATTTTCTTATGCCACTTATATTTGAATGATATGTACATCTTATTGTATTGATTAAAATTTTATGATGGTATTGAGGAATGTGAATTTCCGCGTGAAGGTGAAAATGTTGATTCCTGTGTTTGATGAGGAATGGTAAATTTATATGTTTAAGTCTAAGCTTAACTTTGTTAATATTTCTTGAGTAAAGGATATGGGTACATCTCTTTTATGGTCGAAATTCCTTTGTAATTAGGAAATTTTGACTTGCCAAACCTGGACTTCAAAGAGGTCGTTTTCCCTATTTTATTTTGAGTAGAAAATCCATGCTAATGGATCAAACATATTGATTGCACAAATATGTTTATGTGTGTAAGAAATACCTTGTACATATTACTTGAATAATGTGAGTTATTTTTTGGAAATAAATGCATGACTATGTTGTGGTTGGGAAATTGGATTTACTTCCTTGAGGTTTTTGAGAAGTGTACTTAAATACACATTATCTATGTATTTTTTTCCAGAAAAGGGTAATGGTCGAGGTTTCTTGTTTCAGTAAAGGATAGATGGAATATCCAAACACATTAGTTATTGGCCTCCATGGCCATGGTGTGCTAGAGAAGAGGTGAAACATTTGATATCTTCACCCTCAATCTCATGAACCTTAGGTTTAACTAAGCAGTTGAGTCATGAAGACTTTGATTCTAGGTGATTTATTAAGGACAATGGAAAAATATTCTAAGTATGAAAGCTTTCAAAATAGGGTAAATTTCACTTTTGGGATCAACCAGGTTGAGGTTTGAGCGAGTCAGTTGGAAGGAAGAACTTGAGTGAGTTCACACTCGACCAAGTGTTGTTCCTGAGTAAGATTGGTCGACCGCTCGGTCAGGGTTGGGTCAGTCGGGCTAGTTGAGGTTGAGGCTCCATTGTAGTGGCTTGCGGTTGGCAAGGAAGGGGTTGACCTCCAAACAAAAAGGTCGATGCACCTTCCACATAGATCGGAAAGGTGGGATTTGACATGGATTTCCCCATGGGCACCATGTGAGGAACACATAGGTACCATGTGGTAGGCCAAAGTGATGTGGAACTACCTAATATGTTAGTTTTTAATTGGCCATATATTTTGATCCAGGAGTCAGATACAAGAAAATTTTGTGTCATTGGAAAGGTATTGATGAGAGAAACTCAATGATGCAATCCATGTTAAGTTTTGAGGAAGTTGGAAAAGGTAAAATTTAAAATATAAAAAAATATAAAAAAATAAAATAAAATTAGACCCCATTTCCATAACGTGACTATGGGAGTTGGGTCAACCTAGTAACTACCTCCTGCTACTCCTTCTCTTGGGATAAGGTTAGTAAGGGGTATGTTACAAAGTGGTATCAAATATTTTAGGTTAAACACTTAGAATGGATGGTTTTTATAGTAGAATTAACCAAGAAAAGTTTCAACACTGGACCTTAAAGATCCAGTGAGATATCAGATTCCTATGATAGATGTTAGAAACTTAATCGTTGTTGTGAATTGAATGTGTGTGTGGTTTATTTTGTCCTTGTATGCCTATTACATGGCACTAAAAATGTACTCGATTTTACTAATACTAATGTGTTAATCAAGGTGTAATGTTGCAGCTATACATGCGCCAACAGATTTCCATCAGCAAACCAACATGATAAAATTTACTATGCATTGAGATTTGTTAAAATATATCGGTTTTCTGTGTGCATGATAGAACATGAAGGTTAAATACCAAAATAATATAAAATGGCGGTACAATATTGATCCAAGTGGATCTACATACCACTGGAAAGTATAGAAGGCTCAAAATTCAAAGTGACATAAATGTGGAAAACTCAGTGACAAGTTGAAGATCTCGTCGTCCTAATCGTAACGATGTAAACAGTTCATCAAACTTAGTTCGTATGTAAAATTTAGATCTGGTCAAAGTTCTAAGGTTGATTGGATGACTTGGCAGCTTAAGGAGGCAACAAATCTGCAAAAATCTGGCCACCAAATTCCAGCCAGCTCCGATCGGATTCCATGTGAATTTGTGGGGTTGTTAAGAAGACTCCTATGGTCAAAATCGAGAAGTTTGAAAATGGGTTCTTATTGTTAATAAATAAATAAAACAAAAATAAGGGTGGGCCATGACCCCTACCCCTACCCCGAACATATAACAAAATTTATACATATTTATGGGCTGGTGGCCATGAGCTCGCCAGACCCACACAGCCACCGGAACCAAATAAACAAAGTCATCTAATTTGGGTGGGGCCAACAGTCGTGACCCCGCCACCCCAACAATTTTTACTATGTTAAACGGCGGGATCTAAGTGGGTGTGCAGCTTGATGCGGGTCTGGGCCCCCAAAACGTATATGCGTTGGGTTTTAAAACTACATACCACTATTTCGGGAGGGGGTAGGGTTTGACCGCATGACCTCCTCCCCTCTAATCCAAATCCTAACCATTGCGCCCAATAGATTTCGTTGTGAAGTCTGCCCATCATCTTATATAAAAACTTGACTTTTAAAAATGTGCAGGGGAGACTAGGAGTGGCACGAGGATTGAGGCAAGTAGCGGAACCCTGATCCTTTCCAGGGGCAGATGGAACCATGATTTGAGCTCAACTTTCAGAGGGGCCAAATTTTCCTAGTGTCCAAATTGGACAAATTTTATATGGATCCTACACCTCTCAGTGACAGGAATCTGATGGTGCTATCCATTTCTGCAACAAAGGTGTCCATGTTTCGGCTAGTTTTCATATTGGAGGTATAAGGGTGTAATTTTACATTGATGCTTGTACTTTCATTTTATATGCCACTTAATGAAAGAGGGCCTCCCCACTATTTGAGCAGGGCCCGGAGACGTAGTCCCTCCTGGAAAAACTCTGATATCAAGTTCTCGTATTCTTTCCATGATTTTATGTGTTTCTCTGTTCTTGTTTCATGCCTTTTAAGTTCCATGGTTCAGATGAAATTTTACATGTAATTCTTTATTCCATCTCGAAGTTAAAGATTTTAGATCAAGTGGTATCAGAGCGGGCCTTTGTAGATGTGAATTTCATGTTTGTATGATAACCAGAAACAGGCTATGAAGAGGTGAAGGGAAACTAAAGTCTTTTGATCCCAAAGCGGGATGTGCGCATTGAAGAAGAAACATGGATGACAATGCTAGAAATGAGAAGGAGCTAAACTTCCGCAAAACATTCTACATAATGGCAGATCGAGTCGAGAAGTTGTTCTCGGGGCTTGAGAAGCTAGAAAGTGCAGGGGAAAATGCTCTAGAAGGACAAGGTTCAATGCATGGAGATCATGGAGGGGATCCACCTCCTTCTCCTTCCACAAGTGGAAGTTCCTCTTCTTCTTCTCACCATCATTATAGGAATTCAGGAAATGAATCTAGGAAACCTTTCTTTAAATTAGATGTAAAATTTGGTTTTCCCATGTATAATGGTGAAAGTAATGCAGAAAATATTAACAACTCGATTAGGAAGATTGAAGTCTACTGCAGGATTCAACAGATCAAGGAGGACGAGCCAAAGATCTAGTTGGCTTATCTTCGGCTGAATGACATCGCTCTTGTATGGTGGGAGAGAAAATTGCAAGGCAACAAAAATTTGGGTAACCTTTTCTCCTCATGGTCAAATTTTGTTTCTGCATTAAGAAACCAATTTTACCCTTTGGTATATAAGAAAAAGGAATTAATGGAATGGTAACACCTACAGCAAGGAAGAGGTCAAAATGTACAAGACTTCACTGAAGAATTTAGAAAAAAAGCATTGAATTTGGGCATTCCATTAGATTCACCAGAGATTTTAACCAAGTATATTGGTTCTCCGCATAATTACATAAGACATTCATTATCATTGTTTGATCCTCCTACCCTCGATGAGGCCAGTGTTAAGGCCATGCATCTAGAAAGTAGGGGAACTCATGAACAAAATGACCACCCAAAAATAACTGCAGCAACCAAGAGAAGGGGAGAAAAGCCCTCATGTACACATTGTCAAAAAGAGGGACATGATGAAGAAAGTTGCTAGAAGTTGCACCCTAAATTGAGACCTGAGAGAAATGAAAAAAATGGGAAGCAGAAGGCCACTACCACAGTGCAGCAAAACTAAGATTCTGAATCAGAGGAAGATGAGAAGGTCACAGTTGTAGGATTTTCACGAGGTGGACCAATTGATCTGGGGTCTAATTCTGGTGATGAAATGAAGCTTGTAGCCTTTGGGATCGCAATAGGAGGACCCATAGACTTGGGTTCTTATTCGAGCGATGAAACAAAAATTTCAACAGAGATTGTACCAAAGATGAAAAGGACGCTCACTGCGACAAGGCTCCAAGAACTTGAGGAGGTCAACGAATGCATCCAAGAAGAGAAAATTGAGGTAAGGAGTCTCCTAAAGGAAGTAAAGGAATGAAAACAAAGGTTACTACACTAGTTACAAGCTAAAGATGATGCCTTGGAAAATTTGCGACATAACCAACCCAAGATAAAAAGCAACCCTTCAATTTCATCTACTTTTCATGATGATGATTTCGCTACTTTTGAAAAACATACTACAGGGATCAGATCTAAACTAATGAATAAAATGGGGTATCAAGGAAAGGGCCTCAACATCAATGGCCAAGGCATCTTAAACCCCATCGAAATCGAGGAAATTCCTCTTCATGCAGGACTTAGATACACCAGGAAGGAAGTTGGCGAAAGCTCCAATAGAGCTAGTGACCAGCCAATGATAGATGATGAAATCACTTCCTCACATTCCAGCTATATTGAGGGATTCATGAACACTTATCGAAGGAACACCAGGGGAAAGCGCTTCAAGGCGACCCAGAAAGTTTGGAGGAGAATCGTTGTAGTTGTTGAAACAAGGTGGGACACCAACAAGCCACGTGTCAGATAATCCAAGCCCAGGAAGCATCGATAGAGGAACCAACAGGTGAAAATGTTCAAAAAATGAATCCACCAAATTCATGGCGGTCTTCTTTATTTGGTATAATATTTTTTTTATATATATAGTAGCTTGTTGTGGCCACAATTTGTAAATCATGTGTTGCAAATAAATGTAAAATTGATTATGTGTTTTCCATCACTTCTTAAAGCAATGGTGATGTTTGGCACATGTTTGTAGTTTGGGTATTGCTTCTATTATGTAATCCTTGACCAAGAGTGTGTGTTATAAACTCTTTGAAAGTGTGGGATTCATGGAGTCATGTATAGTTTGTATATTATTGTAAGGGATGTGTTAGATCTACGCGCAAGTGATTGAAAGTGTGGTTTGGTGAGGACACAAGTAGTGTGGGGGATGTGTTATTGATTTTGGTGGTCCAAAAGCTCCTTAGTGGGGAGGATTGATCCAGGTGGATCTACACACCAGTGGCAAGTACATAAGGCTCAAAATTCAAAGTGACATAAATGTGGCAAACTCAATGTCAAGTTGAAGATCTCGTCGTCCTGATCGCAATAATGTGAACAGTTCGCCAAAATGAGTTTGTATACGAAAGTTAGAGTTGTTCAAAGTTATAAGGTTGACTGGATGACTTGGCAACTTAAGGAGGCAACAAATCTGCAGAAATCTGGCCACCGGATTCCAGCCAGCTCCGGCAGGATTCCATGAGAATTTGTGGGGTCGTTAAAAAGACTCCTACGGTCAAAATCGAGAAGTTTGAAAATGGGTTCTTATTGTTAATAAAATATATATAAATCTATAAAATAAGGGTCCCTACCACAACCATATAAATTTTTTTTTACATATTTATGGGTCGATGGCCCTGACCCCGCCGGACCCACGCAACCACCAAAACCGAATAAACAAATTCATCTAATTTGGGTGGGGCCGATGGTCGTGACCACGCCGCCCCAACCCTTTTTACTATGTTAAAGGGTGGGATCTAAGTGGGTGGGTTATAGCCCCCTCAAACGTATATGCATTGGGTTTTAAAACTAAATACCAATATTTCAAGAGGGGGTGGGTTTTGGCTGCCTGACCTCCTCCCCTCCAATCCAGATCTTAACCATTGCGCCCAACAGATTTCGTTGTGAAGTACACCCATCTTCTTATATAAAAACTTGACTTTTACAAATGTGTAGGGGAGGCCAAGAGCGGCACGAGGATCAATGTGAGAAGCAGAACCCTGATCCCTTCCAAGGGCAGGTGGAACCATGATTTGAGCTCAACTTTCAGAGGGGCCAAATTTTCCCAGTGTCCAAATTGGACAAATTTTATATGGATCCTACACCTCTCAACAATAGGAATCCGATGGTGCTATATGTTTATGCAACAGAGGTATCCATTTTTCAGCTATTTTTTAGATTGTAGGTATAAGGATTTAATTTTACATTGATGCTTGTACTTTCATTTTATATACCACTTAATGAAATAGGGCCTCCCCACTATTTGAGCAGGGCCTGGAGACGTAATCCCTTCTGGACAAACTCCGATATCAAGTTCTCATATTCTTTGCATGATTGTATGTGCTTCTCTCTTCTTGTTTCATTCCTTTTAAGTTTCATGGTTAATATGTAATTTTACATGTAATTCTTTATTCCATCTCGAAGCTAAAGATTTTGGATAAAATATAGAGCCACCATACCAAAGAATGAATAGTAATATGGCGCAGTATAGCTCTTATCAATTACAACATGGATATGAAGGAGGGGAAAATGAAGAGGAAAGATCAGTTGGACAGCAAGGAGGGGAAAACTCTCCTAATTGGACGGACACGTTGAGAAGCCAGAGAGCTTAAATAAGTAGTTGTAAATTTGAAAATGAGAAGCTTTTAAAAGAGGAAGTAAATGAAGTTATATTTCATATCCTATCAGACCTGTAAATACATAGGCAACATGAGGTGGGGACTATCCATAGAGGCATGCAAAGTCCTTTGGGACAAGAGGAAAGAACCAATGGGGCAAATGAGAGCATATATAGAAAGAGACACGGGTTGTCCAATGAAGACATTGTGAAAGGAGTTACTTTGTTGAGTACTCCTAAAAATATTCCAAGCACCCATGAGCAATAGTATGAGGACATTTAGAGAAGGCCACATCTTCATCTCCATCATCATCACCATAAGGAAAGAGGGGAAATATATTATGTACCAGAGGAGTTTAAAAAGCATGGTAACCATCCTACCTTTGATGGAAAAATGAGGAAATCATAGGATGTTGAAGTCTGGATGATGGGAATGAAGAAGTTTCTATGAATCCGCGATTATTCAAAAAACATGAAAGTGAAGGTAGTGAATTTCAGCCTAAAGGGCAAGGTTGATATCTGGTGGGAAGACTTGAAATTTTTTAAGGGAATAAGGGAAGAAGAGTTTTCCTATAAGGGGTTTGATACGTATTTCAAAAAAAAATTATCTATCTGAGAGATAATCCAACTACAAGGAAAATGAGTTCTATGAGCTCAGATTGGGTCAAATGACATACGATCATTACACCACTAAATTCTTAGAGTTGCTAAGGTATGTTCCCTACCTTAAGGAAGAAAAATCAAAGATTCGGAGGTATGTTAGTGGATTGTTTCCATCCTTCAAGAATATAATTGAATTTGATGTGTCCAAGATAATAGAAGATGATAATTTAAAACTGACGCATTGCTATGAGTAGTCTAGGCATAGGCTTGAGTACAAATCAAACTGGAAATTCAAAGGCAATTCCAAGTTTAAACCAAAATGTCAAAAGGAAGCTAAAGGAACAAGTGTGATGCCTGTTAACCAAGAAATTCAACAGAGGGAAAATGCTGCCAGTAGAGGTTGTTCTACTCAAGATGAAGCCAAAATTTATGAGAAGGGTTCATATTAGTGCTAGACTTGTGGAGGAAATCACCTAAGGAAATATTTCCCACAGCACAAGCATGTTGGCAGGAGACTATAGAATGCACAAGAGGCAGAGACAGATAAGGATGTGGCTCAAAATATACCCAAAATTTACGTAGCAATGGATAGCCTACAATCTAATTGCCAGGAAACGATTATAGAGATGGAAGGTATGCTACATGACCAAAACCTTTCAGCTTTGATTTACCCTGGTTCAAAATTTAGTTACATTAGTCCCATTGTTGTTGATAAATGTGCACTAAAGAAGGAAGCCCACGGCGAGTCTTGGCTAGGTCAACTAGCCACAAGGACGAAAATAAGAGTGGATTATTAAGTTAGGGATTGTCCAATAAAATTAAATCGGATTCCAAAGGTTGCAAATCTCAATGTACTACCATTGGGAACATACAATGTATTGTTGGGTATGGATTGGATATATGCACATCGTACCAAGGTAAATTACTTTGAGAGGTGATCCGAACTTAGACAGAAAGGAAACAAAATAAATATGTAACCATAAATACAAATATGCAATAGAAATAACACTTCATTTCATTAATAACAAAGAACTTAAATATGCTTACATACAGAACGGAAATAAACTAGCTCGAGCAATGGTAGCTTATCTTTGAGAAGAGACGTGGCGGCTACATGCCTCTGAACTATGTTAAAATGAGGCTAGGTGGTATTTTTATCATTGAGAAACAATGAGAAACCCTAAACATTCAAAAAACTAACCCAAGGATATGAAGCGCCAAAAGCTTGTGGACCCGTTGGGGTAAGTTGGAACGTCAACTTCTTGGGGTCGTAACTTTGGCATAAGATCTCTGTTTGGCTATCATAATACATCATTTTAAAGATATCAAAGAGAAGGTTGAAAATATACTAGTAAAATGGTTTTGTACTTTTCCATTCTCTCTTTTTTCCCTTAAAAAAAATAAAAATAAAAAATAAAAAAAATAAAAAATAAAAAATAAAAAAAAATAAAAAATAAAAAAAAATAAAAAAAAAAAATAAAAAAAAAATCTTTTAGTCCCTCAAAATAACTGCGGAAGTTTAGGACCCGAAAAAACTGCCAAAAATAGTAAATTGTGCTACAATTAAGAAAAATAAAAAAATGCAATAAATATTGGTGGGGGTCTAAGTAGAATAGGCGAGTGGCCACCAATATTCACCTCGATCATTCCTCCCCCTTAGTAAGTAATGGTCCCCTTCGCATTGAGTGCCTCCATGAGATGGGGAAACTTCTGTTGAACTTGGTCCCTAGTGAGCCACTTGCCTTGGTGCAGGAGTTGGACAACTTTGACAACCCGATATAGTTGTATCTTCTGTTGGTGAGTTTTATTGATATTTATGTCCATGATCCAATAATTTGTGGCCTATTCCATGCATTCGGGGTTTAGATTTGCTGGTGAGTTGTTCTGCAATGTCGAATGTGTCAAGTTATGGTGGAAAGTATGGTCAAAGGTGGTCCACATTGAACACTGGGTGCAGACCAAGGAATGGTGGAACACTAAGCTCAAAATAATTTTCCCCCACAGCCTTAGTGACGGTGTATGTCCCATATCGGAGCGGTCGAAGCTTATGTTGGGGCCCAGTGAGGCACTCCTGCAAATGTAGCCAAACTTTGTCACCCACTTGGAACTTGTGTGGCACCCGATGTCGATCATGTCATTGCTTGTACTTAGCATTGGATTTTTCCAATATGTCATGGACCTACTGGTGGATGTGCTGGATTTGATCAATGAAGTTGTTAGACTTGTCAGTTTCAGACTGGACATGGGTCAAAGCTGCATGAGTAGCTACAAATGATATGGCCACATCAATAGGACATTGGTTGGAATCCCAACCCCACCTGAAAGGGGTTGTGTCTATTTGAGCTATGGAGAGCTCTGTTGTAGTTGTGTTGGACATATGGGATGATTTCATCCCATGTACAATTATGCTTCAAATCGTACATGCATAGAATGTGTACGACCATCATGTTGACGACCTATGTTTTGCCATCAGTTTGGGGGTGGAAAATCATGGAATTAGTGAGCTTGGTATACAACATCGACCGGATACTTGACCAAAATTTACTAAGGAACCTCTTGTCTTGATATGAGATAATGGACTATGGGATCCAAAAGTGTACCCACACTCGTTCAAAGAATATCTTTGCGGTGGATTTTTTTGTGATACTCTTCTTGTAAGCCACTAGAATGATCACCTTAGAGAATCTGTCAATGACCACAAAAACACATTCGTCTCCATGCTTAGTTGAAGGGAGTTCCGACATGTAATCCATGGAGATGTATTCCCAAGGTTGACTAGGAGTAGGTAGATGAGTATATAGGCCTTGCTTCTTGATGGTAGGTTTGGCAATTGAGAAAGCAGTCGAGGATCTGATGTACTTCCCAACATCCTATCAAATGTTCGGCCAATATTTTTTTTTTTGTAGCATTGAAATTGTTTTCTCTACTCTGAAGTGTCCAACGACCCGACTATAGTGTGCCTCTCAAATCATCTTGGCATGCTCACTTAAAGGAACACAAAGGTGTCCCAGGTGACATAACACTGTATCGTGGAGGTGAAAATTTGGAACTTGCTTTCATTCCAGGAGTTTCTGGTATGTGTTGTCAAATTCTGAATCACTCTTGTACAAATGTGGCCACTCTAAAGTATCGTGCCCACAAGAGTCGAGCACAATGTTCAGTGCCATGACTGGTGGTTAACTGAGGCAATATGTAACATTATTGGTGCTACCCTTCTTGTACTTAATTTTCAAGTGGAACTGTTGCTAGTATGTTGACCATTTATGATGTTGATCATTCTTCAACTTCCCTTGTGTATGTATGAACTGCAGGGGTCGGTGGTCTGTGTGGATAATTGTTTCCTTCCCCATAATGTTATACTTCCATTATCAACAGCCCTACATAATGGAATAACTCTATTTTTCATAGGTGGGATATTTTAAGACTGTGTCTGAGAGTGTCTCACTGTGATATGCCACTGGATGCCCTTGTTGAGTAAGAATTGCACCAATAGCATAGTCAGAAGCATCTATTTCGATCTCAAATGGTTGTTGGAGGTATGGTAATGTGAGCACTGGTACAGAGAAGAGGCAATGTTTCAACTCAAAAAAAAAATATATTGGGATTTAGACCAAAATAATTTTGCTTTTGCTACGCCCTTGGTGACTTGACTCAAAGACCAAGTGATATGAGAGAACCCCAACAACCTAGAAAGCCACGGAGCTCTATTAGAGTGGTTGGGGTTGGACACTCATGAATGAATTGTATCTTGGTTATGTCCACATGCACACCTCTCTCATCGATGATGTACCCCAGATATTGAACCTAGGTCATACCAAAAGTGCATTTCTCCAAATTGGCACACAGATTTTGTTGTTGCAAAGTTTGGAGTACTTGTGGAATATGGCGAAGGTGCTCTTCCCAAATCTAGCTAAAGATCAAGACATCATCCAAATACACCACCACAAATTATTTGGTGAAGGTTCGCAAGATGTTGTCCATCAGCCTTACGAAGGTTGTGGGGGAATTTGTCAACCTAAAAGGAATGACCAACCATTTAAAAAGGCCCTCTTTGGATTTGAAGGCAGTTCTCCACACATCGGAGGGTTCAATTGGTACCTGGTGATATCCATACTTCCAGTCAATATTTCTAAAATATTTGACACCCTTGAGATATTCCAAAAGATCATCAATCTATGGGATTGGATACCTATTCCAAATAATGATCTTTTTCAGCGGTCGATAATCAATACAGAGTCTCTAGGTTCCATCCTTTTTCTATACCATCATGATCGAGATCCCACGGGGTGATGAAATTAGCTTGATGTGCCCTTTATGAAACAAATCCTAAATCTGCCTTTTGATTTCATCGTTCTCCAGAACATAGCTTTGATAGATCATTCTGTTTGGAAGCGATGAACATGAGGTAATATCAATGGAGTGCTTGACCTGACAGTGTATATGTACCCCTGTGGGTGTGGTGAAGATGTCCCTGTACTCCTCCGTGACCTTGTCCATTTGTTGTTGTTGTATGGAGGAGACTTATCTGGATACCATGGCCAAAATATTCTTCTTTCCTTGAGGGCGAATAATAAGGAAAAAAAATTTCTAGGTCTGGGAAATGAGCTTACTACAATGATTTGCAATGATCAAAGAGATGGTGGTAGGCGGTGATAACTCTGGTATTCTATACAAATTATTGCCCAAAGTAATAAAATAGTGTGAGGCATAGACTCATACACAACATGTAACTTCCACAAGTATGTTTGGCCTAATAATACATCACAAACTTCAAGAGGAGAAACATCACATAGTACCTCATCTATGAAGGGCTTGATGTTGCAGGAAAGGTGACAGTGTTGGTTGACGCGAAGATCTCATCCTTGGTGAAGCCAGCCGATGGTGTACGTATATGGGTGTGTTGTGGTTGGTAGTCCCAGCCTCTTCACAACCTCTTCTTAAATGTTTTTAGGTTGGCTTCCATTGTTTACAATGAACTGCAGCGGAGAACCCTTCACGCACATCTAGGAGTGAAAGAGGCACTCCCCCTCCTCTGGATCTTTGAGCTTATCCTTTTGGATCTTGTTGGTGGAAATGGTGGCATTGGGCTCCACATCAATAATTCGCTTCCCTTTTTCATTCCCCTTGTCGAATTTTGACTTAGAGTTGGAGCATGCATCTGATTCAGAAGCCTTCAGCCCAACCACCAGTGAATGCTTGGCTTGACACTCACTTGTGTTGTGAGTGGGGCTCTTATGGAACTCACACCACTTTCCTGTGTCTTTCTTTGTCTTCATGTTGTTTTTCTTTGCTTGCAGCTTTGGCAGGTTGTCTTGGGTCATCCCGCCTTGGCTTTGTCCTTTGCCTTGTGATTTTGGGGCACCTTTTCCTTGCTTTAGATTCACATATCCGAAGTCTCGCTTCTTCTATTTAAATTTCTGCTCGATCTTGGCAGCATATCAATATGTTGCACCAATTAAAAATATGTCTAGGAACTCCATTTCCTCCTAAATTTATCTGTGAAAACAACTGCGGTACTTAAGCACTAGATGTTTCTCTGAATCGTTGATACCCAAATTTATGAATAGGGTATATTTTTCAACTCATGTACATCTTGATCCCTTTTCTATCGTAGCGTATTCCAATGTATGTACTTGTCCTCATAGTTCCCCATGGGGTAATATTGTTCCTTGATGGCATCTAAGAAATAATATCAACTGGGTTTGGCTTAAAATAGTGAGGATTGTCTCTCATCCCTCTATTCATAGTAGGTTTCTCACCAGTCCTTGACATGAGGGGCGACTTTGAGGAGCACAAAAGTAATATTGTCCTTATTGGAAAAAATCATGAACTGAAAAGTATCCTTTCAATAGATTTAACCATCTATCTATGATGTTTGCATTTTTATGGCCTTCAAATATGGGAATGTAAAATTTAACTTGTACCTTGAAGGGAGTCGTGCCTCCAGAGTGGCTGTCGGGAAAATATGTGTCACTTGTGGGCATCCGGCGAAGGATCTGGGAAATTTTTTTCATCATCACATTCCTCTATCACTTGAGGGCTTCTTCGAGAAATATTTGAAAGCATCTCCTGCTCCCTCATCTTTCATTTATTTCTCCATGGAAGGTCGTCAGGGTTTGCAAGGCTAGTCTTGCAAAGGTTCAACCAGTTCGAGGCCTAACTCCTTATACCCTGAGCTCGTTGGGGAAATGCAAAGAAAAATAGAGAAATAGAAGACCGCTCTGAAAACATTGATCTAAACTTAGACAGGAACAAAAAAAAATACAAATATAACCATAATATGGAGATGCAACAGGAATAACACTCCATTTCATTAATATTAAAGAACTAAAATATTCTTACAACCATAATGGAAATAAAATTTCTCAGGCAATGGTAGCTTATCTCTGAGAGGATATGTGGCGGTTACATACCTCTGAACTGTGTTACAATGAGGGTTGGTGGACTTTTTATAATTGAGAAACAATGAGAAACCCTAAACATCCAAAAACCTAACCCTAGGAGATGAAGCGCCAAAATCTTGTGGGCCCTTGTTCGGGTAAGTTGGAACTTCAAATTCCTGGGGTCGTAACTTTGGCATACGATATTTGTTTGGTATAATAATAACTCATTTCAAATATCTCAAGGAGGAGGCTGAAAAAAAACTAGAAAAATAGTTTGGGAGTTTTCTAGTCTCTCTATTTTTCCTAAAAACATCTTTTAGTCCCTCAAAATGGATCTAGAAGGACCCGAAAAAAACTACCAAAATAGTAAATTGTGCTACAATTAAGGAAACTGAAAAAATGAAAGGAAAAATGGTGGGGATCCAAGTGGAATATTCAGGTGGCCACCAATATCCACCTAGATCAAGAAGACCATTGAATTCCTAGATGAAGCTAGAGAGCCTAGAATGTTGTATGGAAGGATGAAACCTACCTCTGTGAGAAAAAATTTGGCCATGCAAACCAAGACAAGTCTCAGAAAAGGATTCCTTTTATTTGTGGTGCAAATATCCAACAACGCTGAAGCTAATCACAGCGTTGAGAATGATGATAGTGACATGCCAAGGAAATACCCTATTTTACAACAGTTTTTAGATGTATTCCCCAGAGAAATTCTTGATTTTTCCCCTCAACGAGAATTCAACTTTTCCATCGAATTAGTTCCAGGGGTAGCTCTAGCATCCAAAGCTCTGTATAGAAAGATCACTCCATAAATATTTGAGATAAATCTATAGCTCAAGGAGATGTTGAACAAGGGATACATAAGGCCAAGTGTGCCTCCATGGTGAGCACTAGTTTTGTTTGTTAAGAAAAAGGATGGCACACTCAAACTATGCATTGAATACAAGAAGTTGAACAAGGTGGCCATAAAGAACATGTATCCATTACCACGAATTAATGATGTATTTGATCAATTAAGAAGAGCAACAGTCTTCACCAAAATTGACTTGGGATCAGGCTATCATCAGGTGCATATAAAGGATGAATATATCCATAATACAAGCTTTAGAAAACTGCATAGGCATTATGAATTTGTGGTCATGCCTTTTGAGGTTACCAATGAACCTAAAAATTTTATGTGTCTCATGAAAAACATGTTGTACCCTTATTTGGATAAGTTTGTCATAGTCTTTGTTGATGAAATTTGGGCCTATTCAAAGACAAAGGAGGAGCATGAATAACATCTGGTCACAGAATTGAAATTTTTAAGAGAGCATAAGCTTTATGCAAAGCTTAGTAAATGTAATTTATTTTAGTCACAAAATTATTACTTGGGACACATTCTCTCAAGGGAGGGAGTAGTAGTTGATTTAGAAAAGAACAAAGCCATCAGGAATGGTTAGCACCTAATAATGTGGCTAAATCCAGGTTCTTCATGGGACTTGTAGGCTATTATATGAGTTTCATCAAGAACTTATCTAGGAATTTCCACCCAATTACTTCTCTGCAAAATAATGGGAAGAGGTTTGATTGGATAATTGATTGTGTCGCAAGCTTCAATCAACTTAAGCATTTGTTGACCAATGCACTAGTACTAAGAATAACGGATCCAAAAAATGATTTAATTATATGTATATATGTCTACAAGGAGGGACTTGGTGGATTCCTAATGTGGGAAGGCCAATTTGTCTACTATGAATCTCAAAAATTAAATGATCATGAACAAAGATATGTAACTCATGAATTGGAATTGAATACCATCATCCATGCGTTGAATATGTGGAGACACTACCTTATTGGTAGAAGTTTTACTCTAATGATGGATCATGGTGGGTATAAATATTTTTTCGATCAACCTAAATTAAATTCCTAGAAAGCTAGATGGTTGGCTATGCTCAACGAATTTGTCTTTGAAATTAAATATATAAAATTCAAGGAGAACAGAGTGGCTGACACACTCAGTAGAAGAGTGCTAATAACTCATATAACATCGATAAGTTCCTATGAGATTGATATTGAAGAAAATATCAAAAATGCTGGGTAGCAAGACAAAAATTATCAGCAGTTAAAGGGGAAGCTACATGTAATGTTCCCAATTTTAGCCTCAAGCTAAAATGGAACATTATAGTGGCATATTTTATTTTTGCTTGATAAAATGGGTAAGGAGACCCCTTAACCCCTTTTGATGGGAAATAACACTCCTTGTGTGAAAGGAGAAATAATAAAGTAGCTGAAATAAACACCCCATGGTGTGAACATGATGAGGATCACCTTGAGTTGGCCATTTTGACCAAGTCAACAACGCTACCTTAGAGGGTTAGCTTGCTTGAGAAGACAACACAGCTTTTGGAGGGAAAGCATTCAAAAGTGAATGAAATCCCTAATTATGGGACCTATGGTGAAAGAGAGTTCATTTTATTTATATGAATGAAGGAGAAATTCATTTGATTCATTCTTTGATTCAGAAATTTCGTGGTGAGGCCAAGGACTTGCACATCCGGGATGTTTAGCAGAATTGCAGTGCTCTTAAGCACTGGAAGTGTTCCCGGTGGGGATACCCCACCTCTTCCTCATGGGAGGAGAGGATTTGAGCTGCATTTACTCATTCCTGTATTTGGCCAAGCTCACTCCTTTAGTTGCAGCGTTTTCCTATAGCAAGATGGTGCTGTGTAGCTGGGGTAGCAGCAGAGGAACTCATAGAGTTCTTCCCTACTTGCATTTTTAGAGGAGGATGGATATCTTCTTTGGAGGAGTTGTAGAGAGATATCTTGGACTTCATTTCATATCTGTGGCATCAGGCCACTCATTCACCATCTCCCACTGTGCAGTCATTTGGAGAAACTGCATTATTCCATGAGGGCAGTGTTGAGGGATATTCTTGTGCTCATCAGGAGGAGTGCTTTTGAGTAAAAGGGGATCAACCCCTTTTCCTTTGAGGGAATTATCAGAGGAGGGCATCAGCATTTCAGATCAGCCACAGCCTCATATTCATTTGGTTTCAGTTGTAGTGACAATTTGTTTGTCACTATTGTATTTTATCCGACATCTCTAGCAATCTCCCTGAGATTAGCTAGAAATCCCCTATTTAGCCCATTTTCCTTTCTTGGGATATTTTCCTGTACCTTTCAGCTACATTATCATTTTATATGTATTCAGCAGCTGCATCTCTCATAGAGACTGCACAGTTATGGTTTCCCGACATTCTGTGTAGCTGCAGCTACTCCGGCATTCCATGGTATATTCATTGGAGTTGGTTCTAGAGGATTGAGAGGTTTATTCCCTCAATTATTTCTTATATATTCATGCTAAAATAATAATATAATGTTGGCTGTACTATTTCCCCTCTTATGATGTATTTCAGATTTTCAGAGTTGATGTTCATGTTCATGTATTGCTGTAGCTCACTCTTTGAGCATTGTTTTCAGAGATCTAGATTGGGGAGATCTGAATAACCCCTCTAGATGCATTTCTTTAAGCTTATTTTCTGTAAGGGAGTTTTATATGAGTTATTCTATGGCATCCCAGTGGTGGTTTGCCTTATTTATGCATCAAATTCTTTATACAACGTCCTCAAGGACCCTGTAGCAGAAATTCCCGAGGTGGAATATTTCATATCCATAGGCAGAGTCTGAGAAGGGCCATCTAGCCTCAGGATTTCTCCCTTCTTTGGAAGGAGTCATATCCTGTAAATGCCCCATCATTCAATCTCTAAAATGGACTTGCAGTGTCTCACTGAAGAAATAAAAATGGAACATCTAAGATGTTCCCAATGGAGCAGCATGTTTCTGAAAAAGGGACATTACACTACAACGAGGCTCTCAAGGAAATGAAAACAAAAATTATTGCCTTCCCGAAAAGGGTTGATTAAATTCAAAAACAGAATTTATGTCCCAAATAGTATCAACTTGAAGAAATTCATATTAAATGAGTTTCATGCCAAGCCATATTCTGTCCACCCCAAATATAAAAATACTTTAGTGTCCATCAAGAAATTTTATTGGTGGCCAAATTTGAAAAAAGAGGTCACTAGTTTTATCTCCAAGTGCATAGAGTTCCCACAAGTGAACGTTGAGCATAAGCACCCTGTTGGCTTATTGCATCCTGATCTCGTTCCAAAATAGAACTGGGAAGTAATTTTGATACTTTATTATAGGGTTTCCAAAGACTCCAAAAAAACACAATGCAATCATGGTAATGGTCGACAAGTTGAGAAAGGTGGCTCACTTCGTGGTTGTTAAATATACAAATTCAACTAGTGAGGTGGCTCAAGTTTTTATAAGGGATATTGTGAGACTACATTGAGTTCCCAAGAAAATTATCTCATATAGAAATTCCAAATTCACTTCAAAATTTTGGAGTGCAGGCTTGGGAACAAAGCTAGCATTTAGAACATCATATCATCCTCATACCAATGGGAAAACAGGGAGAAAAAATGCATGATAATAATGTATGTAATGCACCAGTCTAATAAGTGGGAAGATTACCTTCCACTTGTGGAATTCACATACAAAAATGGGTATCAAGAATCGCTAATAATGAGCCCATTTGAAGCGCTTTATGGGAGGAGTTGTAAATGTTAGAAAATTGTATATTACAAAGCAATGGAACACATAAAAATATGCGGAAATACAAACACAGAAAAAATATGAAACAAGAGAGACACAGATATATGTGGTTTACCTAACTTGGGCTACATCCATTGAGAAACAACCAGTCCTTCCTTTATATTATCCAAAAAAATGAAGAGACACAAACTATAGTAGATATGTTGTAATATCCTCTACTCTCTCACACAGTCCCCCTTTCTCTTTCTCTCTTAGAATACACATACCACATAGAGCCGCAATACAATTCCATCATATGAATCGTGGGGTTTCATTCTAGGTAAAAAAACCCCTAAATTAAACATAGCTTCTATCGTCAAATCATCTTCCTAATGAATTGCCCAGATTGACTACAAAATTACACTATTTTACAAGGCAATTTTGCAACTATTTTTTAGCTTCAAGGGAACGTTGGCCCCCAGACCCCCCAATTGGGGTGTACAGTTTTGCTAGGGTATACATCCAGCTGAAACAAAGACCTCTAAATTAGGATGATAATCAGGATCTATACCCAATAGTAACACTCCTATTAGCTGGAATGATCTAGTGAATAGGGTCCCTATTAGACTAGATATGTTGAAATAAATGGAGGAGGAAATGCAAACCATCAGAAGAAAAGATATGTGAACTAGCATAGAGTGCAAAAATAGTTCAAAGTAGGGAAACATGTTTTCGTGTGATTTATACCTAAGAAGAGATCCTTGAAATTTGGGTCTTACGCCAAGATGGCACCACGAATTTTTGGGCCATTTGAAGTGATCAAAAGGATAAATCCAGAGGCATATAGGTTTTTTTTCCTCACTCAATTAGAGTGAATTATTTTTTCCATGTTTCATTGCTTAAAATATATGTGCAATATGTTATTAATGTGATTTATTATTATGTGTTATAGGTAGAACTAGAGGGAGAGTTCCAACCGAAACCTCTACGCATCCTAGATCAGAGGCAACTCGTGATCCATAACCAAGAAATATAAAAATTCAAAGTGTAGTGGAGGCACTTTTGGCACAATAAATCCATGTGGTAAATGGATAACCATATGGGGGAAACAAATACTTTCTTATTTGTTGATTAGAAGAAAATGTAAATACAATGTAAATGTTATACAAAGTAGTGTATATAAAGCTCCATAATCAACAATGCAAAGCATGCTTTATTGAACATCGAGGACATTGTTCTCGCTAAGGGGGAGGGGACTATAACATCCCCTGGTTAATATTTTTCTCTTTGTATATAAATTTAAATTAATTAAAAGTTGAGAGAAGGGAAACAAATTCCAGATTACGTGAGGAGGGAGATTTATTAAGGAATGGGTCATTTGAAATATCATTCCTAGTTGGCTATGTTGTTTTAATTGGGTTGATTTAGCAATAAATTTAATTTAAAAGAAGAGGATAGGTACAGGTATTATTTAAGCTCCAACATAAATTAAGAAGAGGAAAAAATAGTGAAGGAATCATGGGATGCACGGTCTAGAGGAGTTGATTTGCATGGGGCTAGAAAGAAATATATGGTTAGTATGTTTAGAAAGATACACCCCCACACATGATATGAATTTGCAGCAAATATCATACTCTCTCATTATTGGCGGGGGACACACAAAGATAGTGGAAGAGATAACACAATTTTATTACCCTCTCGTGCATATGCATAAGAAATAGAGGAGAGGGTGTAAGAAAAATTCCTCCAAGGGTGGAGCTGAGAAAACAGAGAGAGAAGTGATCAGATCTCATAGAAATAAATATCTTGAAATATAGGAAATATTTGAAGAACCCTCATCAAGTTTTTTGGGTAAAATCATTATACAGATCAATGGTTTTCCTTTAAGGTTGAATTCCCCATTGGAAGGTTGTGGATTTATGAACCCACTGGATTGGGGAGGGCCACTCAAGTGCTTGTGAGGGTTGTTGAACCACCAAGAATTTCCTTGGGGCTAAAGATCTGGTGATTGAGTCATTGATGAATCAATTTGAGAGGTGACCTCTTTACCGATCAGTATCTTATCCATTTATGAACCTTCCTTTGATGTGGACTCCCTTCTCCTGAAAGTGAGTTGAAACTCTCTGTACTTTGGTATTCTAGCATAGATGTTAATTATGTTTGAAAATATTGAATGAAAGCTTGTTTAGCTAGTGGATGAAGGTATATTTTCCTTCTGACATCTTGTTTCAGCTATTAATATTCATGATTTTTCCTCTCAAAATCACTCCTCCTCAATCACTATAATCTGGCTCGGGAATGACAGCTACAAGTAATCATGGTTGTAGCTTGTTTAAGGTTCGACTAGGAGAGTTGAAGTCTCAATCTCAGTCGTCACTCTAGTTTTCCACAAAAGATAAATATTATCTTATGCTACATATATTTGAATGATATGTACATGTTAATGTATTGATTAAAATTTTATAAAGGTATTGAGGAATGTGAATTCTGTGTGTAGGTGGAAATATCGATTCTTGTGTTTGTTGAGGAATGTCTAATTTCTATGTTTAATTCTAAGCTTAACTATGTTAATATTTCTTGAGTAAAGGAGATGGGTACATATTTTTAATAGTTGAAATTCCCGTGTAATTAGGAAATTTTGACTTGCTTACCTGAACCTGAAAAAGGTTATTTTCCCCTTATTCTTTTGAGTATAAAATTCATGCCAATGGTTGGAACATACCTGAGATGCATAAATAAGTTAATGTGTTTAAGAAATACCTTGTACATATCACTTGAATAATGTGAGTTGTTTGGAGGAAATAAACACATGACTATGTTGCGGTTGGGAAATTGGATTGATTTCCTTGAGGTTTTTTAGAATTGTACTTAGATGCACATTTTCTATGTATTTTTGCTAGAAAAGGTAATGGTTGAGGTTTATGATTGTTTCAGTAAAATATATCTATCATATCTGAATGCATTGGTTCGTGGCCTCCATGGATGTGGTGCACTGAAAAATAGGTGAAATATCTTAGATATTCACCCTAAATATTGTGAACTTCACGTTTAACAAGGCGATCAAGTTGTGAAGAGCTTGAGTCTTGGTGATTTACCAAGGAAAACGAAAAAATATTGTACGAATGAGAGCTCACAAAAAAGGTTGGAATTCCCTGTGGGACTGGCCAAGTCAAGGTTTGGGTGAATCCTGTGAAAATTTCATCTATTGCAGTAACTGGAAATTATTATCCTAACTCTAAATTTAATTATGCAGTTTATTTTCTACGCCAAACATTGAATAAAATCACAAATAAAATTTTCACCATAAAAATACTGCGGAAAATTAAAATGTTGGAAACTCATAAATTGTAGCACACACAAGAATTTTGATACGGTTATTTTTTGACAATTATCCCCAGAAAAACCCAAGGTGGGAAAATTGGTGCAGTAATTGAGGGTTTTATTATTTATGCAGCAACAAAAATTCTGACTACAATAAAATGGACCAAAATGATGTTTCTATATATAAAAGTATTGGAAAAAAAATATCTGAGGGATTTTATCCTCTTCGTCAAGAAATCCCACAACGAACTAAGCCTCAGAACTGGCTTTGGAACCCTCTGTGTCATCCTTCTACACTGCTTTTGAATAGGCCCTACACGTACTTCCTAAAAAATGCCTCTGATATGACATATAGCTTGTTGTTGCCACTAGAAGTGATTCTTCTAGCCTCTTGGAAGTTGAATCAACCATCCTTCTAGTTGAATGTAACTTCTTATCTTGAGGCAATACATAGTCCCAACGCTGCCTCTTGAGGAATGTTTTCGGCCTTCTCTTCTTACTCTTCTGGAACTAAATACTCCTTTGGAAATTTGTTACCCTTCCCCTCTGCCACCCGCAACTCAACTTCTAACTTGATTTCTCCTATTGAATCACCTGCACTGGAAAATTGAACTATCTATATCACTGATTATCTGTATCTGTGTATATTCCATCTAACCATCGACTTCTTCTTCAATCCTCTGTTGGGGTAGCAATGGCCAATGTTAGTATGAATCTTAATCGCAAGCATACGAAAAAGGCTCACTTTAGCTTTGCATAAAAAACAGCCCTAACAGCAAAGATGGCTACCAATTTATTTAGATTTGTAGTTAGTTCACCAAGATAAATGCTATAAAATCTAGATCTATGCAGTAAAAGACATTAAGCAGTAAATAAAAGCAAGAGTTTCTCCATGCATCCAATAGACAAGACAAGAATGTTTTTAAATAATTTTTGTATTTTTTTACATCTGGGAAGGGAACATAGAAAGATGTTACTAGTCCCCCTCAATGGGATGGGTTCTTGTAAGTCCTTAGCACTTCAGATCTAAAATCTCTCTCTCTTGATGGTGTAGAAAACCTAGACAAAAATGGAACTCAAAGGGAGCTCACAAGAAAAATGATAGCAAAATATGACAATGATAGAGTATCAAAGTCAGACCAAAAGTATAGATCCAAAGTGATCTTTAGGCAACAAAAGGTAGGAATGAATGAAAAAACCCTTCTATTTATAAAAAAATATTGAGTTAGTCTAGATATTGGTTCACAATTAAAATATTATTAACCAGATAAAGATCCAACTTTTATGGAATATTGTATTATATTCGTTGGAGGGAAAAAGAATTTGAATTTGGTCAAACCCCTTTATTGGTAAATAAAAATAAATAAATGATTTATTTATTATTTTAACGATGTGGTTGAGTAATAATCAAATAAATAATGATTTATTTAATTATTTATAAGTGATTTAGTCAAATTTAACAAGGTATATTATTTAAATAAAGTTTAAATAATTATTCCTGGAAAATAATAAGATAAATAATGATTTATCTAATTAATTTTCCTATTTTGGGTTAAATATAACTAGGAATATTAATTAAACTGTTGTTTAACTAGTTATTCCTTGAGGAAAATCAAACAAATGTGGATTTATTCAATATTTCCTCATGGGGTTTCCTGTTTAGACCATAAACAACTTAATAAATGTGGTTTACTAAGTTATTTTTCATAGTGAAAGAAATTTTACTTAGGGTAAAATTGGTCTTAGATGGTTTACTTTGGTCCATCTAACAGTAACAGGTTAGATGCCCAAAAAATGGTGTAACAGATTTCCCCCCAACATGCGAGCGTTAGGAGCTAATCGTATGACTGAAGTATGTTGTAAGAGCTCAATCACTAGACACTGAAGGGGAAGTCAAAAAGAGAGAAATATAAGGTAGACCAAAGAGCTAGAGGAATAGACCCTGTGGAGGCGAGACTTATAGGTGTGACAAGTCTCTTTTATGAGTGAGTACCTGTGCTGTAGGTGGCGGGGGAGGCATACCTATGCCCGTCGAGACAAAGTACAAAGAATAATGCGTCTAATAAACAAGGGGATGAACTATATAGTACATGCTGGCATAAACATGAGCCAGATAAAAACATGATAATGAATCCCACATACATATTGTGCCTAGGATAACATCCAGGACTTATATAATAATATTTGAGTACATGAGATATAAATACAACCAAAGTGCCCCTATAAATAGGAAAGGGCTCTGAAAATCTGACTGATACATGCAAACTAAAAGGTGCTGCAAGCAATTGAGGCCAACATCATCAAATATATGGATTTGCATCAAAGGATGTAATGAAGAGGTCATCTGGGCATGTGGGAGGCTACCTGAAGGGCCACCCCCTCATGAGGTCTGAAACATCTCACACACACTTGGGAATCATTGGTACAATCTACTGCATCACTAAAACATTGAGTATATGGATCTCGATCATGCTGTAAGGAGCTAGAACAGAGAAACAATCAAGTAGAAGGGAAATAAGGAGTCCCTTTGCCTGATCTGAGGCACCGAACAAGATTGGAAGCTGGAACCAAGGTACACTGCCCTCTAGACCTATCTTCTGGAATGAATGATCTGATGTCGATAGAAGAAGGTCTGCCATAGGTGAGGCAATAAGGAATCCTTAACTAAGGTACGAGAGAAAATAGTAGAGAAACTGACAGACTGACACTGGGGATGATGATGAAATGGGGGTTACTGAGTAGCGGACATACGACTTTCCTTCTTAAAGCATAAAGGGCATGGATGACCTGGCAGCAACTGACACAATATCAAAGGGGACAGGGGACAATAGGACTAAAGGCCATAATGTGCGACACAAGAGAGGAACCAAGCAATGAAGGATGGAGGAATATAGAGGGATACAAAGGGACTCAGGATAGAATCCATGGATGCGATGATGAATCAACTTGGATGCTTTAAACAAGGGCAACTCGATGATGATGCCACACAGAAAAGGTCCAATGGGGACCATAAAGGCATGAGTACAAGATGGTTGCTCATGACGAAAATTGACACGAGAATGGACAAGTATGGAGGCAAAGTGGTGCCCCAAGTACAAGTGTTGCAAGTGAAGAAATTTGATTTTGAGGAGTGGTGAAGTGACGCTTCTTGGAAAAAATGTGTCCTAGGGAAGTATCGAATCACAAAAAAATAATAGATACCCATTTGAGAGCTCGGTGAGAGCTTTCCAATAGTACAGACTATTTGTCAAACTGAGCTATGGTTTGGCCGCAGCAGGTGAAAGAAAAATATGAGGTTTCTCTTTTAATAAGGCATTTTCCCTTCGAATTCACTCATTTTCAAGTGTAGTTGTGGTGAATGTAGGGAGGAGAGAAGGCCCTAAATCTTGTGGGGATCATAGCGGGCAAACTGACCGTTGGAATCGAGATTTGTTAGTTGCAGGTAAGAGGCATATCCATACTCTTTCAAGTAAGGGGATTAAAATTTCAGTTTAGGAACCCAGAGCTCATGAACATGCCAGGTCACACTTTTTAGGGTCTGTTCTGTGACCTGGGTAGTAGGTACTAGGCAGAAAACTGTGACCTATCCCAGGAAATGACCTGAAAAGTGCGACCTGTTAGAGAAAGGGGGATTCAGTGATGTTTTTGGCTGACAGCTAGGATTTTTATGGTTGAGGGGCATAGGTGCCCCCAAGCATGTTATGGTCATGCAAAAATGTATTTATAATGGGGGAATATAAACACATTTTTATGATGTGGTGTGTCATTTGTTTTCATTATGGTTATGCAGTTTGAGAAAGAGAATGGAGGATTACCAATATCTTTTGGAACTACATATATGAAGCAAATGGACTTAAGTTTCTAGGTTGGCATACATGGTGTCACTATCCCAAAGAGGGGATTTAGAGATAATGAACTGGTGCTCTCCTAGAAAACCCATAGGTTGGTCAACAATAATGTCTAGGGGACTGGGTTGCTGATGTAAGATGAAGGAATGATGAGGGGTATCATCCCTAGAGTGATCTGAAGTGATATGGGACTCTAGAGGTTCTTCTAAATGGGGAAGAATAATGGTACTAGAGTCGACATGACCAGATACACTAGGAGAGTTGTGGAGAATTTCTTCTCCCGGACTCTCAAATATGGGTGCCCCCTTACCAAAACATTGGGTGTCAATGTAATGACCACAAGGTGTATTTGGATCGAATGAATGGGTTCGATGTGAAGGGGGAGAGATAAAGTCAGGGGTGGTGACTACTTCCATAATTTTTTCATCATAATAGAAGATGGGGTGACTGGTGGAAGAAATACCACCTGATGTGGCGAAGCTACCTGACTCATCATCATTAGAAGAGAGGTTCACATGCGCATCATCACAGAGGGTGATGGAAGAATAAGTAGATGAAGGATCCACCAATGTTGAGCCCAAGGTGATCGCTAAAGGGAGGTCAGGCGAAATAGAAGGGGAAGGCCCAAGGGGGTCTTCCATCGAGGATCTCATAGATGATGACAGGTAGTGGACAAAGGCCGAAGAATATGTCATTTAGACATGCGGAGGGGGAATTTATATGGGATTATGTGTCCTATGGTTCTGCTGAAGCAAAATGCGCAAATAAGGGAGCGGTGGACTCATTTCACTTGGCCTCAAATTGGTGAACCATTGCCAAAGAGGAGCGGTACTCTTCAAGGCGGGGATAGAGGTGAGTATAGTGGCCATGGAAATCACACAAAGCACGGGGGTGTTTTGTGTGCAAAGTCTTGAGTTTCTTAGCTGAATCAGGTAAAGTAACATGGACTTATGGGATATCATATTCAAGAAACGATTTGTTGACCATGGGCTTGAGATGAGGCAATTCAGGACAATTATGGGTGCCATGATCAACAACATCACACAAAGCACACAAAGGTGTACGCTTTGGAGGTTGAGGAGGAGTAGGGTTTGTTGGGGCAACCTTGTCTTTAGGTGCCTTCTTGCGAGCTTTTCCCCCTTACCCAAAGATGTCGCAATAGGGGGAGGTTCCTGTTGAGGTGGCTGAGGCACGGTAGCAGAGGGAGGGGTCATGGGGACTGGTTGAACTGGGGTCAAAGCAAGATAAGGTTTGGGCTAGCCAGGAAGGGTAGCAGCTGGGGGATCGATGTACCAGACGGGAATCCCCAGGGTCAGGTTAGGAAGGGATAAGGTAGCCATGACAGGTACCGAGAACACTCCAGGATGGGGAGCTAGAAATGGTATCTGTCCGAAGTAATGGCTAGGCAGGACAGCTTTGAGATGGTTAAGGCCAGGAGGAACCATGCTAGGAGGGTAAATATGCTCATGGATACCAGCTGCAGGTGAAGGGTTAGGAGGAGGGGGTCCAGAAGGCTGAGTCGAAGTGATAGGAGTAGGTTGGAGAGGGTGGGGATGCTGACTAGCCGAAGCGGGCCGCTTGAGCGAAGCCCAAGACGATTGCATCATGAAAACATTCGATGAGCTGGGATCAAAGACAGGAGGAGGAAGACTAGGGAATGAACCAAGCAAAGAGGAGTATTTGTAGACTTCAGGTGAGACACTAGTCAAGAGGTTGACGGTTTGTTTATTGGCCACCGAAGACATGATGGACTCAGTGGAGGTCTGAGACTTCAGTTCATAATATGTCAACAGGTCAATGGTGACTATCTTTCCATTATGGGGAAAGGAAATCTTGCGGTGAACTGTAGATGGTACAACAGACATCACATAGCTGCAGCTACAACCCAATATAATGTTGTAATCTAAGGGGCATCAATGACTTCTATGTCAATGCAAATAGTCTTGCCTGCAAGAGTAATAGGAAAATTGTGAAACATGTCAATGGGCTTGGAGGAGTGGTCATCCCACGCTCGAAGGGTGATAGTGGAAGGGTCCAACTCAGGTGATCCAAGTTGCTTCCAAACCGAAGCGGACATCACACAGGTGGATGCCCCCTCATCAATGATACAAAGGGAAACGTTGGCATTTCAAATCTTGACGGGGATTTGGAAGGCAACGGAAGCAGGAAAGGGAGGATGTTATGACCGGTAAACATCGAAGACGAAAAAACAATCATCTGAAGGATATATAGTGCCCATGGCAGATAGTATAGATTTTTGTTGAGAAGGGCACGACTAGAGGAGTTCCAGTGTTGAGATGACAGTAGGAGATTGTTCCAAATCATTCACTATGTTATACGAATGGGCAACTTTGCTAGAAGAACCATTTCGGCGTAATGGTCCCTTAGGGATCTTGGTATGAACCTCTGCCTTAGGCTGAGAGATCTGCAAAGGACCATTGGTTGTCGAAAGAGGCTCTATAGAACTTGAAGAAGGGGGCTCGGGGACAGACGTAGCGGGAGGCTTATTGTACTGACGGGACCGAGTCTGAAGGTTGAGGTCAAAGGTAATGGGTTGGTCAGAGTTCATCATTAGAATCTGGTAATCGGAGGTACCAGATGGAGGAGGTTGAGTGGCTGCCTGACCTTCAGGTGGTTGGGTAGCCACAAATCCTTACTGAGGGAAAGGATTGGTAAACACAGCTGGCTGACTAGGCGCAACATTAGGAGGGACAGAAGGGGAGGATTTTTGTCCTCGCGATGCTGCTTGAGTCTCCCACATATGTTGCATCTGTGGTAAAATAGGACAATCATAGGCGTAATGACCATAAACACCGCAACATGAACAAGCTTATTCTTGTGAACAGGCCTGTCCTGCTTAGGCTGGGTGCCCTGTTGTTGGTTAGAAATTTTAGGTGCATTCCCTTGGGGATTAGGTCCTGGATTACTAGGGGCAGATTGATTTTGGGTGCCTTTCCTCTTCTTTTTGGAAGTAGGATGATTAGTCGTGCCCTGCTGTGCATACACCTACCCCTGGGGGGCAGGGGCTGCTGTTGTAGGGGTTGAGAAGGAAATGGAGGCGGGGGTGCTAATGCTTGAGGAGCTGTAGCACCAGGCTGCGGATATGGATAATAAGGAAGTTGGGTAACATTGTGGTAAACAAGTTGGGCAAAAGGAGTAGGCATGCTGTATCCTGGATACATGCTACAGGGAGGGGGAAAAGTGTTGGAGGTGTTGGCCCCTCCCTGAGGGAAACCATAGCCCATGGGAGGCTGAGCGTATGGATGAGAAAGAGCTCCAAAAATACCGTCGATGACATGGGATGCCCCCGGTGCATTGGCACCATCGGGTCTAGAGAGATTAGTTAGGATGGTATAAACATAACCAGACTAAGCATAGATCAAGCCATATGTTAACGTAATCTGGAGAGAAGCTTCTTCAGTTTGAGGGAAATGTGATGTGACATATTTACCTATAGCAGAAAAAATAAATCTAAGGAACCAGTACATGTAGACACGGTCTTCGAAGGTAGGGGCTCGACATAGGCTCTTTCTTCTCCGCCATTCCTAGACATGATCGGATAGGTAGGTCGCAGACGATTGATAGAAAGAAGTCAAAAGTTCGGTACCGGTTTCATAACAAAGGGGAAGTTGTAAATAAGATAGAAAATCTTGGGCAAGAGTCGCAAAGGTGGTATGATAGGAGGAGGCCTAATCAACATACCTCTTAGAAGCTTCGCGAGTAAGCGTATGTTGGAACAACCGAAGACGGACAGAGTCATCGGTAATGGAGTTAGACGAACACCACATGTGGAAAGATCGAACATGGTTTGTAGGATCTTTTCCAGCAATACCTTCAAACTTAGGGATGTTGGAAGGGAGCTTGGTTGGCATAATAGGCCAAACAGTGTCATGGCGTATAGCGTCATTGATCAACTGGTTAAAATCGGGAAGACTGAGGCCTGCCATATAGGGGATCAAGGGAGCAGCTGGGATAGTTCCTGTTGTGGTCCCACCAATAGTATTCCCGTCATTAGGGTCAGGGATACCACCAGCATTAGGTCCTGAACCAGGCATGGTGGAGGTGATAGAGGGAGAACTGGGGGCAAAACTAGAAGGAGAACCCAATGAACCAGAAGAGGAGTCGGAGTGCGAACTCGGTGGAGGAATAACTCGAATCCTACGTGGAGGAGTAAGTCTTCCTACTGGAAACTGAGGATGAAGGCCAAGAAGTCTCTGGGATAAATGCCTTGGGGGTGCAATGATGAAGGCACAAACACAGAACAAAGGGAAGAGAGACCAACAAGGGCAAGGAGGTGCAAGGTCAACTGATTACAATGTTGAAAAAAGCGCATAGAGGTGCAGGATCAATTGATTACAATGTTAAATTCTTTTCTTGGCGGTGTTAACCAGGATATTATTCACTTAGGGTGTGTGTGTTAAGTGTGTTAATTTTAATTTTTAAACCCAGACATTTGTAGAGAAAAATAAAAATTGTGTTGTATAACTGTAAATAAACATGCAGATAACAATATATGAAACTGAAATAACAGAAAATAAACAGCTAATTATGCATTAATCTAAACCCAAGGAGGCGAGCCTCTCAACAACTAGTCTATGGGTGGGAAAAAAGCTAGTCAAAACACACCAAAATAGCTAATAGATCTAAATTCAGGAGGTACAATGATCTAAAGGTCAGTTCTATTGGAAATAGTTTCAGAAAAAAAAAAAAAAAAAATCAGAGAAAAAATTGATGTAAATGAGGTGGCGAAATGTTACAACCTGGAGGGAAGTGGAGGGGACCCTAGAGGAAGACCTAAAAAAAACAAAAAGGAGGTGTTTTGGATGGATGAATAACCAATCTAAAGTGGATATGAAGGTAAGGGATCAGAACTAAAAAATGGTTGAACACACTGAAATTTCAGAGGACCTGTTGCAGCTAAAACTCTTCCAAGAAAGGTGGAGGGTGCTAAAGCCCTAGGGGGCTAGGTTCCCACTTTGATGAGTAAAAAAGAGCAAGTACAAGTCCAAAACGAGTCGAGACAAAGGATAGAAAACCCTGAACAGAGGCCTAGACAAACCCAAAAAAATCTTAGAAAAATTCCCACAAAAATTTCAGGTCGCAGTTTCTGACCTGTTTTCTATAGAGGTCGCAGGTTTTGGCCCAAAAATTGTGACCTGCACTTCTGACACTCTCGGGAGCAGGTTTTAGAAAAATTTGTCGTCTCAGTTGCGGCTAATGCCTGTCACCTGCGCAATAGGCCTGAAAACACATATAAGTTAGAATTTTTAATGTTTTAGGGTTTTATAGGTTAAAAACAACATCAAGAAAATCAAAACAAGAAGCTGAAGAGAAATTCTAGGGTTTGAAGCAGCTGGTCATGCAGGGATCTGAAAAACGACAGAGGTTGTAATTGTAAACCCTTGTGGAGTTGCTAGTTGTTAGTATGAATCTTAATCGCAAGCGTACGAAAAAGGCTCACTTTAGTTGTACATAACAAGCAACACTAACAACAAAGTTGGATGCTAATTTCTTTAGATCTGAAGTTAGTTGACCAAGATAAATGCTACAAAATCTAGATCTATGCAGTAAAAGACATTAAGCAGTAAATAAAAGCAAGAGTTGCTCCATACATCCAATAGACAAGACAATAATGTTTTTAAAGAATTTTTGTATTTTTTGACACCTAGGAAGGGAACATAGAAAGATGTTACCAGTCCCCCTCAATGGGATGGGTTCTTGTAAGTCCTCAGCACTTCAGATCTAAAATATCTCTCTCTTGATGGTGTAGAAAACCTAAACAAAAATTGAACTCAAAGGGAGCTCACAAGAAAAATGATAGCAAAATATGACAATGATGGAGGATCAAAGTCAGACCAAAAGTATAGATCTAGAGTGATCTTTAGGCAGTAAAAGGTAGTGAATGAATGGAAAAACCCTTCTATTTATAACAAAATATTGAGTTAGTCTAGATATTGGTGCATAATTAAAATATTATTAACCAAATCAAGATCCAACTTTTATGGAATATTTTATTATATTTGTTGGAGGGAAAAAGAATTTGACTTGGGTCAAATCCCTTTATTTGTAAATAATAAATAAACAAATGATTTATTTATTATTTTAAGGATGTGGTTGAGTAATAATCAAATAAATAATGATTTATTCAATTATTTATAAATGATTTAGTCAAATTTAACAAGGAATATTATTTAAATAAGGTTTAAATAATTATTCCTAGAAAATAATAAGATAAATAATGATTTATCTAATTAATTTTCCTATTTTGGGTTAAATATGACTAGGAAT
This sequence comes from Pinus albicaulis, assembly GCA_034641835.2. Classification (NCBI taxonomy): domain Eukaryota; kingdom Viridiplantae; phylum Streptophyta; class Pinopsida; order Pinales; family Pinaceae; genus Pinus; species Pinus albicaulis. The sequence goes on along the minus strand of CM076573.1, from coordinate 249,049,413 downwards.
ATTAATTAAACTGTTGTTTAACTAGTTATTCCTTGAGTTAAATAAAAAAATATGGATTTATTCAATATTTCCTCATGGGGTTTCCTGTTTAGACCATAAACAACATAATAAATGTGGTTTACTAAGTTATTTTTCATAGTGAAAGCAATTTTACTTATGGTAAAATTGGTCTTACATGGTGTAATTTGGTCCATCTAATAGTAACAGGTTAGATGACCAAAAAATGGTGTAGCAACCAAGATTAAAACTTAATCAAGGGATAGGATCATCTAGGAGTCGATCCATGTGAGTTTCTAGAGAATTTTCACCTTGAATTAATTAATTCTTATTAATTAACCATATTCCCTAAGTTTAGACTTAGGAAATATTTAAAAATCTACTAATAATATAATTAAGCTATCTCAAGGTGGAATTTCCATAAACGATTTTTGGATTTTGAAGATCTCATGTATTCTAGCCTCCCCACCAAGTTTCGTGGCTAGAACGCATCTGATGCTACAAAAACTAAGCCTCCCTCATAGCAAGAACTATGTTCTAGTGTTACATACCCTGTTACAACACTTTGTCTTTGTATCATCTCTTGTCATGTTTTTGATTCCTGTCCATACTTCCCACCAACCAATGCGCAAATTTGATGTTTCATCTATGTTTTTGTTGACATTGTTATGCTACTGCCAACCCTACATCTGCACTGTCACTCCCTCTCATCTGTTTTTGTTGCTACTGCAACATCTGCAACTGAGAAGCATCTAAAATAGTTTTTCCCTACTACTGAAATGGGTTCTCCACCATACCCATATGTTCTCTAAATTAGACAAACTTATCTCTCCCTAGAGATTTCGTGAGTATATTTGCAACCTTCTCTTATGTGGGAACATACTGTAGCTGGACTTCTCCACATTGTACACAATATCTTATAAAATGACATTGAATATATGTGTGTTTCAACCTGTCATGAAACATTGGATTCTTAGAGAGCTTAATGAAAATTTTATTATCACAATAGACACTAGTCGCCTCCATATTCTGCTTGAACAAGATTACTAGCAGCTTCTGAAGCCATATAGCTTCACATGTAGTTGTGCTTGCTTCCATATACTCTACTTATGCAAAGCTTAGTGCTACTAACATATGCTTCCCGCTACACCAAGAAACCATCACTAGTCCAACGTTGAACTAGTACCCAGAGGTACTTTTCCTCTCCACTAAACTACCTGCCCAATATGCATTTATGAATCCACATAGTTTGACGTTATCCCCTCGGGTACATCTGAACCCATACTTGACTATGTCATGCACATACCTCAAAATATGCCTCACAAAATATGACTCGCTGCTGCCTATTGTACCCTCTTCGGTTCTACCATAAACTGACTGAGGGTTTTGACTTTGAAGCAAATATTTGGCCTAGTTTTGACCAAATACATGAGAGAATTGATAACTTGTCTATACAAGGTGGGGTCAAAATCCTTTTCATCTTATGCATCTATCTTCTTCTAGTTGGTGATCATGGGCATAGACATGGATCTACAAACCTGCATTCTGAACCTCTTCATAATATTTGTTGTGTATCTACCCTATCCAAGGAAGATCTCCTTGTACTTCTGCCACACTTCCATTCCTGGGAAATAGTGCATCAACCCGAAATTCTTCTTGTCAAACTCTGCTTCTAGGTTCCTCTTTCATTCCTCTATGAATTTATTGTAGTATTACAAAAACTCCCCATTATCCAAGTAAAATATATTAGAAAGGATAATAGGGACCCTTTAAAATTTTTAGGTTTAATATTTATTTTTAGAAATAAAACCTAAAGATAAGATTTTATTATATTAAGTTTTAAATTTTATTTAAAAAATAAGAAAATCAATTAAAGAACACCTAAAAGAACCCACAAAGCATAAAAGTGGGAAAGAAAACAGCAACGAAGTTGTGAATATCGAATCGCCGAAATGTGAATCACTGAAATAACGAATTGCCGAAGTAGTAAATTGTCTAAGTACAAGAAACGAAGTTACGATATGTGAATCGCCGAAATCTGAAGTAGCGAAAATCGTCACATAACATATGCCTATATTATATTCCTTCATCTGACATACCCTGATATTGCATCCCATCTAAAATCATCGCAATATCGCACTTCACGTTTCGCACATTGCTGTGAAGTGCCAAAACTCGCCAACTACCAAAATCACTAAGCAACAGATCCCAATGTGATGAAATCTGTCAAAATCACACAAACCCATGCTTATCAATTTAATGTTAATTCAAGTGTTTTTTAATCTTGAGGCTTGCAATCGATTTGTAATTAATTCAGATTTAATATCAAGGCTTTCTCATTATGCATGAGTTAAATTGATAGGATAGTTAATAGCATTCGAAGTGATTTCAGCTTATCCTCTCTAGTTTTCTTTTCAACGGGGTAATTCCAAAAACTTAGGCATAAAATGATGTCAAGGCTAATTAAATCACGAAGGAAATCTGCCACCCCATCATTGTTAGTCATATAGCAAGAGGAAAACAATGAAACAACTCCCCTAATCTCAGATACCACATGCAACCCAGAAATTGGCTCTTCAAGCTAGGAAGGGATCTATCATTTGTTCGAGAACGAGAAACTGCAAGGAATTATGGACAGAAAAGTTGTGGTCGATGATACTTTATCCAATGATTCAGAATCATGGATAGATACTGTTAATTATTTTCTTCACAAAATTGCTGCTCGTCATAAGATGCTTCCATATATTGATTTAGTGAAATGGGTGTTGGATATTGTAGATATCAGAGATAGGAAATGTGTTACTAGAAGAAGAACTGTCATTGGCTATCTCAGGCCATCTAATTTTAAGAATATGTATAAACTACCAGAACCCCAGAAAAGATATGACGACCAATTTGTTCAAGAATTCATGCAGGAGAATGACCATCTGTTGACACCTAATCCTATGGATGGGTGTGCATATGTATTTTTGTATATTAATTAATATTAGGAAATAAGGAAGGCCAAGAGTCATTGGGAGATGAATCCCAGTAGCCTCACCTCCATGTATAAATCCATGTGCATTCTTCAGCTAATACATATTCTGATTTGAGGAGTTACCTCCTGGTTTGACATGGTATCAGAGCCAGCCCCACAATAGACATTTCTGCCCTGTGGTGTAACTCCCTATCCTTTGCTCAGTCATATTTTTTAATAGTTTTCTACTGCTCTTAATTGATAGACTGTTATTCTGCATTTTTTTTCCCTATATAGTACTGACATTTGCAGCTCCAGCTCCTGCAGCTCCTGAAGACTGCAGGCTCTGTCATTCTGCAAATTGCAGGCTCTGCCATTCCAGCAGTCCTGCAACTCTGTCATTCTGCAGATTCAATTTCAAAATTTTTTTTGTAACGCCCTTTTGGGCCTCCTTCTCTCCATTCATCCCTGCGCTCCTCCATTTTTCTCCTACCCAACGCCTTCCCTTCCCCTGCCTGCATTCCCATTCTCCATTCCCCATTCCTCCATACACCAGTGCTGTCATACATATCGACCTCCATTCAATTATAATATCATTTCATAATTCTCTGCGCCCTCACACACCTCCCTCTCCCTCACTACTCTGCACCCTCTCCCTCCCTACTCTGCGCCTTATCTTCCAGCATTCATATACCTCCACAGGCGCCTTTCCACACAATACAACCCTTCTTTCCCACTGCATATGCCCCTCCATTTACATATCAGTTGTCTGTAATATATATATACCGCCCTGGTGTATATATATAAGCGCTGTCTGAAACAAACAGAGCTGGTCGACACCACCTAATACGCCCTTTCATTACACCCTTTCAAATTATAATACGCTCTGTCATATGTTACCGCCCTTTCCCATTCCAATACCGCTCTGTCATTGGCCTGTCCGCCTGTTGTAAACGCTGCAATTTAATACATTGTATAATACGCTATCATCGTGGTATAATACGATGTCTGTCCACGCAGTTTACATCACTAACGCTACCACTATTGAAACGCATCATATGTGTTACCATTCCGCGCAGTCAACATATAATACCACTCTGTCATTACGCTCTCACCGTGGCGGTAATACACTCCAGCATTTTATCACAATATCACCCTGTCATACATTTAAACGCTGGTTTTATATTACAACACGTGTCTGGTTTATAATCCAACGCTGTCAATGTATATAAAACGCTGTGGTATTATATTGTGATGCGTTGTATTGATTATATTGTGATGCGTTGTATTGTATGGTATGTCCATTATGTTCACATGTAATACGCCCCTCAATACCTGCGCCAGTGATATATTGTGAAACACATATATATAAAACGTTGTCCACTGTTTGTTAGTACGTTGCAACCCTTCCACATTTGCTATATCATATATACATTGCGACCCTTCCAATTGCTATTTCATATCGCCCCCCCATACCGCCTCCACTTTCTAATACCATAATACTTCCATTCAATTCCGTACTCTCCCTTCCATTCCATATCGACTTTTCTATTCCCCAAACAAAATAAAAAATAAAAAATAAAAATACATTTTTTTTATGCAGAATTCAGTTTATAGCAAAGAGTTTTTTTTTTTTAAATTCAGTCTTCAGTAAAGAGTTTTTTGAGCAGAATTATTTTCCAGCAAAAGAGTTTCTGTCCTTTTAATCTGAGTACATTTTCCAGCAAAGATTTTTTGTTTTCTCTCCTTCAAGAGAAATTTTCCAGCAGAGTTTTTTTCTCTCCTCCTTCAAAAGAAGATGACAGTCCCTTCATCTTCTAAAGAGGCTGCCTACTTGGCACAGAGAGAAAAGAGACACGCTTCAAGTCCATCCAGAGGAAGAGAAGGCAGAAGACGAAGAAGAAACTTCAGAGAAAAGGGGGGCAGACAATCTAAAGCTCAGCAGCAAACAAATCAAGACAGAGGTAAAACCAATGACAAAGACAAAGGTAAAGCACCTGAATCCGCTCACTATGTTCTAGCACATTGTAACAATGGAGTAACTGAAAACCTCTTTGATGTTTCATTTACTTCATGGAGAGATGATTGGTTGCTAGATTCAAGAGCAACATGTCACATGACATTTAGAAAAGATTTTTTTGAAGATTTCACTGACAAAGTTGATGGAGCAGTATATTTCGCAGATAAATCCAAACTCAAGCCATCAGGGCTTGGCACAGTCAGGCTTAAACTGCCTGGTCTTCCCGATCATATCCTACATGAGGTTCTATAATTTCAATTTATTTGAGAGAAATCATGTCCCCCACAAACCGGCAAGAAGGACACTCAGCCACTTGTTTGATGCAAGGTATGCAGGTCGATAGAGATCGATCACTCAATGGTCTCCATAGGAATAGAATATTGGGAGACTCTGAAGCTGAAGGGTTCATCTGCCATGTTCAAACTTTGCATTCAAGCCTAGATATCACATGAAGGGTACATTTTCCATCAAGTCTTTATGGCATGCTAGGATTTGGACACTTAAATTATGACAACCTTTGTTTGTTGAAGAAAAATGGTGTTGATGGACCGCCTACAATTCCTAGAAAACCTAAGGAATGTGATGCATGTATTCTAGGAAAGCATAGCAAACAGCCATTTCATGATTCACACTCAAGAGCACATAGGAAACTAGAACTTGTTCATTCAGATTTATGTGGCCCTATGCCTATTGCTTCTGCAAATGGAAACAAATACATGATGACATTTATTGATGACTACACCAGAATGTGTTGGATTTACTTACTGAAGAATAAGTCTGATGCTTTTCAAACTTTCAAGAATTTTCATGCATGGATTGAAAATGATGCAAAAACACATATTGGCTCTCTACGTACCGATAATGGAAAAGAATACACTTCAAACGAATTTGAAAATTATCTTCGTCAACATGGAATCAAACATCAAACAACTGTGCCATATAATCCACAACAGAACGGTGTAGCTGAAAGAATGAACAAAACCATTTTAAATATGGTCCGCTCCATGTTATTTTTCAAGAATGTAAAATTGATGTTTTGGGTTGATGCAGTTCTATGTGCTGTTTACATAAAGAATAGGTGTCCTTCAAGTTCAATTAGAAACAAAACTTCTTTTGAAATGTGGCATGGCCACATTCCTTCGGTAAAGCATTTCAGGGTCTTTGGGTCCACCTGTTATGCCTTGATACCCAAGGGTCAAAGGAACAAACTTGGTGCTAGAAGCAGAAAATGTATCTTCTTGGGGTACTCCAATACCTACAAAGGATATCGTCTCTATGATGAAGCAAATAAGAAGTTTGTGATAGCAAGAGATGTCATATTTCTTGAATCATCCAAGAGTGACAAGGTTGTTGAGCGGCAACTTGATCGCCCGGATAGATTCACACATGCAAAGTCTTTCAAAGAATTTGATAATGTGATTCCACACCTTGAAGGGGGGATTCCGATATTGAATCAAACTGTGGAATCATTTCCTGAACCACACTCTCCCCCACATGAAGAAACAACCACAGATGACACATTGGATGATGTGATTGATAGAATTGGGAGATTGAATCTTGAATCAATCCCAAATCAGTCAAGTGACCAGCCTGGGCCATCTCAGAAAGGTCCTCCCAAATGGCTGACAAAGACACTGGAGGATGTTCATCCTGATGAGGTTGGAAAAACAGGAACAAGAAGTTCCACTCAACAAATCGAAGGTGATGTAGATAATTCTGATTCCCATGTTGATATGGATATTGCTTATAACTGTGAATTGAGTTTGTCTACAGATCATGAACCAACTTCCTTCAAAGAAGCCGCTTCTCATGATGAATGGAAAGAAGTGATGCAGAAGGAGTATGATTCCTTGATAAAGAATGGCACTTGGAAGCTGGTTGATCCGCCTTTGGGAACGAAACCAATTGGCTGTAAGTGGGTCTACAAGAACAAGTACAAAGCAGACGGCTCACTTGACAAGCACAAGGCCAGGCTTGTGGCAAAAGGATTCACACAGAAAGAAGGAGTTGATTATGAAGAAACTTTTGCTCCCACAACAAAATGGACCACCATCCGGACTCTCTTTGCCTTAGCAGCTCAGAGTGGATGGAAAGTCCACCAGATAGATGTAAAAATAGCCTTCTTGAATGGAGATCTAAAGGAGAAAGTTTATATGTCCCAGCCAGAAGGATTTGTGATAAAGGGTCAAGAACACAAAGTTTGCAAACTTGTAAAATCGTTGTATGGCCTCAAGCAAGCACCACGAGCCCGGTATGAGAAATTGACCAAGCATCTTCTGAAACTTGATTTCAAACATTTTGATCTTGATGATGCAACTTTGTTTGTTAAGAAAGTTGGAAAAACAGTTGTATATCTTGTGGTATATGTAGATGATCTTTTGATAATAGGAAACAATGAGAGCTATATTGCATCCATGAAGAAAGAGTTGAAGAGAGGTTTTGAAATGACTGATTTGGGTCATGTTCATTACTATTTGGGTATTGAAGTAATTCAACATCCTAAATTCATATTTCTTTCTCAGAAGAAGTACATTGGAGATCTCTTGAACAAATTTGGCATGGATGATTGTAAACCCTTAAGCACTCCAATGGAACAAAACTTAAATCTCACATCTATTGAAGGAAAGGAATTTGAGGATGCAACTAAGTATAGACAACTTGTAGGAAGTCTTATCTATCTGACCACCACCAGACCTGACATCTCATTTGCTGTTGGAATCCTCTCAAGGTTCATGCAAAAACCTTGTGAAGGACATTGGTCTGCTGCAAAAAGAGTACTAAGGTACTTGAAGGGGACTCAAGACTTTGGAATCAAATATACACAGGTAGGCGACTTCATCTTGACCGGATACTCTGATTCAGACTTTGATGGCGACAAAGAAACAGGGGTGTCTACTACAGGTTACACCATGAGTCTAGGATCAGGAGCTGTCTCATGGAGATCACGCAAACAGTCAGTTCCAGCAGATTCCACGACCGAGGCAGAATATGTGGCAGCAGCTGAAGCAACAAAGGAAATTGTGTGCCTCCGGAAAATCCTGGAAGATTTGCAGATGAAACAAATGTATTCCACACCACTCATGATCGACAACACTTCTGCAATAAAGTTGGCCAAGAACCCAAAGTTCCATGATCGAACAAAGCACATCAATACAAAGTACCATCTAATTCGACATCATGTTCATGCCAAAACCATCCATCTACATCATTGTTCCACAAATGAGCAAACTGCTGACATCTTCACCAAAGCACTTGGAAGAGAAAAGTTTGAAAAGTTCAGATCGATGCTTGGACTCACCAACATCCCTTCGGATTAAAGAGGGGAATGTTGACACCTAATCCTATGGGATGGGTGTGCACATTTAATATTGTATATTATTTAATATTAGGAAATAAGGAAGGCCAAGAGTCATTGGGAGATGAATCCCAATAGCCTCACCTCCATGTATAAATCCATGTGCATTCTTCAGCTAATACATATTCTGATTTGAGGAGTTACCTCCTGGTTTGACACCATCCTGAGACAGTAATTAAATAATGGAGAAATGATCCTAACCGGCATAAGCGTGACGATAAGGGTATGTATTCAGTCATCTCTCTTAAAATCCCATTCTCTCAGATAGTTGCAATGATGTGTCGTCTCTTTGGATCTGTAAATATGACCAAGTTTAAAGAGAATTGGAAACCCTTGATAGAAGTAGCCTCTGAAGGCTATATTCTAAATTGGGCTACTATTCTTTCTAATAATTTGATAAGATTTATCACAACCTATGGAAAAAATTGAAATGCCCCACCCAATGCAGTCCCTCCTTTTTATACAAGTTCTTATATCTTAGATGCAGTCTGCTTTTCCTTTGAATTTTCGTCATTTGGATGGAAATGGACCAGAGAAGTTGAAACCCCCATCTACGTATAGTTAGATTTATTTTGGGAGTCAAAATATCATGCTCATATGTTCAGAATATGCAATGACATAATGCTCTTGGTCTTCCAAGTCATTTTCAAAAGAAAAATCCCAAAAGTCACCCTTGAAGCCAATAAAAGTCTTAAGTCTGTAGGTAGGTGGTTTGGTGAAGAGAACTTTACATACATCTGTATTTTTGGAAGTTATGCCCATCCTCGTGTCCTACCCTTGTATATACCAGAAATTTTTTTGGCCAAATAATTTCCTATCAAACAGTTGGTAATGGTTTGACAAAAACCCTGAAAGATGCCAAAAGACCGTTTGGCTAACTTTTACTTTTTCCTGTGGTTCATATGCCCTAGAAAATTTCAAGCATGACTGGCTTGAAATTGATTGATTAAAACCTTTCAATTTTCTAGTGTTACCCAATATAAATTATAACTCATATGGTATTTCTAGAGAGATAATCAATCAAGTCAAGCTGCGAGCATTTCCAAGCGAGCCTAATAGATTTGATGATATGTTCGAATAAATTCCCGAATTTTCAACAATTCAACAAAAGGCAAATGAAAGGATCAACCTGGAAGATTTGTTAAGATTCAAAGTGTATCGAGAACAGAGAAATGCCCATTTTCCAAATTATTTGTTTCATAGAGCAGAGTCGAAGGAAGAACAGGTTATAGTTTCAATGAATTCTCAGGTCTCAGTACCAATTCAAGAAGAAGAAATCACAAATGTTCAACAAGCTAATAAATTCACCTAAAATTGGGAAGATTTTGAGAAAGCACTATTTGAAACTAATATCCCTATCACTCATAATGTTAATCAGTCAGAAAGTGTGCCTATTGTGGGTGCTACAAATTTCGTAACTCATACAGATGAGCCAGGTGTGCAACATGTTTCTATTGATATAGAAAACTCCAAGGATTAGGAAGACTTTAGGGAAACCTCATTTATTGCAGAGGTTTCCAAAAAATTTCTTGAGCAAAGCTAGATCCAAGGACACAATGATATAGAGGAGAAACCAGAAGATACATCAACCCAAGATATGGAAATCATCCTGACTTTCTCAACTACTGAAATAGTCCTAAAATTTGAATAAATACCTCCATTTGACGTATTTTATAGTCCAAGACACAAAGTTGTCATGACCATGTCAAATAAGAAGTATAAGATGGAAGATTCTCTAGAACTGCCTATAGATGCCACACTAATACAAGTCCTTTGGAAAGAAACTCAATCAGCTCCAGGGAAGGAATTTAACAAATTATCTCAATTTTTAGGTGGTTATGCAAATGCAACCATTCATAAGGTAGCATAAGTATAATCATTAATTATAGAAAAGGATCAGCAAATTACTCAAATGGATCAAGTTCTCTTTGATGAGAGCAAAGGATCGAGCAGGAGTTACAATCAAACGTCAATAATCTACAACAAGGGTTTGAAGGTCTCAAACTCAAACTTGAAAATGAGATTAAATAAAAAGATCAAATAATTCATCAATTGCAGCAGAGGATTGAAAAGCTCCAAGAAAATCCCGAAATCAATGAAGTAAAGAAAGAAGCAACAGAGTTGGAAGCATTACTGGTAACACAACAAACATGTTTCTATCAGAATTATAATCAAATTCAAGAGAAAGTTAAGACCAGTGATCAATTAGTAACTCAGATTTCTAATATGAGAACTTATTATTAAGAGACTGATGATAAGGTGTCAAAATATATAGATTGGCAAGGCATTTCACAGGTTAGAGCAACTGATCTCCTTCATCTTGAAGAATCAATTAAATATATAATATTTGGAGATTGGGATATTAAAATGAAGAGCGTTGAATTAGCTATTATTAGAGCTAAGAATTTATCTTCCAGCATCTCTAAGTGCATAAAATATTCTCTTCTTCAAGGCAACTTCATTCAAGAAGCATCAAAAGACACCATGCCAGATATCAGTTTCCTAAGGCAATCCTGGCAAGAGACATCAAACAGAAAATATCTTGACATAGAAAATATGACAAGGTTATATATGGAAATTTACTGGTACGTGTTGATTAAGCCTCATAACCAATTTATTATGTTGAGGGGCCTCTTCAATGCTGCATCTCATCTTCTTGCAGTAGTGAATGATTCATTATTCATGAGATAGATGAGAATGCAGTCGATTCATCCCCCCCAGCTCGAACATATGATCAAAACATGCCAGCTCAAAGACCAACTAGAGAGTGAATCCCAGAAACGGTCATGAGACTATTACAACTTATGCATTTTATTTTCCTAGTTTATATTTTTATAGTTTAGATTAATATTATAGACTTATTTTACAAGTATTCTATTTTTGTAATATTAATTAGTATTTAAACCCCTTTCATGCATTTAGAAAGGGGTCTAGAATTTTGAGAAGAATGCTTTTGGAACTTACACTATTGTTTGAACCAAAGTTATCTAATTGAAATTCTGAACCCTGAAGCTATCTTTTCAGATCTAAAGCTATTATGCAATGGGTACTATTATCTGTGTATTGATTTTTTTATGTTTCAGAAATTTTGGCGAACTTATTTCTGTCTATTAGTTTCATTATGATAAGCATTGAAGTGATATATGTTCTTATTACTATTAATATAATATATTGAATGATATGTTGTTAGATGTGAAGTTAGATATATTTTATGTGATTAATGTTCTTCATCAACTAAATAAATTAAATTTATTTAGTTTCTTAAATGTCCTTCTATTCATTAAGTATGTAATGATCTATTTTATTTCATGCTTGTGGAATTCTACTCCATAATCATATAAATGAATCCAATCATGGGAAGTAGTTAGATTTAGTTTTAATTTATTTTTTCATTAGAATAAATCACCCCGCTAGTGTTGATTTTATTTATTTATTTATATAAAATCTCTTTATACGGGAAACTGGTCCCTTTATACCCATTCAAACCCACCATTTCAACGAAAAAGGAGTTGTTTTAAGCTCCCGACCGGGTGGAATCCCTAATTTTGAGGAAGTCACTTTCCAACCTTCAACATTTTCGGCGCTAGAAGGAGGGCCATCTGACTATGTATGACATATAAAGCTAAATCTCAATCGAAAATCCAACTTAAGAGTCAATCCCCCTCCAAAGCTCCTACAGCTTCTAGATCTCATTCATTATCTCCAGGTCATAAGTCTAAAGCTGTAGAGCCATCTCTTTCATCTCCTGAAATATTACCTTGTAGACCTTCTTTATATTGTATTCCCAAGTCTCCCGAAGTTCAATATTTGATTGAGAAGTTAGAAAAAATAACCATATCTCTAGAAAAGCATGTTAATCCTAACATTTCTGAAGAAAGTGTTACATCCATAGTTCGAGGTACAAGTGTATTAACCTGATCACAAAGTGAAAAACTTGGGATAATTCCTTTTGAGTTTCCTATTTATTCTCATCGTAAAAAAACTACTACGTCATCATCTCAATCAGGTATCAGCGAGATCACATCATCTTCATCTCCATTTACCTCTACCTTCTCTTCTCATCAATCCATATCTTCTAATAAATCCATTTCTACTCAAACGATTAGTGTTGCTATAAGTATTATTAGTCCAGTAGTAAGTTCTTCTCCATCCACATCTGCTTTTGGACCTACTATCTCATCTTCACAAATAAAAAGTCAAGTAATGGCCAAATTACCATGGGTCAATGCAATGTGTTGTTCAAATGGTAAATTTACATCCTCTCCTGGATCATCCAGAAAAATGGTTACCAAAGTATAATCCCGATGATGGTATTCCCACTGAAGAACATATCAATAATTTTATGTTAGCCATGAATCTCAACGACGTTGAAAATGAAGATGTTGTAGTTATATTGTTTCCATATAATTTCTGAGGGTCTACAGGATCCTGGTATTTTTCCCTCCCTTTAGGCTCAATAGGAGATTGGGATACTTTTCAAGAAAAATTTCTTGTCAAATTTGGTGATGACAAGACAATTGCATCATTGATCAATGATATTTCTAATTTAAAATCTAATATAGGAGAAAATATCAAAGACTTCAACTCCATATTTAACAAGTTATTGAAAAAATATCCAGCTACCTCTAAGCCTAGATTGGATGTACAAATAGAGTGGTACAAATCCTCCCTTCCTTCTAATATAGCAATTTTTGTAGATAAAGCTAATAAAGTCACCCTTGTAGAAAACAGGAAAGAGGCCTTATCTGTTGAAAGAAGAATTGTTGCTTTAGAGAAGAAAACAGAGCTTGAAGATAAAATATATAAAAAGGTAACATTCAAAGAGAGCCGAAGAAGAAAACTCCTAAAGATCCTTTTGATCTTGAGGGATTACAAAGAGTTCTCAAAACCATGTCCAATGAAATGGTTGAAATAAAAAAGCAAGTTGTTGAAACCTCTACCAGGAAACCCTTTAGATCATTTAGAAAAAATCAATCGCATGTCTCTTAGCCTCCCAATGTTATTTCTAATGTTCAAACTAATCAAGAAGAAGAAGAGGAATAAACCACAGCTTCTGCCGATGAATCCCAAGGTGAAGAAGTAGCTGAATTACATGGATTATGGGATTTTGTTTTACCTTCCTCTGATGATGAAATGGAAACTGAAGCCATGCTTGTTAGCACAAGAAGTAAAAATTCTATAGAACTAACACAATCAACACAGAAACAGAAAATTCCAACTTCTATTGTTAAAGAAAAACATGTCAATAAAAAAACTCCAGTCAAATCATCTCAAAAAATCATCACTGATTCCAAGCCAATCAAATCTACACCCAATCCTCAATCTAAAACTTTAGTAGTATCTGATACTATTGAATATAATATAATTGAGGATATGAAGAATATTAAAGCCAATATTTCTCTTTATGAAGTTAGCAAATTAAAGCAACAACAAATTTTTTTATTGAAAGAGCTTAATGCAGTCACAACATCTCTTCTTCCTCCAACTATTATAGCTAAGGTTGCTAATGGAATAGGGAAACCTCCAATTGACAATTCAAACAAAGTTAAGGCTTCAGATTCTATTTTTATTGGTGATAGATATAATTCTCATACTCCTCCTTTTCTTTTAACCTTTGAAATCTACAATAGAAATGTTCATAACTGTTTGATTGATTCTGGGGCTTCATCCAATATAATGTCATATTCAATTTGCAAAAAATTAAATATCGCACCCCATAAGTCATCAGTTAGTATAGTTCAATTGGATAGAAAAAAGGTTAAGGTCTTAGGAGATATCAACTCGATAAGTATTAGACTGTCATCAAACCCAAAATTTTCTCAGATTATCGATATATTGATTGCAGACATCCCTGAATTTTATAGTTTAGTTCTTTGGCGAGACTGGTCTGAAAAATTACATGGATATTTTGCAACAGACTGGTCTCACATGTGGCTTCCATATATTGGAAAGCCAAATCAAATCAGAGTTGATCGTGAAAAACATATGAAGTACTCAGTTACAGATCTTGGGGAAGAAAATGAGCCTATAGCATTTACAACAACATTTTGGGAAATTACTCTGCAGATTCATTCTTAGGGAATTTTAATGCGCAAATTTCACCTTTTCTAGTCAATTTTGTTAACTCACAAATAGAATATTTTTCTCAAATTGATTCCATTATATGCTTCAATTTTGAAGAAGAAATTATATTCCAATCTCCGTTTTGGAAACTATATTTTAATAGTTCAAGATCCAATGATGGTGCAAGAGCAGGATGCGTACTTATTAGTCCAAAAGGTGAGAAAACCATGCTAGCCTGTAGGTTAGAATTTGAATGCACTAACAATATTTTTGAATACGAGGCATTGTTTCAAGGTCTCTGAAAATAAATTAGTCTTGATATACAATATATTTAGGTGCTGGGAGATTCATAGAGTGTTGTTAGACAAGTACGAAATATTATTCACTGTCACTCAAATACACTTGAAACATTACCAATCCTTGATGCAATACCTCACATCACATTTTATAGCATTCAATATCTCTCCTATTCCTAGATCATAGAATCCCAACATTGACCTTTTAGCTAATGTTACCTCCAAGCTTATTCCACCAGATGATTTTAGTCTTGATAGATTCTCTATTGAATTAATTTTCTAACCATCTATACCAGATAATGTTACTAGTTGGCGAGCTTTTGATCATGATAGTGATCTTTTAATTTTTCTTACTTTTGAGAAATCATATGATGATCAAATTGTGGACAAAGATGAACATGATAATCAAAGCAAGCAACAAACTGATAAAAATCTTCTGCCAAAATCCGTGGTAGAGCTTGAATATTTATATGATTTGAAAGACAGATTCAAGAAATTCAACAATTCTAAACTACAAAGTTCTACTCTAAGGTTTGAATAGTTAACTTAAGATCTACTGATTTGCATCAAGATATAAAGCTAGGTCCATTTGAAGAAAGAAATGCATTCATTTAATTATTGAAGAGATACAAAGATATTTTTGCATGGAATTACCAAGATCTTAAAACATATGACCCATTAATCATTCAACATATTATTCCTATGTTACCCGATGTTAAGCCAATTCAACAAAAGCTCAGGAAAATTCATCCAAACTTGGAAACTCAAATAAAAAATTAATTAAAACTATTGAAAGCCAAGATCATTTTTCATGTTAGACATTCAAAATGGGTTTCTAATTTAGTACATGTTAGGAAAAAGAGTAGGGATATTCGATTTGTATTGACTTCATAAATATGAACAAAGCATGTCAAAAGGATAACTTTCCTTTACCATCAAGGGAACAAGTTTTACAATCACTAGCAGGTTCTAAATTAATGTCTTTTCTAGATGGATTTTCAGGTTATAACCAAATTTTGGTTCATCTAGAAGATCATTTGAAAACTACATTTTGAACCAAATGGGGAACTTATGCATATTAGAAGATGCCCTTCGGATTAATGAATGTAGGAGCCACATTTCAGAGAGCCATGGATATTGCATTCAAAGGATTGATAAATAAAATAATGGTAGTATATCTTGTTGATATAACCATATATTCAAAAGAGAGAAACACTCACTTGCATGACCTAAAGCAGATCTTTGAAAGATGCAGAAGATTTGGGATCTCTCTTAACACAAAGAAGTCAATTTTTGCTTTAAGCAAAGATAAGCTTCTAGGTTTTATTGTCTCAAAGAAAGGAATTTGTATTGATCCATATATGATTAAAAAAATTTCATAAATTTCATTACCACATAACAAGAAGTCAATGCAATCCTTTTTAGGATAGATAAACTTTCTCAAATGATTCATTCCATATTTTTCACATATAGTTCTTCCACTACAAAATATTATCAAGAAAGATATATGTTTAAATGGGGAGAAGAAGAAAAGGAAGCATTTCAAATCATCAAACAAACAATTGTTGATGCTCCTTCTCTTTCAACTCCTTATTTTTCCAATAATTTCATTTTATATAATTTTGCCTTAGATATATCATATGCAATGGTGTTAACTCAACCAACTGATAAAAAACTCTAAACCCCAATTTCTTTTTTCAGTTCTAATTTTCAAGGAGCTGAATTGAATTACACAGGAGCTGAAAAATAGGCATTTGTAGTTTATAAAGCAGTCAAGTATTTTTGACCTTTTCTTTTGAAAACTCATGTCAAAGTAATAGTTCCTTTCTCATCAGTCAAACAAATACTTATATAGAAGGAACTAGGATAAAAAGGGCCAATTGGGTAAGAACAATGCAAGAATATGACTTAGAGATAAAACCTGCTAAAATTGTAAGAGGTCAAGGATTTTTCAGGTTGATTACAGGAATGAACGATGCATCACTAGATGAGGTAAAAACTAGTATTGAACACTTTACAGAGGTACTCAATGTTAACCCTTAATCTTAGTATGTTGATTTAATCTTTTATTTAAAGAACGGTCATGCTCCACTTAATTTGGATTTCAAAAGAAAACGAGCGTTAATATTGAAAGCTAATCAATATCAATTAATCAATTATGTGTTATTCAAAAAAAATTATGACTCTGTCTTACTCAAATGCTTAGAGAAAACTGAAATAACTAATTTTCTCCAAGAACTTCATGATGGACCAGGAGGTGGACACTTTGGTGGAGACATCACAACACATAAAATTTTACATGCAAGATATTATATATATATATATATATATATATATATATATATATATATATATATATATATATATATATATATATTTTTTTATATATATTGATTTATACAAATTATTTTACGAAGTGGATAGAAGAAATACCTCTTAAGATGACCAACTCTGAAAACATTATTGAGTTTATTGTTTTACAATGCTTCTTATTTTTCTGGTAATGCCATGACTAAATTTGCTTTGAAAAGAGGCTTTAAATTAAAGTATTCTGAAAATTATTATCCTCAAGGAAATGGCGTGGCCGAATCAATGAATAAAAACCTCATAAGGATAATCAAACAAACTATTGATCAAAACTAGAAAATCTGGCATAAATCCTTAACTTTTGCATTATGGGCAGATAGGATAACTAGAAAAGCTTCAATAGGAACTTCTCCTTTTCGATTAGTATATGGGAAAGAGGAAATTTTACCTTTAAATATTTCTATCCCATCAACATCCCTAGTTCAATTCATTAATGAACAACCTTTCTCTTCATTACAATTAAGAATGTCTGAAATAATTAAAATGGAAGAAGAAAGAGAAAAAGAAAAAAAGTACACAGTCATCATCAAAAATTGATCAAAACTTCATTTGATTCAAATGCAGTAAAAACTAAACAGTTTGAGATTGGATATTTGGTATTGAAATGGGATAAAGTGCATGAGGATAAAGGAAAACATACAAAATTTTAAAAACTTTGGCTTGGCCCTTTTCAAATAATCGGAAAAATAGGTCCATCAACTTTCTTGAACATGGAAGTGTTAATCCTTAAAGATATAAAATAAGGAAATAAATCATAAATTGAATTCTCTATTTCTTTGGAAGATTTTGATTTAAATAGCCGATTAGAAAGAAGAATTCTTCGGACTAATTTAATTTGAAAATTTATTTTGACATGAATCATGTTCGAAAAGTTACTTTTACAAAGTGAGAAAATTTATTGAAGTATTAGCATATTTTACTCAAATGGTCATCACAAATCTCATAAAGAGAAAAATGACAACCTCCCCATTCATTGTATATTAGATATTTTTTTCAAAGTGTAATTCGAAAATATAAAAAACTTTAAAGTTGAGAGATCTCATCACGTGTCGACTCATCATGTTCATAGGAAACTAATAAACTTGACATTATCAATTGGCTACCAAACCAAGATAGTGGCTCATGGTCTAAAACAACCTTGAGACAAGAGATTTCATCACGAGTCATCTTGTTCAAATTTATTATAACCAGTGAATGACATTATCACTTCTGGAACCCAAACTAGGATAATGATTTTAAAGTGGAAAAAAGAAAGAGAATTCTACAAAGAAAATAAGTAATCATATTACCTTTGGAGATGTCTATTATATTATGAATGGGATATTGGTTTATTTTTGGTTAAATAGTAACCTTGTTGAGGCTATGAACACCTACTGGTAGCAATGGCTCTACTAGTGACTAATAAGTTTATCAAACAAGCTAATACTTGACTAAATTCCTACTTATATTTTCAACTTATTAAGATTTGATTCATTTAAAGAGAAATTTCATTTACAAAATTAAGAGAAAAAATTTCAAGTAAAACTAGGTTATTTAGATTAGAATTTACCTATATCAAAGACAGTTTTCAATTACTTATAAATTTCCTAGAAGATTGTCTTTGTTAAACACCATGTTGAAGCACACACATGGTGTATGAGGAAGAAGAATGCACACACAAGAGAAACAACACACAATGAAAGATAAGCGTGAGGCTTTCTTATTTTCCATTATACAAAGATGTACATTTATAATACAATGGTGTGACTCTTGGTTTCATATTCCAAGGTCACTTGGACTCCATTGTGACTTTTCATATTCCACACCTACCCATGTAGGATTAGGTGTTCCAACATCCCCCCTTAATCCGAACGGTTATGTGTGAGTCCAAGAAAAGAGTTGTAATACAAATCTGCAAAGTATACATGGCAGCACTTGGGCTGAATCAACTCTCCGAAATGTTGGAAAAAAGAGGTGGTTTTAGGATGACCACAAACACTGGAACGCAAAACTTGTTGCAGTTCCCGGAACTCTTCCAAAACTGGCAAGAAGATGAAGGCTTCTGCTAGAGGAATTGTCCCTCATAAAAAAGGGATACCTTCAACCTAAAAGAAGGGAGGTCTACGACCTGTGGTGGTTTTGGGTTGTCCACCAACCAAAGATGATGGTTTTAGGTTATCCACCAACCGAAAATGATGGTTTTAGGTTATCCACCAACCAAAGATGATGGTTTTAGGTTATCCACCAACCGAAAATGATGGTTTTAGGTTATCCACCAACCAAAAATGATGGTTTTAGGTTATCCACCAACCGAAGGTATGCTCATGGGCATCTGTGGTCTCCGGCTACATCTCTCGAACTGAATGACGAATTGTGGCTCAGGCTCGCTTGAACTGCTGGCTACAACTCTGAACATGGAATGAGAGATTGTGGCTCAGGCTTGCTTGATCTGTCGTCGAAGCTTGTACATGACCACCATTTTTCCCCCTGTCAGAGACAAGGTGAGATGATGGCGAAAACTCAACCGCAAGTTTGCTCAATATCCATGAACATGTTCTGACATGTGACTTAAACATCTTCTTGGCTGCTGATGCCCATTGCCAAGAAGCGATCCATCCAAGATGAATCTTGGTTCTTGCAAGAGGCTTGTGTCTGAAGCATCTGTCTGAAGAATGAGTGTGCCGACCACAGTGCTTGCATGGATGAAGATCAAAACAGTGATCTTTCATATGGCCAACTCGATCACAGTGTTGGCATTTCTCAATTTGTTGTGGAAGTGGAACAAGATCTGGAACGGCTGCAGGTGAACTGTCATATAGGAATCCGGCACTTTGAAATCTGATGGGCTTTGTGTAGTCTGGAATATGAAAGGACACATCCTTGTCATATCCAAGACCAGTTCGGTGCTTGTTGTGGACAAGCTCTTCCCAAGTTCTGATGATGGGCTTAGGAAGTGCAGGCTGAGTGGCTGCATCTGCATGTAAATCTGCTCTAGTACAAGGAACTGAATGGGAATCAACTGGAACTTTGCTGACTTGCTGCTGATGGGAGTCTTTCACAATGTTCTGAACAAAAACAGGTTCAGAATGGTGACTCTTCTGCTGAAGTTCTTCTTGTTGGAGCTGAGATTCCAACTGCAAAAACTCGATCTTTTCATGTGCATCTAGCAAACAACTGTGAATGTTACATAGAGCATCCTTGCTCATTTTTATCACATCATCAACATTTGAATGAATGAGGTCATTCAACAACATTAATGCCTCATTGATTTTGGCCATTTCAACAACTTAGGCTCAAAAAATGAAAGGGTGTCGGCTTCAACCGAAAATGCACCCGTTTACAATATGATTCAACAAATACAAATGACTCCAAGGAATTCTCAAAGTACAAGGTGTGCTCCTCAAATGATGGAGGGCAATCAACAATGCAACAATTCAAACACTGATTATGAATGAAGAAGCAATATCAATACAATGTCAATATCTCTGCAAAATATGTGCAGCTGAAAACACTATGCAAGAGGCCTTTAAGGCAGCTGAATTCTCTTCTTCAAATCGCTGTTTCAAACTTGTCT
This sequence comes from Pinus albicaulis, assembly GCA_034641835.2. NCBI lineage: Eukaryota > Viridiplantae > Streptophyta > Pinopsida > Pinales > Pinaceae > Pinus > Pinus albicaulis. The sequence goes on along the minus strand of CM076573.1, from coordinate 249,028,806 downwards.
TCAAATGTCAATTTTCTCAAAAAATCACCCTTCAAATCAATGCCACAATTCATAAAATGTAATCTGCAAATTTTAGTCCATGTGCTCCTCATATGCCATTTTCTTCATTTCATTTCTGTTGTTCTTGTCTTCTCTCTTTCTCTCCTCTCTCTCTGCTGGCTTTTTTTTTTTTTTTTTTTTATAATTAAAAATTAATTAAGAAAAAATTGGGAATAAGGGAAAGGGGATTAATTAATGGGGGAGAAGGGAATTTAAAATTAGGGAATGGGGGGTATTTTATGAAAGGGAATGGGATTTATTTAAAAGGGGATTATTATAAAAATGGAAAGGGGAATTAAAAGTCGAAAAGGGAGAATTAAAAGGGAGGGGGGGCTATTATATAGAAAATGAAATCATTTAAAGGGGAGAGGGAAGTTTAATTAAATTTGGGAGTGGGTATTATATCATGGGTGGAATATTAAAGTTGATTTTTAAATGGAGTGGGGGAATTTATTGATAAGGCGGAATTTATTGATTTTTAAATCGAATTAAAGGGCGGGCTGGATATTAAAAAAGGCGGTATTGGGAGGGGATATTAAAAAAGGCGGTATTGGATAGGAGTGGTATTTATAAAAAACAAAATTTAAAATTTAAAACGAGATATGGTAGTGTAATGAAGTCAAGGGGGGGCCGTGGTAACGCCGACAGGCCAAGGAGAGGGAACGGGAGTCGAAAGGCGAGGAGATCGTGGAAGTGTTTGAGCAGAAAGGGAGAGGCGTTATGGAGAGGGGGCGGTGTGAGGCCGCAGGGAAAAGAGGTGAGGGGAGCGTTGACAGGTTGAGTGCAGGCGCGTGGATAAGAGGGGGCGTTATGATGATCTGTTGCAGAGTTGCGGAGGCAGCGGGTAGGGCGGAAGGTCCGTGTGAGCGTTTGCGTAAGATTCATTGTGTATATAGCAGCAGGGGTGTGTAGCAAGTGGAGCGGGGGGAGATACCAGGAAGAGTGAGGTATTGCAGAGTGTATTGGAGCGGTAGTCGAAGTGTATGCCGCGTGAGGGTCGATAGGAGGAGCGATAAGGGTGAGGGAGCTCGGTAGCCTGAGGGTCGGCATTGGTAGGAGAAGGCGTAGGCTGTAGCAGCAAATGTAGTGCGGAGTGGTAGGGAATGTGTTGGGTATTGGTGCAGTGAGCCGAGAGATCTCCACAATGAGCGTTGGAATGTGTTGAGCGAATAGGGAGAGAAGGGCGTTTGCAAGTAGTGGTTGAAGGGGGGCGTAGTTGTAGAGGGCCGAAGGGCCGAGAATGAATCGATTTTTTTATTTTTTATTTTTTTTATTTTTATTTTTATTAAAAACAGCAGAGAGCAGGATCAAAAATTGGACAGCAGAGAATTGGACTTTGCAGAATTCTTCCAGATAGACACCAAAATTGGACAAAATGCAGAAATGAGGGCAACAGTAGAAATTTTCCAGCAGCAGATAAACACAGTCCAGAAACTCAGAAATTTTTACTTCAAAAACTCAGAACTTTTCTTCAAAAATTGCAGAGGGCCATATAGCAGCAGAAAAACTCAGAATTCTTTACTTCAAAAACCCTCTTTAAATAGCATTTTCCAGCAACTCTTTAAAATGCAGAATAAAGGCAAAAATTGCAGGAAAACATTAGAATGAAAACCTTCAAATGGGCAGTGCTGCCTTTTCTCCAAAATGAAATTTCTGAATGCTTCTCTTTCTTCTGAATGCTGCTCCTTCTTCTGAATGCTGCTCCTTCTCCAAAACCACTTTCTGAATGTGGCAAAAAGACTGCTACAAACACTTGAGTGCTGCAAAAAAAACCAACAATTTTTGCAGATATGCATAGGCCATAAACACAAATGGCTCACTCAAAGTGGAGCAGGGCCAGAAATCGCCCGCTCTGATACCATGTTAAACACCATGTTGAAGCACACACATGGTGTATGAGGAAGAAGAATGCACACACAAGAGAAACAACACACAATGAAAGATAAGTGTGAGGCTTTCTTATTTTCCATTATACAAAGATGTACATTTATAGTACAATGGTGTGACTCTTGGTTTCTCATTCCAAGGTCACTTGGACTCCATTGTGACTTTTCATATTCCACACCTACCCATGTAGGATTAGGTGTTCCAACATCTTTAAGTATTAAGATTTATCAGAGATTCTTGATTCATCTAGTGTGTCGCCAATTGTTTTAGTATTACAAAAAATCCCCATTATCCAAGTAAAATAGATTATAAAGGATAATAGGGACCCTTTAAAATTTTTAGGATTAATATTTATTTTTAGAAATAAAACCTAAAGATAATATTTTATTAGATTAAGTTTTAAATTTTCTTTAAAAAATAAGAAAATCACCTAAATAGCACCTAAAAGAACCCACAAAGCATAAAAGAGGGAAAGAAAATAGCAGCGAAGCCACGAATATCGAATCGCCGAAATGCGAATCGACGAAATAGTGAATTTTCGAAGTACGAGCAGTGAAGTTGCGATACGCGATTCGCCGAAATGCGAAGTAGAGAAACCCATCACATAACAGATGTTGATATCATATTCCATCATCTGACATACCTGGATATCGCATCCCATCTAAAATCATCGCAATATCGCACTTCATGTTTTGCACACTGCTGTGAAGCTCTAAAACTCACCAACTACCAAATCGTCGAGCAACAGATCCTAATGCGATGACATCTGTCAAAATAACACGAAGACATGCTTATCAATTTATTGTTAATTCAGTTGTTTTGTAATCTCGAGGCTTGCAATCGATTTGTAATTATTTCAAATTTAATATCAAGGATTTCCCATTATGCATGAGTAAAGTTGATAGGATAGTTAATAGTGTTCAAAGTGATTTCAGCTTATCCTCTATGTTTTTCTTTTCAACATGGAAATTCCAAAAACTTAGGCATAAAAGGATGTCAAGGTTGGTTAAATCACAAAGGAAATCCTCCACCCCATCATGGTTAGTCATACAGCAAGGGGAAAACAACAAAATGGCTCCCCTAATCTTGGATACTACATGCAACCCAAAAATTAGTTCTTCAAGCTGGGAAGGGATCTACCAGTTGTTCAAGAACGAGAAACCACAAGTAATTCTAGACAGAAAAGTTGTGGCCAACGATACTTTATCCAATGATTGAGAATCATAGACAGATACTGTTAATTCTTTTCTTCACAGAATTGTTGTTCGTCCTAAGATGTTGCCATATACTGATTTAGTGAAATGGGCTTTGGATAATGTAGATATCAGAGATAGAAAATTTGTTACTAGAATCATAACTATCATTGGCTCTCTCAAGCCATCAAATTTGAAGAATATGTATAAACTACCAGAACCCCAGAAGAGATATGACATCCAATTTGTTCAAGTGTTCATGCAGGATAATGTCCATCTTGTGACTATAATTAAATAATGGATAAATGATCCTAACCGGCATAAATGTGACGATAAGGGTATGTATTCATTCATCTCTAATAAAAGCCCATTCTCTCAAATAGCTGCAATGATGTGTTGTCTCTTTGGATATGTAAATAAGACCAAGTTTAAAGAGAATTGGACACCCTTGATAGAAGCAACCTCTGACGATTATATTCTAGATTGGGCTACTATTATTTCTGATAATTTTATAATATTTATCACATCCTATAGAGAAAATTGAAATTCCCCACCCAATGCAATCCCTCCTTTTTATATGAGTTCTTATATCTTAGATGCAGTATGATTTTCCTTCGAATTTTCGTCATTAGGTTGGAAATGGACCAGAGAAGTTGAAACCCCCATCTACGTACAGTTAGATTTCTTGTGGGAGTCAAAATATCACTCTCATATGTTAAGAATATGCAATGACATAATGCTCCCGGTCTTCCAAGTCATTTTCAAAAAAAAAAATCCCTAGAGTCACCCCTGAAGCCAATAAAAGTCCTAAGTTTGTAGGTAGGTGGTTTGATGAAGAGAACTTTACATACATCTGTATTTTTTGAATTTATTCCCATCCTCATGTCCTACCCTTATATATACCATATAAATTGTTGGCCAAATAAATTTTTATCAAACAGTTGGTAATGGTTTGATAAAAACCCTGAAAGATGCCACAAAGACCATTTGGCCAACTTTTCCTTTTTCCCGTGGTTCATATGCCCTAGAAAATTTTAAGCATGCCTATCTTGAAATTGATCAACTAAAACCTTTCAATTTTCCAGTGTTACCCAATATAAATTATGACTCATATGGTATTTCTAGAGAGATAATGAATCAGGTCAAGCTACGAGCATTTCCAAGTGAGCTTGATAGATTTGATGATATGTTTGAACCAATTCCCAAATTTTCAACAGTTCATCAAAAGGCAAATGAAAGGTTCAGCTTGGAAGATTTGTTAATATTCAAAGTGTATCGAGAATAGATAAATGCCCATTTTCTAGATTATTTGTTTCACATACCAGAGCCGAAGGCAAAACAGGTTATAGTTTCAATGACTTCTCAGGCATCAATACTAATTGAAGAAGAAAAAATTGCAAATGTTCAACAAGATGATAAACTCACCCAACACTGTGAAGATTTGAGAAAGCACTATTTGAAACTAATACCCTTCCCACTCATAATGCCATTTAGTTAGAAACTGTGCCTATTGTGGGTGCTACAAGTTTCATAACTCATACAGATGAGCCAGGTGTGCAGCATGTTTCTACTGATATAGAAAACTCCAAGGATCAGAAAGAAATCAGGGAAACCTCATTTACTGCAGAGGTTTCCAAAAATTTCTTGAGCAAATTCAGATCCAAGGACACAATGATACAGAGGAGAAACTAGAAGATACATCAGCTCAAGATATGGAAATCATCTTGGCTTTCCCGACTACTAAAATAGTCCTAAAAATTGAAGAAATACCTCCATTGGATGTATTTTATAGTCCAAGACACAAATTTTTCATGACCAGGTCAAAGAAGAAGCGGAAGATGGAAGATTCTTCAGAACTTCCTATAGACTCAATCAGCTCCAGGGAAGGAACTAAACAGATTATCTCAATTTGCAGGTGCTTACGCAAATGCAACCATTCATAAGGTAGTAGAAGTTGAATCATTAATTATAGAAAAGGATAAGAAAATTTCTCAAATGGAGCAATTTTTTTTTGATGAAAAGCAAAGGATATAGCAGGAGTTGTAATCAAACATCAATAATCTACAACAAGAGTTTGAAGGTCTCAAACTCAAACTCGAAAATGAGATTAAAGAAAAAGATCAAATAATTCATCAATTGCAGCAAAGGATTGAAAAGATCTGGGAAAAGCCCTAAATCAATGAAGTAAAGAAAGAAGCAACAGAGTTGGAAGCATTAATTGTAAAACAACAAACGATTTTCTATCATAAGTATAAACAAATTCAAGAGCAAGTTAAGACCAATGATCAATTAATCACTCAGATTTCAAATTTGAGAAATTATTATGAAGAGATTAATGATAAGGTGTCAAAATATATAGATTGGCAAGACACTGCACATGGTATAGCGGTCGATCTCCCTCATCTTGAAGAATCAATTAAAGATATAATATTTGGAGATTGGGATATTAAAATGAAGAGCGTTGAATTAGCTATTATCATAGCTAAGAATTTATCTTCCAGCATCTCTGAGTATATAAAAGATTCTCTTCTGCAAGAAAACCTGATTCAAGAAGCATCAAAAGACACCATGCCAGATATCATTTTCCTAAAGCAATCCTAGCAAGAGACATCAAACATAAAATATCTTGACATAGAAAATCTGACAAGGTTAAATATGGAAATTTACTGGTACTTCTTGATTAATCGTCATAACCAATTGATAATGTTGAGGTGCCTCTCCATTGCAGCAGCTTAGCTTCTTCCAGTACCGAATGATGTAGTATTCACGGGACATATGAGAATGCATCTGATTCATCCCCTCCAGCTCAAACATATTATCAAAGCATGCCATCTCAAAGACCAACTAGAGAGTGAATACGGGAAACAGTTATGAGACTGTTACAACTTATGCATTTTATTTTCCTAGTTTATGGTTTTATAGTTTAGAGTAATATTAGAGACTTCTTTTACAAGTCTTCTATTTTTGTAATATTAATTAGTATTTAAACCCCTTTCATGCATTTATAAAGGGTTCCATAATTTTGAGAAGAATGATTTTGGAACTTACATTATTGTTTGAACGAAATTTATCTAATTGAAAGTGTGAACCCTAAAGCTATCTTTTCAGATCTAAAGCTATGGTGCAACGGGTAATATTATCTATGTATTGATTGTTTTATGCTTCTGAAATTTTGTAAAACTTATTTATGTCTATTAGTTTCATTCTAATAATCATTGAAGTGATGTATTTTCTTATTACTATTAATATAATATATTGAACGATATGTTGTTAGATGTGAGACTTAGAGATATTTTATGTGATTAATGTTCTTCATTAACTAAATAAATTAAATTGATTTAGTTTTTTAAATGTGCTTATATTCATTAAGTATGAAATGATCTATATTATTTCATGCTTGTGAAATTCTACTCCATAATAATATAAATGAATCCAATCCCGAGAAGTAGTTAGATTTAGTTTTAATTTATGTTATCATTAGAATAAAACACCCCGCAAGTGTTGATTTTATTTCTTTGGTTATATAAACTCTCTTTATACAGGAAATTGGTCCCTTTATCCCCATTCAAACCCACCATTTCAACGGAAAATGAGTCTTTTTAAGCTCCTGACCAGGTGGAATCCATAATGTTGAGGAAGTCACTTTCCAGCCTTCAAGAGAACCCTGATGATCTTGTCAAAAAGGTATCATCCACATACAATACTAGGATGGGTGTCTCACCCTCTACCATCAAATAGTAAATTTTTGGGTCTGCGTCACCCTTGAGAAATCCCATCTTCTTCAAGTAGTTTTCAATCTAACCATATCATGCCCTGGGAGCCTGATTGAGCCCATATAGAGATTTATTCAATCTGCACACATGATTGCACTTCTCATGAGTCCCGAATCCCTCTAGATATTCAATGTACACCTCTTCTTCTATCACCCCATTCAAGAATTTTATCTTGATGTCCATCTAGTTAATCTTCCATCCCATCTATGCTGCTAGGGATATAATTGAACAAATATAGGTGTACCTAGAAACTGAGGCAAAGGTCTCCTGATAATTTATCTCTTCTTTATGTGCATACCCCTTTGCCACGAACCTAGCCTTGTACTTCTCCACGCTAATATTTTCAGCATACTTGATCTTGTATATCCATCGAGAACCTACAATTAACATGTCCCCAAGCCTCAAAACCACCTCCCAAACATCATTCAGCATGATAGAGTTGTATTCTTCTACCATGGCTTCTACCCACACATGATTTTGTGTGGATTCCTGAAATCTGGAAGGTTCTGCAACTTGAGCTACCAATGCTTGATATATATTAGGATTCCTGCACTCTCTCTTGTTCTTCCTAGGAGCTCCAACAAACTCCTTTGCATCTCTAAATTTCTGAAGAACCTCTCTGTTTGCTTGACTGCTAGTAGTGGGAGGTTATACCATCCTTATCCTTCCCCTACTGCTTTGTTTCTTGATATCTCACTGGATTCCCTTCTCGTGAGGAAATTATAATATCGGTTACTGTACTATATCCCTATGATTATCCCACTAGTGGTCCCACTATTTTCCCCTATGGCTATCCCTGTTCTTGGACCAATGGAGCTTCAACTAGTTAATTCTGATCACCTGCACACATATCACGAGATCTATTGAAAGCTCGATATTCCATGACTTTTCATCCTGTATCACCACAATATTCCTATTACTAGGAATGTAGATCATGTTTTCCTTGAAGGTCTCTCTATACCCAATGGGAAACCCCTTCTCTGTAGTATAATCCAATTTTTCACGCTACTCATCTGGCATGTGGCAATAAGCAATGCTACCAAAGATCCTGAAGTGACTAACTTTTGGCTTCTTCCCTATGAAGACCCCTTCTTGCGTTTTCTTCCCCAATCCTCTATGAGGAGTCTTGTTCTGAATATACATTTTCATGTTACATGCCTCTACCCATAGAAACCTAGGAAAATCCTAGTCATATAACATTGGTTTTGCAGCCCCAACTATGGTTCTATTTTTCTCCTCCGCTACCCCATTCTGCTATGGATTATACGGAGTTGTCCATTCTCTTATGATGCCTTCCTTCACATAAAAATATATGAATTTTTTATAGATATAGTCTCCAACATTATTTGAGTGAATCACCTTGATATTCTTCCCTATCACATTCTCCATGAGGGCCTTAAAATCTCTTAAACGATCAAATACCTCATCTTTGGTATCCAAGAAGTAGATCCATTTTTTCCTAGAATGGTCATCAATAAAGGTGATGACGTATTTGACACCACTGAGAGCTCTAGTGGACATCAGGCCACAAACATCTGAATGTGTAAGTCATTATACGCCATCTTCTCTGTTTTCAATTCTTGGAATTTTTTCCTTAGCATACTTCCCAAGTACGCATCCTCTACACACTATTATGCAACCATCTCACAAAAATAGAAGAAAATATAGATCAAAGACTTAAAAATTAGCCTCTTCGAGGGGGAAACATCCTTTACCTTGCATAAATGAAAAACTCTCAGATGATTCAAATGAAAAAACCTCCTTTCTATATATAGGAGTCTAAGGGGTCACAACTTAATCAGAGCTTACATAAAAAAAATAATGTAAGGTCACAAAAATAACAATAGTGGGCTTCTATGGGGCACAATAATAACAATATGGGGACTACATGGGTACAACAATAACAATAAGGGGGATAAACTAACAATAACAATAAGGGGATACACTAGTATTATAGGGACCTAGCATTCCCCTCTCCTTCAAAAAGGTGTTGTCCTCAATGCTTGAGTAGTTTTGGATACTTTTGTATAAAATTATCACCCTCCCATTTGGAATATTTAGTGGGTGAGTTATTCTACTTGATGAGATACTCTGAAATTGATCGATTTCGTAGCTGTCGAATTCTTGTTTCCATGACTACTTCAATTTATAATATGAATTTTCCTTCCTCTTCAAGTTCTAGCAATATTGTTTGAACTAGGAGCTTTTCACATATAGCCTTATTTAAGCATGAAACATGGAAAATTATGTGCACTCGGGAAGATGCAGGAAGCTCCAATTTGTATATCGTAGTACCAATATTTTGCAACACCTTGTAAGGACCATAATAATTTGGTGATAATATATTATCATTGTTAGCTTGCTTGAGGGACATCTGTTTGTATTGTTGTAGCCATAAAAATACCTAGTCGCCTATATCAAAAATTCTTTTGATGTGATGTTGATCTTCCTGTTGTTTCATTCAATTCCGCTCCAAAGTGAGGTTATCCTTTAATAGTTGGAGAACTTGTTGTTGATGCTCAATGTGATATTCCCCTACTTTAACCTTATAATTTTATCTTAAATATGATGTGATGGATGGTGGATGATATCCATAAAGTGCCATAAATGGGGTCATTTTTTCTACAATATGGAAGGAAGTGTTATACCACCATTCAGCCAGAGGTAACCACTTGACCCATTGTGTTTGTTTATTCGATTCAAAGCAACAAATATATTCTTTCAAACATTTGTTCACTATCTCAGTTTACTCATCACATTGATGATGATAAGATGAGCTATGAGCTAATTGAGTACCCAGACAAGAAAATAATTGTGTCCAAAAATCTCTAGTGAAAACGAGATCTCTTTCGCTTACAATAATATTTGGGTTTCCATGTAGCTTTTGAATTGTTTCCATAAATGCAGAAGCAACTATACTGGCTTTAAATGGAAGTGATAATGAAAAAAAGTGTGCATACTTGGTAAGTCTATCAATCACCATGTTTGGTTCTAATTGATGATTTCAATCAGAGTTCAATTTAATGTCAACCCGGGAAGGTAAACTTAGAAGTGCTTATCTAAAATATATAGATCTAGAAAGATTCCTAATTTGTCCAAGATCTTAAATTTCCCTTACAAGAACATATTCATCAAGATATCTTTCAACAACTAATGAAACCTAGATCTAACAATTGTCAAGATCCTAAGGTTCTCTTACAAGAACACCTGAATTTTAAGATCTCCTCCAATATTAGAACATTTAACAAAACTTAAAAGCTGAAATGAAACAAACCTAAATCTAATAATTTTATGAGATCTTATGGTTATCTTACAAAAACACTTTCAAATAAGATCCTTCCAATATTAGAACATCCAACAAAACTTAAAAGCTGAAAATGAAATAAAAACATAAATTAAATTATACCTAAAGTAAGCAAATACTCATGCAAGTGAGGCCATGGGGGCCCTCCATAACTCCACAAGCACACCACTTCAAAGGAGACTTAGATGTAGAAGCAAAATCAAGGTATGTTTCTTTATTTCAAAATCTCCATTACAAACCAACTCTAAGATTACAACTCTAAGCTTCTAAGATTACATACTCCAAAATTCTAAGATTACAAAACTTACAAATGGAGGAGATTGTACTCCTATTTATACAATGGGATGAGTAACAAACTCATAATGATGATCCACTAATCTCTCTTTAGTTACATACATCTCTCAACCATCTAGACACATAACCCCCTTTTGTCCTTGATCTTCTCCATGAGATCATGATCTTCTCCATGAGGTTTATCTTATCAAATTCGAATTTGATCATTCAAGGCCACATAAAGGTGTCTTGGAAGCTTCCTTGGCACCTACACATGTCACAAAAACAATCCACTTTCCATGTATGAAGTAAAATATATTATTTTCTAATATTTAATCAATAATTTCTCTTAAAAATGCTTAAAAATAAATAATATTTTGAAGATATAAATGAGACCCATTAATGGTCAACAATATGGAAAATGAAGTGACATGGTGGTGAATAATGAGTGATATAATGGAAGCATAGGTGAAAAATGTATGGTAATGAGTGATATTTGTATGACATTTTGAAGCCCAAACATACTCCCCAACTGAAGCTCTTGCATGTCCTCATGCAAGCTACTACAATGACTTATTTGATTTGATTCTTAGATGAGCTTCCTTTTACAAGATGTTTGGTTCTTGTGTAACAAGCATCTTTCAATCATGGACTTCCTTTTAACTTTTCACATCTTTGGATAAATTTTTATTTTTGCAAAGCATTTGCATCTTTTAATGATTGGTTCTTGTGTTACAATCATTATTTACTTTGTTGAGATCTCTTTTTAATGATTGGTTCTTGTGTTTACAATCATTATTTACTTTGTTGAGATCAATCATTTTAAGAAGTCATTTAATATGCTCATCATATTTAAGAAGTCATTTAATATGCTCATCATTTTGTAGTAGTTTTTATTGTGGGAAGACTATGTGGGTTAAGATGTAATATGAATGAGAGAAAAAATGAAGTGTGAAATTCCCCCTCCCCAACTGATGGTTTTTGGCAATTTTTAATGAGAAAGGGAATAGTGAAATAGTGGAATATTTTCCAAATATCATCATTTTAGCATCTAAAAAGAATTTCAAGATTAAAGGTTAGAAAACATCATACCTTACTTACCTATAGAAGTGGATGAATCATGCATGTTTAGTTGCTGCAATTCTGATCTGAAGCTTCTTCTGCAAGTTGTGGATGAAAGATGGATCTGTATTGTCGTATCTACTGCTGGATAGTCTGATGAATCTGATGAGTCTGCTGAATATGGCTGAAAATGTATAAGGCTTGGAAGGTATACAAAATATAGAAGTTACATTTTCCTCCCCCCAACCTTATTTATTGACTTGTCCTCAAGTCATGACAAGCTGAAAAAGAAATGAACGGAAATCTGCTTCATCTGCTACAAAATATGGGTCTTCAAGTCTTCAACGGTCGATGGCACAAATCTTACTATGTGATTAAATGTGCTGGTGTCGAACATAGCAAGAAGTTGTTGACTTAGTGGCCATTAATGAATGCCACTAACCAACACGAGAGCTCCCACCATTGATTCCAATGGGAGTCAAGATGCCTAACACATCTTTGTAGGTACGAATAAGTTTGTTGTGGTCGAGTCACCTACAAGATCCAACAAACAAGGGATATTAATGTACTCCCAGTGTTCATTGGAAAGAGTACTTGCCATTAAGGCATGCAAGCCTCTAGGTGTTTTTACAAAGATAATTAGACTCTAGGACTTTGACTCAATGATATACATAGAAGCAGGGTTTTATTGGCGGAAATGAAAAATGGTAGGAAAAAGGAAATGGAAATGGAAAATGGCTTTTATTGATGAGTTAGGAATAGATGAAAGGAAATGCATGGTGAATGAAGAAGAACTCTTGCTGTGAAAAATGGACATGGAAATGGTATGCTTTATGGTTTGACAATTGGTGGAATTCAAAATCTTTTGCAAAAAGGGAGGTGCAAGGTAGTGGTTGTGAACATGGATTTTTATTTATAATTTTTCATGAATTTAGTCATTTGAAGACAAATTGTGCGCACAATGTAATCTCCTTAATGAATACTTGATTATCCTGTAACCTGTAAAAAAAAACTTGGTACAAAGAAAACATAAGTGTGTTCAAGAAGAAATGGCCAGTTCCTTCATGATTCTTACGCAAAAATTTCGTACCAAATAAAACATATTAAGGACAATCAAAGTGTTGAAATTGACTTAATCATGATATTAAAATCAATCCATTCTTAAAAATAACCATGAAAAGTAATACTCCCTGTTTGTGTCAGATGAAATATGCTCGGCAAAAAGATTGGCATTAGAAAGATTTGTTGTGTTCTGCATATTAGTATGTCATATAAAAGCATTCAGCAGGAATATGTTATGAGTTTAATGCCAACTTGAAGCTATTGAAACAAGATAATCATCATCCATAGAATCCTCCAAATGTGTGATAAATCGATCCTCAAAATTTGTTTCCAAGTGTTCCATTATTTATTTTTAGACCTGCATGGATTTTGTGGAATTTTTTTTTTTTTTTTTAATTTTGCACTTGTACCAAATCTTGCGCTTTCAATCAGTTCCTGTAATTCTCATGATTCTCTTAATTTGCATACCACCAAAATTTTGTTTTATAAAATGCCAATATCCTTCATATGCCAATGTTCACTTTTTAAATCCCTCAAAACAACAAGTGTCACAAAACACAACAATTTTTTTATTTTAATTATTATTTTTTTTAAATGAAAACATAACATAACATAACATTAATATAAAACAATATATTAATACATAACAAATTATATACAACAAATTTCAATAAAATAAATAAAATAAAAATTTACAACTATATTAATTACAACATAACAAATATTAAATATATACAACAAATTATAATAAAAAACATAACAAATTATAATTATATTAATATAATTATAATAACAAACATTAACATAGATTATAACTAAAAATAAATAACTAAATCAAAACAAAATAAATACAACTTATAAAAAAAACAAATTAAATCTAAAAATATAAAACAAACTAAAAGAAATGCAAAATAAAACGTGAAAAAAAAACGCACAATAACTAAATTCAAGGCACATGGAGGGTTTTGAGACAGGATAGGAACACAAAAATCAAACTAATTATGGATTGTGGAGATGAGGTCGGAGAGGAAGAAGAGACTTAGCCCGTTCGATGTGGTGGACGAAGATGCCATTGCCAAGAAGATCAACCAATCTAACCCGTTAAAAACAACAGATTATTAACAGATTATTTTCGAAATACTGAGATTTGAGTCCGGATTTAGTTGCCGATAGGGATATTGAAGCCATCATTAAAAATGACGGAAGGATCTGGGCGCAAGTATGTTTAGGTGCCGAAAAAGTCTGAGGCTAAGGAAGATGCATCGACCTCATCTTTGTGTCATTACGTCCACCACAGAGAGCCTTGCTCAAAATGACAACAGATCTTGTAGCCGTGGTAACACATAATACTACAAATTTTTCCATCTTTTGAAAAATATTCACACCCGTCGATGTATGCTCTGTTTTAACCCTCGTTTATTAATGATACCAAAAGTGTTTTGTTTGTGGAGAATCTGTGGGCGAGTTCTCGACGAGCCAGGACTTCACTTACCAACATCCTTCATTGTTTCTGCAATAGCCTCGTTCCATTCTTCTCAACATATTCGTGTGATTGTATGTGAAAGAAAACTTTGTTTTGTTTTTCTTTTTGTTTTTAATAATGCTCCCATCGTTTTTTATATATGACGTGGTTTCTTAGTTAATATGCATTTGGTGCGTTTGTTTTTGTTGGTTGGATTTTTATTATTTTTTTTTATGATTTCGTTTTGTTGTGTTTTATTATTTTTTATTGTTTTTATTATTTTTTTTTAATTGTTTTGTTTTGTTTTTTTCTTTTTTTTAATTTTTTTTTTTAAAATGATATTGAACCTATTTCTTAAAAAATGGCTACTTTTCAAAAAGATTTTTTTTTTTTAATAATAATAATATATATATGATATATATTATTATGTGGAATTTTTTTTTTTTTTTAAACTAAAAATAAAAGTAAAAAAAAACTAAGTTTTATTTAAAAAAATGTTTAAGATGATTTTTCGCTCATGCAGATCAATTTTCCAGCAAAAGTAATTGGAATAAATCAATAGATTTTCTGATCTTCCTGATCGCATGAAGCGCGGGAAGAGAGCATACTAATATCTTAATTTTTTATTTATTTATGTAGGTTAGTGTGGATGGATAAAACACAATTAAGATCTACGACAAAACCTTGCATTATCTACACTCTTTCTACAATGTCACGGGGGCGTTTAGACTCTCGGAAGACAAAGCTTTCCGATAATCAAGCTCCTGGCTCACCCGTGATACAGAAACAAGACATAGAAATGCAAAGATGAAGCAGCTTTTTTTTATTCATGATGATATTTTAAAAAAACAAGACTAAAGAAAATTCTACAAAGAAATTCTATGAAAAAAAAATTCTACGAGATCTCGTTTTATTTTTTATTTTTAAGCTATTCTACATTAACTTGAAAGATGTTTTATTTTCTAAGTAAAAGAATGCTTCCAGTGAAGCCATCTACGGACTAAAAATTCGAACATGCTCACATCAAGATTTAAAATTTTTACGTTATGTTTTACAAGTATGTGAGAATCCTGTCTTAGAGTTGGCTCAAGGTTATTTTCCTTGCTCTCCAAGAAGTACCTGTTCAACATTGCCAAAATCCTCATCCGTAGATGGATTAGTGAGAAATGGAGGGTTTAAATAAGAATTGAATTTAAATTAACTATGTGCGAAAATAAAAATGCTCCAAACTTTGAACTCTTTTATGAACCTGCTGTCACCAAGTTCCACAAATTAGTCCATAAAAACAAATGCATAAACTAATTACTAAATCCTTCTAGTTTCACTTCCCCGGAAACGACGCCAAAATGTTTGGTTCTAATTGATGATGTCAATCAGAGTTCAATTTAATGTCAACCCGGGAAGGTAAACTTAGAAGTGCTTATCTAAAATATATAGATCTAGAAACTTTCCTAATTTTTCCAAGATCTTAAAGTTCCCTTACAAGAACATATTCATCAATATCTCTTTCAATAACTAATGAAACCTAGATCTAACAATTGTCAAGATCCTAAGGTTCTCTTACAAGAACACCTGAATTTTAGGATCTCCTCCAATATTAGAACATTTAACAAAACTTAAAAGCTGAAATGAAACAAACCTAAATCTAATAATTGTATGAGATCTTATGGTTCTCTTACAAAAACACTTAATAAGATCCTTCCAATATTAGAACATCTAACAAAACTTAAAAGATGAAAATGAAATAAAAACATAAATTAAATTATACCTAAAGTAAGCAAATAAGCATGCAAGTGAGGCCATGGGGGCCCTCCATAACTCCACAAGCACACCACTTCAAAGGAGACTTAGATGTAGAAGCAAAATCAAGGTATGTTTCTTTATTTCAAAATCTCCATTACAAACCAACTCTAAGATTACAACTCTAAGCCTCTAAGATTACGTACTCCAAAATTCTAAGATTACAAAACTTACAAAATTACAAATGGAGGAGATTGTACTCTTATTTATACAATGGGATGAGTAACAAACTCATAATGATCATCCACTAATCTCTCTTTAGTTCCATACATCTCTCAACCATCTAGACACATAACCCCCTTTTGTCCTTGATCTTCTCTATGAGATCATGATCTTCTCCATGAGATTTATCTTATAAAATTCGAATTTAATCATTCAAGGCCACATAAAGGTGTCTTGGAAGCTTCCTTGGAACCTACACATGTCACAAAAACAATCCACTTTCCATATATGAAGTAAAATACATTATTTTCTAATATTTAATCAAGAATTTCTCTCAAAAATGCTTGAAAATAAATAATATTTGGAAAATATAAATGAGACCCATTAATGATGAATAATAGGGAAAATGAAGTGAAATGGTAGTGAATAATGAATGATATAATGGGAGCATAGGTGAAAAATGTATGGTAATGAGTGATATTTGTATGACATTTTGAAGCCCAAACACACCACCATGATGAAACTCTTTCCTTCGGACATGGGTAAACCTGTGATAAAATCCATTAAAACCTCCTCCCAATGTTGACTTGGAATGGATAAAGGTCGTAATAGACCCAGGGTCTTAATTGCCTCAACTTTATTTTGTAGGAAAAATAAACATTCCACCACAAATTTTGAATATAATATTCAAGGCCATCCCAAAAAAACTCCTTCTTAACCCTGTGGTAAGTTTTTAAAAATCTTGAGTGCCCTCCTAAGGGAGAGGTGTGCAATTCCAAAAGAATATTTTGTTTTAGTTGGGAATTATTACAAATATATAAGCGATCTTTATACCATAATGAATCATTTTTCCAACTAAATATATTAGATGTATTGGGATCTTCTGAAACTTTTGAATGAGTGCCCACACTTATTTATCATTCTTCCATTCATCCCTTGCTTCTATTATCCAATCTAGTTGGATATTAGAAATGGCACAAAGAAATGCTTCCATGTCATCATCATTTCTTGAGAGTGCACTTGAAACAACATGATTTTTCTTCCCTTTTTGTAGATGATTTCAAATTCATAACCCAACATCTTTGTGACCCATTTTTAATGCTCTTTTGAAGATAATATTTGTTCTAAATAGTATTTAATGTTGGAAATGTTGTCATTGATGGAAAAGGAGGTAGTGCTGAAGCAAAAACAGGAAAAGAAGGCAGCACTGAAGCAGAGTGAAAGCAATAGAGACAAGAAGGCAATAGAGACAACAAGAAGAATGTTAAAATGTAACAGTCATAGAAGCACAGTGAAGAGCCGTTATCACTAAAGCAGAGGCAGAAGTAGAGTGACAGAAGCAGCACATACAGAGGAAGAGCAGAGGCAGAGGCAGAGGTAGAGCCGTTATAAAATTCCGAGAATCGCTACCTCAACCGGAGGATATATATAATTACAAATAATTCCGGGAATCGCTTAACTCCAGCAGCAATTTAATGCAAATAACACAGAAAATTCCGGGAATCGCTTAACCCCAGGCGGAAGGATACATAAAAAAAATCTCATTCCGGGAATCGCTGCCCACGCAGGAGTATACAAAGAGCGCATTACATATTCGGTTCCTTACACGCATTACATATTCGGTTCCTTTATTATAAGTTTCATATTATTAATCTTGAAAACAAAGGAACCAAAGGTCCAAGGCATTTATATTATGGAGCACATAAAACAAAGTTTCATAAGGTGGGACCCCTCCCCAATCGCAATCGGAGATCACAAGAGCAGCGTAATATGTAACCCACAGGAAATTGTGATTGCGATGAGAATCCGGACCCGATGGGTCTATAAACCGCAATTGATAAGTCTCGGAACTTAAATAAACAGAGAATTTGCGAATACAATGAAGCCCATAGCATATAACCAAAGGTCCAAGGTACATATATGGAGCGCACAAAACGAAGTTTTATATGGTGGGACCCCTTCCCAATCGCATCGGAAAGAAACATACCATCGGAACATATTAAAAAGACTTGCGATTGCGATTAAAAGCCCGGACCCGATGAACTTATAAACTTTGATTAATAAAATTTGAGTCCCAATCGCAATCGGAAGAACTTAAAAGTGACTCAATCGCATCGGAGTATTTGAAGTTGCGATTGCGATCAATCGCAATTGGAGCAGGAGCGATCAATCGCAATCGGAGGAGAATCAATGCATCGGAAAGCGTGATATGTGGGCCCGGGGCGGAGTCATATATAACGAATCTGGTTTAATAAAGGTTTAATCGTATTGGCAGTCAATCCTTATGGACGTCGGGTTATTTGCAAATAAATTGCATATATTATATATGTTGAATAACGTTTGAATATGATCCGGGGGCATAACACATATGATATATAATGGTTATTGAGTTATATATATAACACGGTTGCGATAAGCTGCGTGGTCTCTAGACCCACGGACCTTAGCTTTACGGGAGGGCGATTATTAACGCTTGTGATATATGTATGTTCCGGCTTGCGGAACCTGCCACATCAACAAGACACTAATGGCATAAAAGGGATTGGAATTCCTCCAGATTTACAGTCAGCGGATATAAAAGGCACATTTACACATATGCAGCAGTTACACCACAGCAGAGGACAGAAGAGCAAACAGATCTGAAAGAAGATAAAACACAGTCACAGAAAAGACAAAGACAACCAAAGAAAAGACAAATGCGTACCAATTCAAAAGACTAAATGAGTTGAGCTGGAGTTCTCATTTAAATTTGAATGTAAATGTTTTATTTAAATTTTTATTGTTTGTGATGCATTGGCAAGTCTCCGAGAGAAAACAAATTCCCACTGTAATGTTAAAATTGACACCTACAGTTATAATTTCTGAGTAAGCTGATAAAAGGAGTGAGAAGGCAGAAGGCATAGAGACATGACTTTCCATTTCGAATTCCAAGCAGAATACAAACAGTCATGTGAGGAAATCTATAAATAATATCATCTTGATATGCAGAGAGAGTTTTTTTTTAGAGCAAGGGAGAGAGCATATATAGAGAGAATGCAAAATACAAAAGGCAGAGAAGATTAAGAGAAGCTACAGAACAGAGCTGATATCTGAGGTAAATCAGCAAACATTCAGTTTTAGAAAATGAGGAAGTTGGAGCTTCCATATCAAGTTGCAGCTTGATAGCTGTCAGTTGTAGCTGACTGAGGTTGGAGCCTCCTGTAGGTTGGTGCCTGCAGAAAAACAGTGGTGAGAGGAAGTTGGAGCTTGCCTTTGCATCACAACAATAATAAGATGTGGTTTTCTCCCTTTATGGGTTTCCACGTATATCTGGTGTCTCTGTGCATGATATTTATGTATTGATCTGATATGTATCATTTGCTTAATACCTGCTGCTCTCATATTAAGTCTACTGCTCTATTAAACTAATACTTTTTTATTACATTCTAAAATTACTCTCTCATCAAATTGAGTTTGAAATGAAGGTGTAAATAAGTTTAATGAAAAGTTTTAAAAGATCAGGAATGTATTAAACTGATTCACCCCCCTCTCAGTTTAATTAGAGGTTCAACAATTGGTTTCAGAGCAAGTTACTTTGTACAAGTCTAACAACTGAAAGGAGATCCTAGGTTCCCAAGATGGCTAGTAAAGAAGGATGCTCAACCAATAAAGCCCCTTTCTTCACTGGTGAAAATTATGCTTTCTGGAAAATCAGAATGAAGACATACATAATGTCTCTAGGAATAGAAGTCTGGGCTGCTGTGGAATTAGGATATGCCCCGAAGTCAACTGATACAGAAAAAGAAGCTAAAGAAAGCTTTGTAGCTAATGCAAAAGCCATGAATGCCATCCTGAATGGATTATGTGAAGCATAGTTTATTAAAGTAAAGCACAAAGACACTGCCAAGAAAATATGGGATACTCTTGAAGGCATACATGAGGGAGACCAGAAAGTAAAAACTGCCAAACTTCAAGTATATAGAGCCCAGTTTGAAAACTTAAAAATGAATGATGATGAAGATGTTGGTGGATTCTTCTTAAAAGTTGCAGAAATTGTTAACAATATGAAAGCTCTTGGAGAAACCATACTAGAAAGTATAGTTGTGCAAAATATTCTAAGATCACTCCCACCCAGATTTAATCCCAAGGTATCTGCAATAGAAGAGACAACGGATTGGGAGACTTTGACCATGAACCGGATACTTGGAAATCTAACAGCCTATGAAATGAGGCTCCCACAGAAGAAGCCAAGTACAAGGGAAGCAGCATTCAAAACAGAAAAAAAGGAAAGAAGAAAAGGAAGAAATATGCTCTTGCTCTAATGAAGAAGAGGCTAAATTTGTCAAGAAATTGGATAGAGGCTCAGGTAGATACAAAGGTAAACTTCCCTTCAAATGCTTTAACTGTGGAAGAGTTGGACATTATGCTGCTAAATGTCCTCACAAGAAAGTAAGAAATCAAGCTCAAGAATCAGAGAAAGACACATCAAAGTTCTCGCAGAAAGGAAAGAAATTCAGCAGAAAATCCTTCTATGCTCAGCAAGACAGCAGTGCATCTGAAGAATCAGATGAACCCTCAAGTGAAGAAGGAACCTCATAATTTTTATTGATGGCCATAGAAGATCTTGAGGGACTCCTACTAGAAGATGAAGAAGAAGAAGGGGAAGTAGACCTTGAGGGGGAGCTAAGAAGTGCTCTGGAGGAGATTGACAGACTCAAACTAAAATGCAGAAAACAAAAAGAGATTATCCTAAAATGTGTGAAATAAGAACAAAATTCAGAAATCCTCATGCAACTGAAGGTAAAGCTTGAAGAAGCCAAGAAGATAGAAGATATGTTACTTCAGCAAATCAAAGATAAATCTCGAGAACAAGAGAAGCTGGAAGAAGAAATTCTGTGTCTGAGAAAGAAATTAGAAAATGCTCAACAGAAAGTTTCTATATACCCTTCTCAAACAACAAGCTCTATTAATTTGAATGAAATTTTGGTTGCTCAAAGATCCCCTATGATAAAGACTGGAATAGGCTACGAAGGAGAATCAAGTAAAGGAAAAGAAAAGGTTGACAGAGAGATTAATTTTGTAAAAGCAAAGAAGGATGAGGAAGTAGCTCAAATAATTCCTACAAAAGAAGAAATATGCAATAAGAGAGACAGAGAGCAGAAGAAACCTCTAGTAACAAAGAATATAATGAATACTAAGATGGCAAAAAAAGAATCATATGCCCCTAAGTATATCAAATTTGGAAGTCATCAGAGGAAATTCTTCCCTTCTATGAAGAATGCCACCTGCTATGTCTGCCACAAGCTAGGACACATTGCTGCATATTGTTATGCAAGGAAGAGTAATTCAGACCTGCAAAAGATGCAAACAGTGAAGAGGCTATCTCAAACAAACAAATGGAGAAAACAACCTTACATCAGGTATGCAAATAATTTCTATGGTTATTGTTTTTATTGTAAGGAATTTGGCCATAAAATTATTGAATGTAGAAAGTATAGACAAAGATCGATGTTCAATACCTCAAGGAGGTTTATGAGTCAAAGAAATTTTGTTCATGCTCACAATTATGCAAAAACTATAATCAAATGTTCAAAAGGGGGCCTCTAGTGGATAAAGAAGGTGAATAAATGTGACCTGGCTCTAACTGCTCAAGATCTGAAAAGCCAGTGGTACTTGGACAGTGGCTGCTCCAAACACATGACTGGAGACAGAAGCAAGTTTATAACTCTTGATGAAAAGAAATCTGGCAATGTTATTTTTGGTAATGATAAATCAGGAAGGATCAAGGGAAAAGGCTCAGTCAGCATAGACAATGGCAGAGGAAAAGCCCAAGAGGTACTATTTGTGGATGGACTGAAAGCAAATTTACTGAGTGTCAGTCAGATGTGTGACAAAGGCTGTGAAGTTCTTTTTAGAGCAAAAGATTGTGTAGTCAGGTCAAGAACAACAGGAAAGACTCTGCTCAAAGGTGTTCGAACAGAGAACAATGTATACATAGTGAAAGAGGAAGATGAAGCCTGCCATCTTAGCAAACTTGAGGAGTCATGGTTGTGGCATAGGAGATTGTGTCATCTCAGCTTTGACCATATCATCAAATTGAGCAAGAAGAAAGCCGTCAAAGACATGCCAGAAATAAAAAGGCCTTCAAGTACTATATGCAAATCTTGTCAATTGGGGAAACAGACTCGCACATCCTTTAAATCTAAAGAGGAGTTGTCAACAAGAAGACCACTCCAGCTTGTGCACATGGACCTGTGTGGACCTGCTAGAACTAGAACACCAAGTGGAGAATCCTATTTCATGCTGATAATAGATGACTTCTCCATAATGACATGGGTTGCCTTTCTCAAAAATAAATCAGAAGCATTGGAAAAATTTAAGATATTCAGAGCATTAGCAGAAAATCAAACTGGATGCAAGCTTAAATGTATCAGATCAGACAGAGGAGGAGAATTCACAGATTATGACTTTGCAGACCTATGTAATGAACATGGAATAAAACAAAAATTTACTATTGCAGGGACACCTCAGCAGAATGGAGTAGCAGAGAGACAAAACAGGTCTGTACAACAAATAGCCAGAGCTATGATGCAAGAGAATAATATTGCTCAAACCTTCTCGGCAGAAGCAGTACACACAGCAGTACATATCCTTAATAAAGCTCACTTAAGGCCAAGCAGTGACAAGACTCCATATGAACTATGGCATGGAAAGCCAGCTTCAATAAAACATTTCAGAGTCTTTTGTAGCAAGTGTTACATAAAGAATAATGATGAAAACCTTGGGAAATTTGATGCAAGAGCAGATGAAGGGATTTTTCTAGGATATGCTTCCAAAAGTAAAGGATACAGATGCTACAACAAGACTCTTCAGAAAATAGTTGAAAGTATTGATGTGAGATTTGATGAAGAATTTCCAAACAATACAAGAAATACAGATTGTTGCATTCCATCAGTTAATCATGAAGAAGAAGACTAGAATGATGAAGAAACTAGCAAGACAATAGAAGATGCAGAGCTGAGCTCAAAAAACCCCTCAAGATACACTCAGAAGAATCATCCTGAAGATCAGATCATAGGAGACAAGAAAGCAGGAGTCCAGACAAGAAGGCAGCTAACAGAACAAACAGAAGAAGTATACATAGCCATGTTATCAAAAATAGAGCCAAAGAAATTTGAAGAAGCCAGCAAGGACAAGTATTGGATAAAAGCAATGAATGAAGAATTGGACCAAATTGAGAAGAACAATGCATGGGAACTAGTTCCTAGACCTATTGAGAAAAATATCATTGGTTCAAAATGGGTATTCAAAAACAAAATGAATGAGCAAGGACAAGTAATCATGAATAAAGCAAGGCTGGTCTGCAAAGGATACTCACAAATAGAAGGACTTGATTATGATGAAACATTTGCCCCTGTAGCTAGAATGGAAGCTATCAGAATGTTCTTGGCATTTGCATGCTATCAAGACTTCAAGGTATATCAAATGGATGTAAAGTCTGCTTTTTTTAATGGAGATCTAGAAGAAGAAGTGTACATGGAACAACCAGAAGGCTTCTCATTGACAGACAAAGAAGACTATGTGTGCAGACTGAAGAAGGCCCTATATGGACTGAAACAGGCTCCTCGTGCTTGGTACTCAAGACTGGACAAATATTTGCAAAAATAGGGTTTTAAGAGAGGTGGAGTAGACAGCAATCTATACATAAAAGCGCATGAAAATGAACTCCTAATTGTTGTTGTATATGTTGATGACATTATGTTTGGAAGCAACAGAGATGAACTAGCAAAAGGGTTTGCTGATGAGATGAAAACAGAGTTTGAAATGTCTATGATTAGAGAACTCAGTTTCTACTTGGGACTGAAAATTCAGCAAAGGAGAACAGGTACTTTCATCTCACAAGAAAAATACCTAAAAGAAATGCTGAAAAAATTCAAAATGGAAGATTGCAAACCTGTGTCAACTCCCATGACCACAGGTTGCAAGATGTGTGCTGATGATGGGTCTGCTGATATAGATCAAAAACTCTACAGATCCATGATTGGAAGTCTATTGTACCTGACTGCATCAAGACCAGACATCATGCTAGCAGTAGGACTAGTAGCTAGATATCAAGCAACACCTAAACAAAATCAACTTCTTGCAGTCAAAAGAATATTCAGATATCTACAAGGAACAACACTGTATGGACTTTGGTATCCTAAAAGAAAAAACTTCACTTTATCAGCATACACAGATGCAGATTGGGCCAGTTGTGTTGATGATAGGAAGAGTACAAGTGGAGGTGCTTTCTATCTAGGAGAAAGTCTAGTGACATGGTTAAGCAAGAAACAAACATCTATCTCCTTGTCAACAGCTGAAGCAGAATATATAGCAGCAGCAGCCTGTTGTACTCAAGTCATGTGGATGAAGCAGACTCTTCAAGACATGAAGGTAAGCGTTAATGAACCTATCTCAATCAAATGTGATAATACAAGTGCTATAAGTATATCTAAAAATCCTGTGCTTCATTCAAAAACTAAACATATACCAATCAAGTATCATTTTCTCCAAGGACAAGTGGCTCAGAAGATAGTTAAACTGGACTATGTATCAACGAAAGAACAGATAGCAGATATATTTACCAAACCACTTGCCAGAGAACTATTCGAATACTTGAGAGACAAACTAGGGGTAGTATCTGTAGATACTATTCTCTAATATGAAGAGAAAGTACAGTCTCAGGGGGACAACAAAACGAAGATATCATTCCAGGGGGAGAACAGCCAGCAAGATAAGCATAAAACAAGTCCACAGGATTAGCATTATCAATATTATCAGCATTCAGAAGCAACAAGAACCTTTCAATCGTAAAATGCATCATCTCTGTCTGCAATCTAGCACATATTACAGGCACTACAAATGAAACACAGCTATAAAACATATATCGGCTCACTATACCAAAGTGTTCTCTCAACAAGTTTCATACATCACTCTGGGGCAGCATAGTCCAATTTCAGCAGAAGAGGACCTAAACGTAACTCAGAGAAAGGAAATACAACGACAGAACCCATATGGAGAGATGAGGCGTCGTCCTTTGCCATTGATGTCAAAGGGGGAGGAAGAACAAACAACATGAGGAAAAGCAGGTAATAGAAAGAAGGGTCTTCTAAAAGAAGCTAGACAGAGGAAGACTTGGAGGAAGCATTGGATTATTGGTGGATGTGTTGCCATCAATGCCAAAGGGGGAGACTGTTGGAAATGTTGTCATTGATGGCAAAGGAGGTAGTGCTGAAGCAAAAACAAGAAAAGAAGGCAGCGCTGAAGCAGAGTGAAAGCAATAGAGACAAGAAGGCAATAGAGACAACAAGAAGAATGTTAAAATGTAACAGTCATAGAAGCACAGTGAAGAGCCGTTATCACTAAAGCAGAGGCAGAAGCAGAGTGACAGAAGTAGCGCATACAGAGGAAGAGTAGAGGCAGAGGCAGAGGTAGAGCCGTTATAAAATTCTGAGAATCGCTACCTCAACCGGAGGATATATATATAATTACAAATAATTCCGGGAATCGCTTAACTCCAACAGCAATGTAATGCAAATAACACAGAAAATTTCGGGAATCGCTTAACCCCAGGCGGAAGGATACATAAAACAAATCTCATTCCGGGAATCGCTACCCATGCAGGAGTATACATAGAGCACATTACATATTCGGTTCCTTACACGCATTACATATTCGGTTCCTTTATTATAAGTTTCATATTATTAATCTCAAAAACAAAGGAACCAAAGGTCCAAGGCATTTATATTATGGAGCACATAAAACAAAGTTTCATAAGGTGGGACCCCTCCCCAATCGCAATCGGAGATACAAGAGC
This sequence comes from Pinus albicaulis, assembly GCA_034641835.2. Classification (NCBI taxonomy): domain Eukaryota; kingdom Viridiplantae; phylum Streptophyta; class Pinopsida; order Pinales; family Pinaceae; genus Pinus; species Pinus albicaulis. The sequence goes on along the minus strand of CM076573.1, from coordinate 249,002,954 downwards.
AACGTAATATATATTTGAAATTGCGATTTATTGGAAGACCGGACCGATGGGTCTATAAATCGCAATTGATAAGTCTCGGAACTTAAATGAAAACGGGGAATTTGCGGCGAATACAGTAGAACGAGCATATAACAGGTCCGGTACATGTGGAGCGCACAAAACGAAGTTTTATGGTGGGACCCCTTCCCAATCGCATCGAAAAACATACCATGAACATATTAAAATACTGATTGCGATTAAAAACTGGGACCAGTGAACTTATAAAACTTTGATTAATAAATTTGAGTCCAAATCGCATTCGGAAGAACTTAAAAGTGACTCAATCGCATCGGAGTATTTGAAGTTGCGATTGCGATCAATCGCAATCGGAGCAGGAGCGATCAATCGCAATCGGAGGAGAATCAATGCATCGGAAAGCGTGATATGTGGGCCCGGGGTGGAGTCATATATAATGAATTTGGTTTAATAAAGGTTTAATCGTATTGGCAGTCAATCCTTATGGACGTCGGGTTAATTGCAAATAAATTACATATATTATATATGTTGAATAACGTTTGAATATGATTTGGGGGTATAACACATATGATATATAATGGTTATTGAGTTATATATATAACACACTTGTGAAAATCCGCGTGGTCTCTAGACCCATGGACCTCAGCTTTATGGGAGGGCGATTATTAATGTTAGATAACTGTAATATATGTATATTCCGACCTGCGGAACTCGCCACATCAACAAGACACTTGTGGCATGAAAAGGGTTGGAATTGCCTTGATTTAAAACTCAGCAATTACATTTTATTTAAAAGGCTCAGCTACACGTATGCAGCAGTTACATCTCCACAGAGGACAGAAAAGCAAACAGAACTGAAAGGAGATAAAACACAGTCACAAAAAAGACAAGCACAGTCAAAGAGAAGCCAAAAGACTAAATGAGTTGAACTCGAATTCATTTTGTAATTCGAATGTAATTTTTTTAATTGATTTTTATTGTTTGTGATGCATTGGCAAGTCTCGAGAAAAACAAGCTCCCAGCATGTTAAAAAATTGACACCTACGATTATAATTTACAGTAAAGTGATAAAAGGAGTGAGAAGGCGAAGGCAAAGAGACATGACTTACTATTTCGAATTCCAAACGGTATAAACGATCGTGTGGAAATCTATAAATAATATCATCTTGATATGTGAAGGGATTTTTTTAGAGCAAGGGAGAGAGCATATATAGAGGAATGCGGAATACAAAGGCGAGAGAGGAATGGAAAGCTACGAACGGGCATGTCTGAGGTAAATCGACAAACATTGATTTTAGAAATTGAGGAAGTTGGAGCTTCCATATCAAGTTGTAGCTTGGTAGGTGTCAGTCGTAGCTGATTGAGGTCGGAGCCTCCTGTAGGTTGGTGCTTGCAGAAAATTAATGGGAGTTGGAGCTTCCTTGCAAGTTGTAGCTTGCAGAATTGAGGTAGAAGCCTCCTGTAGGTTGGTGCCTGCGGAAACTCAGTGGTGAGAGGGAGTTGGAGCTTGCCTTTGCATCTATGTATCATGATGTGGTTGTGCATATCTGTACTTAGGTTTCCACGTATATCTGGTGTCTCTGTGCATGATATTTATGTATTGATCTGATATGTATCATTTTCTTAATACCTGCTGCTCTCATATTAAGTCTACTGCTCTATTAAACTAATACTTTCTGATTACATTCTAAAATTACTCTCTCATCAAATTGAGTTTGAAATGAAGGTGTAAATAAGTTTAATGAAAAGTTTTAAAAGATCAGGAATTTATTAAACTGATTCACCCCCCCTCTCAGTTTAATTAGAGGTTCAACATTTAATACTATCATGATCCATTTTTACCTTGAAGTGACTTCCCATTAGGTAAGATGGCCATTGCTTAAGTGCATGTAGTATTTCCAACATTTCCTTCTCATAAATGGGGTTTTTAAAGTACTTTCCTTTGATTGGATGGCTTTCAAAAGCAATGGGTCTTCCTTCTTGCATTAAAAAAACACCAATTCCATTTCCTGAGGCATCACATTCCACAATAAATATTTTTGTGAATTCTGGTGTAGCTAAGATCAGTGCTTGGCACAATTCCTCTTTAAGATTTTCAAAGGCCTTAGTTTCTTCTAGATACCCTGTCAACCCGAGAAATCCTCATAGATGATTTATGGTTGTGGTTATTTTCATTCCTTAATGGATTTAATTTTATTAGGCTCTACCTTAACACCCTCATGAGATACAGTATGACCCATATATTCCACCTCATGTACTCAAAAGAAACATTTGGAGGATTTTTTATATAATTGTTTCTCCTCCAATAGTTTGAGCACCTTGTCAACTTGTTGAACATGATCCTTCCAAGACTTGTTGTAGATTAGTATATCATCAAAAAATACTAACACAAATTTTCGAAGGAAGGGATTGAAAAATGGAATTCATCAAACCTTGAAATGTAGAAGGTGCATTGGTAAGGCCAAAAGGCATGACCAAAAATTCATAACGACCCTCATGAGTTCTAAATGTTTTTTTTGGAATGTCTTCAGTATTCATTCTTATTTGATGATATCCTAAACAAATATCCAACTTGGTGAATTAAATTTCTCCATGTAATTCATCCAATAATTCATTAATGGCAGGTATGATAAATTTATCTTTAATATTGAGCTTGTTGAGATCCCTATAATCTTGACACATGCGCCATGATCCATCCTTCTTGTCCACCAATACTACTAGAGCAGAGAAATAACTTTGACTAGGTTGAATTATACCGGCCTCTAGCATTTCTTCAACCATACGTTCAATCTCACTCTTTTGGGCATAAGGATATCTATAAGACCTGATGTTTGGAGGAACACCTCTTGGAATCAAATGAATAGCATGATCATGATCATGAATAGGTGGGATTCCTTTGGGAGTCTCAAACACCTCAGAATGATTGTCCAAGACTTTTTGGAGATCTGGAGAAATAGATGATTTCGATGCTTAAACCTCTAGTGAGCATAATTGTGAAATTATGCCTTCTTGTTATTTCTTCAAAATATTTTTCATGACATTAGAGTTGATTATATTTCCTGGTTTCCTTGTGATACCCCGTAATTCAACTTCCTTTCCTTCCCAAAAAAAATCAAGAAATGTTCTAGAAAATTAAAAGCTATAGTCCCCAAATATTGTAACCATTGGAATCCTAGTACAACATCAGCACCACCTATTGGAATAGAAAGAATTGGAGTATTCAATACATATTCCCCCATGGTTAGCTTGATATTATGAAAATTTCTAGAGAAATTTATAGTTCCTCCATTTGCAACCATCACTTGACAATTTTGTGCTAGATATAGGGAGCAATTCAATTCCTTGGTGTTGAGCAGGAAAATCCCCTCTATGAACAAAGGCGATCCCTCTAGCCCTAGGGTGGGTCTAGCAACAAGGGAACACGCTGAATTCCTAAATTCCTAGCTTATAAATGAAATAAGGACTAGAACAGATATCCTACCTCAGTCCAATGCTTTTGTCGTGGAACGCAACAACGATCCTTCGATCTCTATCTTCACGCCTTGCGCTCCGTTGGTGACTATGTCCATGCAACTGGACAAAGATCAAACAAATGATGACAACATACAATCATATACATTCATCTAAAACTATTCAACTAGTCAAGGAGAGTTAAACACTTTGAATATAAATGGAAACAAAGTTGGAACCAGAAACGAGTCATGTAATATTGATATATGAAAAAGAAGTTTACAACCTTATGCCTTGACGTTGCAGATCTCCTTCAATGGGTTTAGTTGGGCATGTCTCAAGCGTTTTTTCATTTTTTGGCTCAATGAGGCAATGGGCTTAAAATCTCTCTCAACAATGGATTCTTCTTTGCTCTCTTCAACAGACCAGCTATAACTAATGATTGTTCAGCTAGCTGAATCAATGTGAGGAAGAAGAATTTAAAGGAGAGGAGGAGGAGGTTTGGGACCCACATAAGGTGGAGGAGAGTTCTATCCCTTAGAGAGAGTTCGAAATTTGTAGGAACTAATAGGCCAAAGGGAGAAACTCAAATTGATCCAATCGAACAAACCATCATGACTCTGCTCAGAAAGTTGTTAAAGCATAGAAGCTTCATTTCTATTTTAAAAAACATTCCAAAAGAAGCTCAACGTGGGTGCCCTTATGAGACAGAGCATCAATGGGCGTGAGTCTCAGTGTTAATTTCTTCATAAGCGCAAGGCCATAACTTCCTACCAACGCTGACCCAAAATCATAGGTTTATGAAGTTATGCTTGAGGAATTATCAACAAAGATTATGTTCTTAACATGCCAAGGGATGAAATGACATTTATGGAAATTTATGACAGTACATAGGGGTCACTGAAATGGTCCTCCAATGTGAGGGATGGGGATTGCAGAGACGGTGACAAAATAATGTGTAATAGATGCCCCCTAAAGCATGAAGTCCGATAGAGAGTGAGGGGTGAAATGCTTTATGAGAACATTCCCAAACCCAAACGCCATCGTCGAATGTAATATTCCCAATTAGTCCTAAGCTAATGGGAATATTCATTTTTATTTTTATTTTTTTGTTTCATGAATAAATGTGTAAAGGAGGATCAATAAAACTCCTAAAAAATAATTAAATCAATGCCACATGTGAACAAGGCTAAATATGGGTTATTTAAATAAGCACCCTTAGGTGTGAAAGGGGCTGAATATATTGACTGGGTCAACCATGACCAAATCAATAGCATTGTCTTGGAGGAGTGGCCATCAATGAGGCACATCGCAGTTTTAGTTGGAGGTGGCTCATGTGAAAGGAGTTATTTCATTGAGATGGTTTAGGGTTTTTCAAGCTCTCAACTTATAAAAGGAAGAGGATGGAAACATGAGAAGGTTGTTGATGATATTGTATTTTCAGAGTATATTGTCTATTTAGACATATCTCATTCTCCTTGCTATTTAGCAGAGAATAGTGTTGTTTAGCACTGGGTGTTCCTAATCAAGAATCCCACCTCTTTCCTTGAGAGGCCTCTTGGAGGAGTATTGCATTGCTTGTCCACTATCTGGCTAAAGGCCAAGCTTCTTCTTCCAACTACAATGCAGATCCTGTTGAGGGATTGGTTGTCTTTGAAAGTTGCAACAAGTGGAGGCTAGATCTACTTCTAGACCATTCTAGTGCTCCTTTTCAGTGGGAAAGTCTTCTATCCCATTGGCAAGAGAGTATTGGATCATTGGAGCTACATTTTCAAATCTTGGCAACAGTCCAAACATGTTCTAAAGCCTACAGCGTAGTCTTTCTTCCAAAACTGTGTTATTTGTGTGGGTACTATTGCAGGATTTTTTGGCACAATTTTTGGAGGAGTGGTTTTCATGTGTTGGGGGATCTTCCCTTCACATTTGAGATCCATTCGAGAGGATCATTTCATTGTACATATCAGATCAGATCTGAATATTCTTGAATATCTGAATATTTTTGCAGATCTACAACTTTATATCTCATATCTACTCCATATACTTTATGTATTGCTGAAAACCCCAAGGGGATTTTGAACAAGAGTCTTTATAGTGTATGGATTTTTCATAGATCTAACTTTCCATGAATTATTTTTCTCTAGATCTAAGATGTAATCAACAACTTCTGTATGCTCAATAAATTAATGCTATCCAAGAAGTTTCAGTCCACACATATGATTGCAACACCTCTTTTTTAAGATTTTCTTCCATTGGAGACTTCTATTTATTTTTGTACATCTTATGGGCCTCATTGTACATTTGATTTTCTATTGTAAATGTTAAAGAAGGATCTCCATATTGGCCTCCTACTATAATCTAGATGATCTCCGTTATTTTTACTGCATAACTGTTATATATTTTTGTAGTCCCTATTTTGGGATATTACATCGGAAGATCTGCAAGATCAATTACAACGGATATCTTTGATATATGAATATGTGGCATGGGCACAACCATCCATAATAGAGAGCATGTAACAATATCCAAGGTATGGATGCAACCATCTAGTGAAAAGGATCATCAAATAGACTTAGGTATGGTTGCAACCATCCAATCATAAGAGTCATGCATATAGTCATGATAAACCAAATCGTCTCGTAGCCTGGATTTTATTAGACAAAAATCTGGGTCTTGTGCTCCTTCTCGACCCGAATAAGTACAAATTCAAGCATGCGAATGAATGAGCTGAAGTCGAACATGCAAGAAAATCACCTAATTACCAGCCAATGATGAAAGTTTTTAACAGGCGTGGGAGAGACCACCAGTAACGATAATGGTTCTCAAGGTACAATTAGTAAAATCCACAGGATGTGAACAATGAGCTGGAGTCGAACACCTGAAAAATCACTCGATCGAAGGCCAATGATGAGAACCTATCTTCGAATGCGAAGAACTTTCCATAGATGCATGTAAGCTCTAAGGTACCAAAAGGGAGTCTCTAAATCAGCTTCCTGGATAATGAGCTGAAGTCGACAAGAAGTGACCAGTCGAAGGAGGGCCATAATGTTTCCCACATAATTGACATGAGACACAGGAATAAGATGATAGTGAATCAGGATTGAATTGAGGATCAGGGGTCGAAAACTGTAGAAGGAACTTCTCTTGAACATATTGGCAACACGACTCTAGAATTTGGCAGTATTTAATGTCAAGGGATCTGAGGTCATGCTGACAAGGCAAAGAGAAAACGAGAGGTCAAAATGGATAACCCAAACCCATGGAGGTAAAATGACGAATGTGGGATGTCCCCAACCTAACACGAATTGCAGACAAGTGCCATGTTCAAGAGTGACATATTGCCGACACAACTGAGAACTGGTTCCATTTTCCCCCACCATTTCTGGTGAGTACCCAAATTATTTTTGGAAACAAGCTTGAAGGGGATAGCTTATTATTTCCATGTAATTTTTTCCTTCGGACAAATCCATGCTAATACATTTTACGAGCCCTAGGAAGGAGGATCTCGATAACGTCATGGTGACGATTTCCGATGTCATTTGGTTTTAACGAGTCTGACAAAGGGAAAAATCAGTGTCTTTTCATGTTTTAAATATTTTGAAGAGAAGCGGAAAATAAAAATTCCAATAGGTCCCTTTTCGTAGGTAGTCTCACAGATCCGAAAAGGTAGAAAAAAATATCTAAGAGAACCTTTTAGCCATGTTTAACTAAGGTATTCCTTTTTCATAAATTATCTAGCCTAGCTCGAAAAAGGGGTAAATGTATACTGGGCAGATGATGTTTCGCAACCTTTAATGAGTTTAAACAACAAGAGTCTCGACAATATTTTCATGTTTTGAGAGTCATAAAAGAGCTGAAATTTGACTCCTCTTGGAGGAACGAGTGGTATTAAGGGTAGCAACTAGTTTCAGTGATAGTGGAACTGCTCAGAACAAGTAAAGTTCAAGAGGCTGGCTAACAAGACCACTCATTGCTATGGTTCCTCAGGAATGGGTAAAACAACCAAGTGAAGGCTCATCTGGAAAAATAGGCTGGTGATCGGTCGAGAAGATGGTGACGATGGAATGAGAAAACCAAGGCTCATCTGGAAAAATAGGCTGATAAAATGGCAATCACAAGAGGTAAAATAAGAATGGTTTCATTTTTACACAAGCTTGAAATCAGGAAACTCTACTTGAAATTGGTTTCATTTTTACATAAGCTTGAAACTTTTTAGAAAACTATGCTTGAAACTGGTTTCATTTTTACACAAGCTTGAAATAGAAACAAACTATGCTTGAAATAAGTTTGCATGAGCTTAACATGATGACTCAATTCGAGTTACATGGGTTTCATCTTGGTCAAATTATTTTCGTTTCCTCTGATTCCCCAGGATCGGAGGGCGATCCTCCCGTTTCCATGATCCAGGAGGGTGACCCTCCAACTCCCGTCGCCACAGTTCCAGAAAGTGATCCTCCTGCTCTCATTCCCAGAGCCCAGGAGGATGGTCTTTCTCCTCCCTTAACGTAAGGGGTAATCCTCCTATTCTTCTAGCACCCCCTCCATGTAGTTTGGTCTCTTCCTTTGATTGGATTTGATTCAAGGGATATCATATTCCTTCTTATGTGCCTTTTGAGATCACTATATAGGCCTGCAATATGGTCTTACCAAGCACGATTATAGATTAAGGCACCTCGGTTAGTATTATGTCCTCAACTACATGGCAATATTTGGGTTCTCTGAAACTTGTGTCTGTTACTCAGAATCTATTGGCTTTAACAGAGGAACAATTAGACCATTAGGGATCCTTCTGAAGTTGCCTATTACTTTGGGAGGGAAAACTGTCTATATAGACACGATGGTTGTCCAAGGCCCCTTGGATTTTAACTTACTCTTGGGGCATGACTATGCTTATGCCATGGGTGCACTTGTCCCTTCCCTCTTTCATGTGATCTATTTTCCACATGAAGGTCGAATCATGACCATTGATCAGCTTTCATTATTTGGTCCTGATGTGACATCTGGTCTACCGTCGTCCCTTCCTGGTCCTTACCTGCCGGTGATATCTTCTCCGCCATAGGTTAATTATGTGGGCACCTGTTTCATGTCCATGTCCACTGATAATTCAGTCAGTCAGGTAGTACACAATGTACTGGGGGCATTACATCCTAATTTCCATAATGTTGTTCTCCCGTCGGATGAGAAACTCTTGGAAGCCATGACTTCTTATTCGTCATGATAAGCTCTTTCGGAGCAGAGTTCATTTTCTTGTGTCAAGCTCCTTAAAAAAATGAAACAAGCTTCTTTCGAAGCATAGTTCATTTTCTAATGTCAAGCTCCTTAAAAAATGAAACAAACTTCTTTCGGAGCATAGTTTGTTTTCTTGTGTCAAGCTCCTTAAAAAATGAAACAAGCTCTTCTAAGGATATTTATTTTACCATGTCAACCTCGTTAAAAAATTAATTAGGTCGTGTAGATAGTTCTTTTACTGTGTCAACCTCGTTAAAAAATGAAACAGGTTCCCTTTTAAATTTGAGTCTTTGATTAGATCTCGTAAAATTCAAGTCGAGTCTTTCTCCTGATCTCATAATTGAACCTTCATTCCATCCACCTATTAGTAACCAGTAGTCTACTCAAGTGAATTCCATGAAGCTAGGGGGGCATGTACCTCGAATTGAGTCATCATGTTGAGGGAATGGAAACTTATTTCAAGCATAGTTTGCTTCCGTTTCAATCTTGTGTAAAAATGAAACCGGTTTCAAGCATAGTTTTCTAAAAGGTTTCAAGCTTGTGTAAAAATGAAACCAAATTCAAGCAGAGTTTCTTGATTTCAAGCTTGTGTAAAAATGAAACCATTCTTATTTTACCTCTCGTGATTGCTATTTTATCAGCCTTTTTTTCCAGATGAGCCTTGGTTTTCTCATTCCATCATCACCATCTTCTCGGCCAATCATACGCCTTCACTTGGTTTTTTTACCCATTCCTGAGGAACCACTGCAATGAGTGGACTTGTTAGCAAGCCTCTTGACCTTTATTTTTTCTGAGAAATTCCACCATCACTAGAACCATTTTCTACCCTTAATACCACTCGTTCCTCCAAGATGATTCAACTTTCAGCTCTTTTTTTACTCTCAAAACATGAAAATATTTACAATACTCTTGTCGTTTTGAACTCGTTAAAGGCTTCAAAACATCAACTGCCCAATATACGTTTACCCCCTTTTCAGGCTAGGACAGATTATTTACGAAAAAGGAATACCTTAGTTAAACATGGCTAAGAATTTCTCTCAAATATTTTTTTCTACATTTTCGAATCTGTGAGACTACCTACCAAAAGGGACATGTTGGAGTTTTTCTTTTCTGTTTCTTTTCAAACTCTATAAAACATGAAAATATGTCGAGTATTCCCTTTGTCAGACTCGTTAAAACCAAATGACATCTGAAATCGTCACCATGACATTATAGAGTTCCTCCTTCCTAGGGCTCATAAAATGTACTAGGATGGATTTGTCTGAAGGAAAAACTTACATGGAAAGCATATGCTATCCCCTTCAAGCTTGTTTCCAAAAATAATTGGGTTTTCACGAGAAATGGTGGGAGAAAATGGAACCAGTTCTCAATTGTGTTGGCAGTATGTTGCTCTTGAACATGGCACTTGTCTGCAATTCATGTCGAGTTGGGGGCATCTCACATTTGTCATTTTGCCTCCATGGGTTTGGGTTATCCGTTTTGACCTATCATCTGCTCTTTTCCTTGTGACCATGACCTTAGATCCCTTGATGTCAAATACTGCCAAATTCTGGAGTCGTGTCGCCAATATGTTCAAGAGAAGTTCCTTCTACAGTTTTCGACCCCCGAATCCTTTGTTCAGTCCTAATTCACTATCATGTTATTCCTCTGTCTCTTGTCAATGATGTGGGAAACATTATGGCCCTCCTTTGACTGGTCACTTCCTATCGACTTCAACTCATTATCCAGGAAGTTGATCTAGAGACTCCCTTCTAGCACCTTAGAGCTTGCATGCCTCAATGGCAAGTTCTTTGCATTCGACGATAGGTTCTCATCATTTGCCTTTGTTGGGTGTGGAGCCTTATTATCTTGTTTACTTTGTATCACAACATTGGACCCATGTACCTTAAAAGGGGCGGCAACGCCGCCCGAAATTAATCGCTACCATGGGGGGTCCAGGGGGGGCGGCAGCGCTTTTCGGAGCCCCCCCCTGGCGGGGGCTTTCGGGGGCAGCGCCCGCGCCTCATGGTCTTAAGTTGTACTATAAAAAAAGTGTGTTCAGTCAATGCCGGGCCGTTCTATTCAGCCAAATGGTTTGATGGTAGTTATGTTTTAGATTAGGGTTTTCCTGAGAGAGCCCTACGCTCCTGGGGCATTATATGGGCCCATTGCATTATCAATGTATTTATGGAGCGAGAGAAACGGAGAGGCTGTCGGGAGAGGAGACGAGGGATATTACGAACGGATGTAACATGGTTTGTCTTTTCATTTTTTTGGATAATAGAAAGGAAGGACTGGCTGTTCAGGGTGGACGTAGCCCAAACTGGGTGAACCACGTATATCTATGTCTCTCTGGTTTTATGTGTTTTTGTGTGCTTGTATTTTCCGCATATTTTATGTGTTGCATTGCTCCATAATATATAATTTTCTAACAACTGGTATCAGAGCCGAAGGTATATTTGGCTGATAAACTCGCAGGAAAGAAGGGTTCCTGGTTCGAGTGGGAGCAATGGCGGATGATGGTAAGTTTAGGGTCGAGAAATTTAATGGCCAAAACTTCCCGCTGTGGAAGATGCAGATGGAACATTATCTGTATCAGAGAAATCTGTACTTACCATTGAGCGGAAAAACAAAGAAGCCGGCGGCCATGACAGACGTGGAATGGAACATTCTCGATAGAAAGGCACTCGGAACAGTACGGTTGTGTCTCGCAGCATCAGTCACCTTCAATATTTCGAAGGAAACAACAACAGAGGGTTTGATGTAGACGTTGGCGAAACTATATGAAAAACCCTCGGCCTCAAACAAGGTATTTCTTATGAAACGACTATTTAATATGAAGATGTCGGAAGGTGGATCTGTTGCAGACCATTTAAATGAATTTAATACAGTTACCAGTCAGTTAAGTTCTGTAGGGGTAAACTTTGATGATGAAGTTAGAGCTCTGTTATTCTTGTGCTCATTGCCAAAGATTTGGAATGGTTTAGTAATGGCCATTAGTAACTCTGTCTCTGGATCTAGTACTTTAAAGTTTGATGATGTTGTTGGTGCTATCCTTAGCGAGGAAATGCGATGGAAAAGCTCTGGTGAGACATCAGGTAATGCTTTGAGTGCAGAGTCTAGGGGGAGAAGAATGGAAAGAGGAAAGAGCTCGGGATATCGCAGTAAATCAAGGAAAGGAAGATCCAAGTCTAGATTGGGGATAGTGTGTTGGAATTGCGGAAAGAAAGGACACCTAAAGAAAGACTGTAGATCTCGGAAGGGAAAAGAAGGAGACACACAGCAAGAAAACAATCATGAAGAAAATGTGACAGGTGATGTTTTACAAGATGCTTTGATTCTTTCTTTAGAAAATGTTACTGATTCTTGGGTTGTAGATTCAGGGGCTTCATTCCATGCCACACCTGATAAGAAATACTTTCATGACTATGTTCAAGGAGATTTTGGAAAAGTTCGTTTGGGTGATGATAAACCCTGTAAAATTTTTGGAATGGGTAAAGTTCTTGTAAAAAAACATAATGGAAACCAATGGCTACTAAAGTAGGTAAGGCATGTTCCAGATCTGAAGAAAAATCTGATTTCAACAGGGCAGTTAGGCAGTGAAGGTTGTGTGACAACTTTCACAGATAAAACTTGGAAGGTCACCAAAGGAGCGTTGAAGTAATAGCAAAAAGATGAAAAGATTTAATTTTATTTTCATTTATGCAATGGTATTTCTAACTTTGTTAATGCTTTAACTTCCAAAGGAGAAAATGCAGCATTATGGCATCATAGGCTCGGACACATGAGTGAGAAGGGAATGAAGATTCTTCACTCAAGAAATTTGTTGCCAGTTTTGAAGAATGTTGATTTGGATTTCTGTGAGAATTGCATTTATGGAAAACAAAAGAGAGTCAGATTTCTCAGAGTTGGGAAAGAAAAGAAGAGAAAAAAATTAGAGCTTGTGCATACAGATGTATGGGGACCTGCTCAGGTATCATCTCTCAGTGGCTCTCGTTATTATGTTACTTTTATTGATGATGCAACTAGAAAAACATGGATTTATTGTATTCAGAATAAATCTGATGTATTTGATACTTTCAAAAAATGGAAAGCTTTGGTTGAGATTGAGACAGGAAAGAAGTTGAAGTGTCTCAGATCAGACAATGGAGGTGAGTATTGCAGCAAAGAGTTTGATAGGTATTGTTCAGAGCATGGAATTCGTAGAGAGAAGACAGTTCCAAGAACACCACAAGAAAATGGTGTGTCAGAAAGGATGGACAGAACAATCATGGAGCGTGCAAGGTGCATGAGATTGCATGCAGGATTGCCTTTACAATTTTGGGCAGATGCTGTAGATACTGATGTCTATCTAATAAATAGAGGGCCTTCAAGTTCCTTGGATGGTGGTATTCCAGAGGAAGCATGGATAGGTAAAAAGATAAACTACTCTTTTTTAAAGCCTTTTGGTTGTGAGGCCTTTGTCCATATTAATAAAGAAAAAAGAACAAATCTTGAGGAAAAATCAAAGAAATGTACCTTTATTGGATATGGTGCTAATGATTTTGGTTATCGCTTATATGATTATGAAAATCACAAAATCATTAGGAGCAGAGATGTAATATTCAATGAAAAGGTCTTGTATAAGAATCAGTTGCAGGAAAAGAAACAGGAAAAAGAAAGCAAGGAATATACGGTTCTTGATGAGATAACTGAAAAAGTAAAGGTGCCTGAAAATAATAATAATCAACAACCACAGCAGCAGCAACCACCACAACAGCAACAGGCACCTCAAACACCTGAAAGTGGTGTTAGAAGATCTACCGGGATAAGTAGACCCCCTGAACGATACTCTCCTTCATTATATTATTTATTGCTGACTGATTCTGGTGAACCTGAATGTTATGAAGAAGCAATGCAGGTTGAAAGTAGGAAGAAGTGGGAGCTAGCCATGGAAGAAGAGATGGACTCCTTAATGCATAACCGGACTTGGGACTTAGTCAAGTTGCCTGCAGGTAAAACTACATTGCAGAATAAATGGGTTTACAGGTTGAAGGAAGAAGATGGAGGAAAACAGAGGTACAAAGCTAGACTTGTGGTGAAGGGGTTTGCACAGAAGAAAGGTATTGATTTTGATGAAATATTTTCTCTTGTTGTTAAAATGAATTCAATCAGAACTATTTTAAGTCTTGTAGCAACGGAAGATTTACATCTTGAACAGTTAGATGTAAAGACAACATTTCTCCATGGAGATTTGGAGGAAGAAATATACATGCAGCAACCAGAAGGATATGAGGTCAAAGGAAAAGAAAAATTGGTGTGTAGGTTAAAGAAGAGCTTGTATGGCTTAAAACAGGCTCCAAGGCAGTGGTATCTAAAATTTGACAAGTTTATGTTTGAACAAGGCTATACTAGATGTCACTCTGATCATTGTGTTTATCTAAAAAGGCAAAATGATGGCAGCTATATTATATTGTTATTGTATGTAGATGACATGCTTGTTGCAGGATCTAACATGCAGGAAATAAATGTACTCAAAAGAAAATTGGAAAATTCATTTGCAATGAAGGATTTGGGAGCTGCAAAACAAATCCTTGGTATGAGGATAACTAGAGACAGGAAAAATCGCAAATTAACACTGTCTCGGAATGAGTACATAGAAAAGGTGTTGAAAAGATTTAATATGCAGAATGCAAAACCAGTTAGTACACCTTTTGCTAGCCATTTCAAACTTAGTAAGGAGATGTGCCCAAAGACCCAAGAAGACATGGATTATATGTCTAAAGTTCCATATGCATCATCAGTTGGAAGCTTAATGTATGCAATGGTCTGCACAAGGCCTGATATTGCACATGCAGTGGGAGTTGTAAGCAGGTACATGAATAATCCAGGAAAAGAACATTGGATGGCATTAAAATGGATTCTCAGATATTTGAGAGGTACCACAAATCAAGCATTATGCTTTGGTGGTTCAAACATTGCTCTACAGGGATATGTTGATGCAGATATGGCAGGTGACAGAGATAACAGGAGGAGCACTACAAGATATGTATTTACTGTAGGTGGAACAGCTGTCAGTTGGGTTTCAAAAATCCAAAGTGTTGTTGCACTTTCAACAATAGAAGCAGAGTATGTTGTTGCTACAGAGGCTAGTAAAGAAATGATTTGGTTACAAAGTTTTATGGATGAATTGGGTAAGAAGCATGATATGGGCACGCTATACAGTGATAGCCAAAGTGCTATTCATCTTGCAAAGAACTCAGAATTTCATTCCAGGACTAAACACATACATCTCAAGTACCATTTCATACGGTCGGTATTGGAAGATGGAGAGTTGAAGCTGGAAAAGATACACACTAGCCAGAATCCTGCAGATATGCTAACAAAAGTTGTAACCAGGGAGAAACTGAGAACATGCTCAGTTTCAATTTGTCTTCAAGGATGACGATGAAGATGAGAAACGACGGAGTCCAAAGAAGGTCATTTTCCAATAAATGAAGCGGCATACCGTTCTTCTGATCGGTCTCCAATGGTACCCATGGGTGTGGAGCACGATTATCTTGTTTACTTTGTATCACAGCATTGGACCCCTATACCTTCAAAGGGGTGGCAACGCCACCCGTAATTAATCGCTCCCGTGGGGGGGTCTAGGGGGGGCGGTAGCGCTTTTCGGAGCCCCCCCCTGGCGGGGGTTCGGGGGCAGCGCACCCGAAGCTAAAAACAGATGTAAATTTGCCTTGTAAAAGTATAGTAATTTCTAGTCAATCTGGGCCGTTCATTAGGCAAATGATCTGACGGTAGAAGTTATGTTTAGATTAGGGTTTTTTTCCCTAGAAGGAAATCCCTCGCTTTTATGAGGGCATTGTATTGCGGCTGTGCATTGTATGTGTATTATCAGAGCGAGAAATAGAGAGGGAGACTATGAGAGAGAACAGAGGATATTACAACGGATCTGCTGTAGGTTTTGTCTCTTCATTTTTGCTGGCTAATAGAAAGGAAGGACTGGTTGTTCAGGGTGGACGTAGCCCAAACTGGGTGAACCACGTATATCTGTGTCTCTCTGGTTTTATGTGTTTTGTGTGCTTTTATTTTCCGCATATTTTATGTGTTGCATTGCTCCATAATATATAATTTTCTAACAGCCTTCGATCAAGTGATTTCACGGCTGTTCGACTCCATCTCATTGTTCGCATCCCATGGATTGTACTAGTTGTACCATGAGAACCATTGTCGTTACTGGTGGTCTCTCTCGCACCTATTAACAACTTTCATCATTGGCTGGTAATCAAGTGATTTTCTTGCATGTTTGACTTCAACTCATTCATTCACATGCTTGAATTTGTACTTATTCGGGTCGAGATGGAGTGCAAGACCCTGGGTTTTGTCTAATAAAATCTAGGCTGTGGGGCGATTTGGTTTATCATGACTATATGCATGAATCTTCTGATTGGAAGACTTGCAATATCAAGTACAACTGATATCTCTGATACATGAATATGTGGTATGGGCACATCCATCCATAATAGAGAGCATGTAACAAGATCCAAGGTATGGACGTAGCCATCCAGTATATTTTAAAATTTTTTAAAGAGTCATGAAAATATCAAAATGACTACTTAGGAACTCTAGGCAAGAGGGTGTACCAAGCTCTCGTGAACTGGAATATACACCTTGGTGATCAAATGAAAGAGAAATGAAAAAGGACTTAACGTACGTGCAGGCAGTCTCCCCGAATTTTGTGTTTGGTGTATCATGGTTACAAGGCGATAGAATCGACTTCTATGGATAAAGTATTGCAACCTACGAGGGTCTCCCTTGATATACACGATGGTACAAGGAGCACATGTGCATACTAGCGCTATCTAATGCCAAATGGCGAGCAACAACTGCTAGGTTTAACGACGCCGAAACACGTCACTAGCCTAGACCTCTAAGTCTGAGTGTTAAGTTTCAATGCTTCCTTAGGTTGATTGAGTTAATTTTACAGTTTATCTTGAAATTATGTTCCAGTTTCAAGGCCCTACCAAATGTAATCTCAAATATCTAATGCACAACTACATGAGAGAAAGAATACCATTTCAATTCAATGAAAGTCTAGCTAAGAGAGGGATAAAATTTCACAACAAAGCAGCAATCAATTGAATGCAAGAATGACACTTTCCTTTATGCTACTAACACAGCCAAAGCGGAAAACAAAAAATGCTTCTATTGTTTTTCAATTTCTAATGAAAAAAAAAGCTACTAATGCAAAAGAGTTCTTTTCATTTTCATACAACAAAGAAGAATGAAAATTTTGTTCTTTGTATGAATGAGAAGCAATACTGTAACATTACACTAAAAGGACAAAATAAACACTAGCTTTGAGCAAATCGAATGAAATGATCAAAACACAAAGAGACCAATACAAAGAGACCAATCCAAAGCGAATGTAAAACACACTCAAAACTAGACATGCATTTATTCAGGCAAAAAAAAGGACTTTCAAATCGACTCAATGAGCAATGTGATCTATGTTCAAGGCGATAGATGGAGGGTCAAACGAACACCAGGATGATAGTTTGACAATCCTACAACATGTAGTATCGAAAGAAAATACCAAGGAATAAGAAAACAAGTTGAAAATATGAATGACTAAACCAACTCATGCACATCTCAGAGACTCAACGAACATGTGGCCGAACAAGCAATCAAAGACACTTAGAAACCCTAGGATGAAAAAACCACACTGATTAGAGGAGAGATAATCAACCGAAAGAATGAGAAAGGGGAGCCAAAAACCAATACAAGTGGATTAATCTAGGGAGAAAAACCAATCCATAGGGTAATATGCACTGGAAACTCAGACAATAAGCCTAAAAACCAAACCTTCAGGATTCAACGCAACTGTTCAGCTATAATCCGCATTGAACAGGTAAAATCGCACCCATGCCAAAGGAAACCCGCGCCAATCGGCGTGACTTTCAGGAAAACAACATCACCGAGTAAGGAAAACAAAGAAAGGAGAAAAGGAAGCTGAGGAAAAATCAGGCTTATCACTCTGAGAATAGGTGAAGTGGCTTGAAGCAATCAGATAAGAAAAACAAAGCAGAGAAATGAAAATACGACCAAAGTTGGACAGACAAGAAAAAATTCAAAACGAATAATGAGAGACAACACACACTCTGATCCCTAGTATGGTCGCCAACTTGTTGAGCATGAAAATCCCCTTCGCCGATAGAGGCAATCCCTCTAGCCCTAGGGTGGGTCTAGAAATAAGGGAACACGATGAATTCCTAAATTCCTAGCTTATAAATGAAATATGTACTGGAATAGATATTCTACCTCATTCCAATGCTTTTTTCGTGGCACGCAGCAGTGATCCTTCGATATTTTTATTCACGCCTTGTGCTCCTTTGGTGACGATGCCCATGCACCTGAAAAAATATCAAACAAATGATGACATCATATAAGCATATACATTCATCTACAGCTATTCAACTAGTCAAGGAGAGTTTAACACTTTGAATATAGATGGAAAAAAAGTTGGAACCAGAAACCGGTTGTGTAATATTGATATATGAAAAAAAAATTATAACCTTATGCCTTGACATTGCAGATCTCCTTTGACGGGTTCATTCGGGAACGTCTCAAGCATTCGTTCATTTTTTGGCTCAATGACACAATGGGCTTAAACTCTCTCTCAACAATGGATTCTTCTCTGCTCTCTTCAATACACTAGCTATAACTAATGATTGTTCAACTAGCTAAATCAATGTGAGGAAGAGGAATTTATAGGAGAGGAGGAGGAGGTTTGGGATCCACATAACGTGGAGGAGAGGTTTATCCCTTTGGGGAGTTTCACATTTGTAGGAAATAATAGGCCAAAGGGAGAAACTCGACTTGATCCAGTCGAACAAACCATCATGACTCCACTCAAAATTTGTTAAAGCATAGAAAATTAGTTTCTATTTTAAAAAACTTTCCAAAAGCAGCTCGGTGCGGGTGCCCTTCTAAGAAAAAGAGCCAATGGGCATGAGGCTCAATGTTAATTTCTTCATGGGCATGAGGCCATAACTGCCTACCAGTGCCAACCTAAAATCATAGGTTTGTGAAGGTCTACTTGAGGAATGATCAACTGAGATTATGTTCTTGACATGCCAAGGGATGCAATGACATTTATGGAAATGTATGACAGTACACAGGGGGTCTCTGAAATGGTCCTCCAATGAGAGGGATGGGGATTGTAGGGACAGTGACAAAATACTGTGTAACATTTGGCTATCTTACAATGAATTAAATTATGGGTTCTACCTGAATCAATCAACATTATTACCTTTTTCTTCTTGATATATCCTTTTATCTTGAGAGTTTGAGGAGTGGTAATTCTTGCCAATGAATTACAAGATATGCTCAGATTCATTTCTTCTTTCTCTGAGGTTGCTTCCCTGTGTATATCCTCCTCTTTTTTTGTTTCTTGTTCATTTTCTTCCTCCTCTTCACAATATATGTAAAATAATTTCTTCTCGGAGCACTCATGACCTTGACTGTATTTTTTATCACAACTATAAAAAATCCATTTTTCTCTTTTATCCTCCAATTTTTATGGTGTCAACCCTGTAGGTTGTGGAAGGCTAGGAGTAGCAACAATTCCATATTTATAGTTGTGAGTGGTAGACTTCATTTTTTCCATAATGTTGCTTTAAACTTTTCTTGCCACCCTAAATGCCTTCTCCAATGAATCAAGTTCCCGAAGGCGAACCTCAGGTTGGATGTTATTATTTAAATTACCTATGAAGACATCAATCCTATCCTCCTCTAGAATATTTGTTACCCTAATATTCAATTTGTGGAAGTCCTAAATTTTCTCTACCATTGAACCCTTTTGTTTGAGATTTATCAATTCACTAAAGAATGTGTTTCTCTTTTTATCCTCATAATGTGTTATTATTTCCTTCATAAAAATTGAGCAAGTAACAAGTGTTTTATGAGAAAAAATCCATCGATGCTAACAATCAGTTACAATTATTTAGATTGACTTTAACTTGCTTAATTGAGTTAATCGATTTCTCATGCATTAAAATAATACACTAACTACAACTTGGACTCTTAAACAAATAGAATCACTCTACATGCCTCACCAACCACCCTCAACTCGAATTTCATGAGCTAACTGAGTCTATCACACTCAGTTAACTATTACAAGTGATTATGAGATAAGATTACAATTTATTGTCCAATTTATTTAAGGGATAAATAAATTTGACACATATTTCTTTCAATTTAATTAAGGAATAATTAAATCAAAAGCCTCACATGGTAGCCATTTATGGGTGCCATTTTCTGAATGTTGTTTCTAGATGCCAATTTCACTGTTTCTTGTTGAAAATTTCAACACTCCCTCTCATTAAGAAAGGAATCAATCTGTCTCGATCTAGTACCTTTGGAATGTTCTTGCATGCAAAACTTCTCCAGTGTTGTTCGCACATGCAACTATCCTGAAACTAAATAGCCTCCAAGCAACTGAATCAGTATAATGCATCTGTCATCAGAGTCTTATAACTATTGCTAGCTATTGTACATGTCTATTGGACTCATTGTGTTGATGCTGACATCTGCATCCATGCACTCTGCATAGCTTCCAACTCTGATCTGCGCTCCAATATCCGACATCTGTAACTCTGATTTTTGTCTTCCTCACATCTGACTGCATCAATCTAACCGAACCTTCCTGCTACTGTTGTACTATGGGCTCCTTGTAGTCGATCCATGAGACACACCATCTCAATGGACACTGCCCAAATTTATTCTTAGGATTAATTCTACACATCACCTCACCTCACACCTGGATATAGCTGCATGTACTCCCTCTACCCTTCTGGCTCGAAATTTCCCCCTCTTGGAGGTCTCCGCTTGAGTGGACTCTTCCACACGGTCTCCTGTATGCTTCTCCAATTGTGGTTGCTCCAAAACCTTTTGAACTGCTTTTGAGGCTGCATGTTGAGAGATAGTTTCTCCCTCTCAACCACCAAGTCATTAACCACTACTTTTCTCCTCAAAGATTTGCATGCATCCTCAACCTCGAGAGCATACAGGTTCTTTACTCTTGAACCAATTTACTTCAACTATCCCTTGGCTATGTTTTTAAGGAACACCTTTCATTTTCTAAACATCACCTCATAACCACAGTCTTCTAATATCGCTACGGAGACAAGATTCTTCTTTAGGCCTGGAACATAAAAAAATTTGCTAGTCTGAGATGGGAGCCATTCTCCCTCTGAAAATTAACTTTGCCTATGTCGGTCACGCTATACCTCTCATCATCTCCAAACTCTATGTTCTGTTAGAGGTCCTTCTCCTCCAATTCACTGAAAGGATCTCTATTCCTTGTCATATGGAAAGAGGCATCACTGTATAAATACCACATGAATCCCATTACACTGCTGGCCATGCATGCAATGAGAGTAACCAAGCTCATACTATGGAGCCAATGCTTCACCTGCTACAACTACAGGCTCCTTCTTGCTTACATTCTTTTGTGGATAATTTGTAGCATAGTGCCCATGCTCGTGACAGTGAAAACATTTGATCTTGGACAAGTCTTTATTTCCCACTTCGCCTTGGGATTTATTTCCCTTGGCCTTCTTTTCCTTACCAGCCAAGGCACAATCTTCCTCGTCATTAGTCTTGGATGAGGATCCATCCCTGGTATTCTGCCTGAATTCTTCTTGTACCAAATCCAACCAAAGTCGCTCCCAATTTGGTAACTTTTCCCTCCCATTCACCGAGTCCTGGTAACTATGCCAGCTCTGGGGAAGGTATAGAAGTGATAGGCTCACCAATTCATCATCTGTTATAGTCACACCAACACTTCCAAGCTCATCTCATCATTGAGTGAACTTCGCCAAGTATGTTGGTATCGTCTCACCCTCCTCCTTCTTGATTTTCCTGAGCTTGTCCTTCAATGCCAACTTCCTTTGGTCGTTGTTGTTCTGAAACAGATCTATCAAGGCCTTTCATATAGCATATGGGGTCGCCTTTCCATGGAGACTCGAGACAATGTGATCTTGAACTCACTCTAATAATATCCTCCTCGCCCTTGCTACCTTGTTTTTCAAAGCATCAAGAAGAGCAGTGTCTGCTACTGCGGGCTTGGGAATATCATTATCAATGAATTATTTCAACCCGTTGTCCTCCATGTTAGTTTCAGTCTTTGCAGCCTTCCTCCAATGATAAAACATGCTCTTACAAGGTTATTTTAAGGTTTCAAGGTCAAATTTTGTCATTTCAGTGAGTCTTCAAGTAAAATTTGGTCACTAGGTATTAGGTCTAGGGTTTGTTTTCACTCTTTTCAAAGCTGTCCAAATGTCGGTCCATGTCACCATTCAACTAAGTGTATCATCATTCAGAGGGTTTTCATCATCATTTCAGGTTCCAATGGGTCATTTTACACCTTTTTCATGCTTCAATTGTGCCTAGGTAAGGTTCATTTCCCTCTCCTAGGGTTTTGAAGATAATTTCTCTTGGATGGTAAAATCATCATCAAAACTTGTATCCTGATGTTCATACACCTTTCCCTATCCTTAATGTACCTTATTAAACAATTCCCATCGCTGAGATCCCCTAAATTCCTCATTTCCGCACAAACCCTAGTTTCTTGCTACAAATTGGCAATTTTCTAGGCTAGGCTTGTGTTTCGCCCTTTTGGACCCCTTCCCCTCACTCAATCTATGAAATTCCACTTTCCCCTGCTTCCTAAAATCCCTCCCTACTTCCTAAAACTTTATCAAGAATTTAGAAGCCCCTTATCCCCTTCATTTCGCTTCAAATTGACAAATCCCTTGTTCCACACATCGGGATAGGTTTTACTCCAATAATGTTTCTGAGAAATAAAAGATGAATTTTGGAAAAATGAGAGAGGTTTTTGTCCAAACTAGACCAAGGAAGAAAAACCTCCTTCACTTTTTACACGAGTTTCATATTTTTGTAGAAATGTCAAAAATACAGTTGCCTCAGGAGAATTGATGCACCTCTGAAGTGACCTTGGGAAAATAAAGATTTCTCCTATCTTGTTTGGCCAAATGACTTTCTTGATGCATCAAATGATAACTAGAAACAAATAAATTTCCAATGAGATATCATGAGCTCAATTTTGAGTTGAGGAAGACCTTCAAAAGTTGACTGCAACAGCACTCTGCCTTGAGGCACCCTCATTTTGCTCATTTTGACCAGTCTTGGGAGATTTGATTTTTGACAAGGCAAATGAACTCCAAATTGAAAAATTCCAGTTGGGTTGGAAAGTATACTCAATAATATTTCCAAAGAGATATCTTGAACCCAATTTGGACACCAGGAAGGTCTCCAAAAGTCTCCTGCAAAAAATCACGACGCATTGGGTAGCCCTCTGCAGTGTAAAAAATGAACTGGCGCGACGCATTGAGATGGCGCGGCGCATTGGGCTAAAAAGCTTGAAATAAATTTAAATATTCCTCCAAAAGCTCCAAAATTTCAAATTATTCATTCCACAACTAATTTAACATCTCCATATTGCCAATGTATGAGTTTCCATCAGTGCTTATGGTGTTTCAATAGGTGAAGAAAATTCAAACCCTATTTTCTTGCTCAAGAATTGTTTCCTTAGGGTTTAGAGTTTGGTTCTTATGCCATGACTCCCACATCATTTTGTTTCCTCACTATTTTTCTAGTCCCATCAGCACATTTCCCTATCCCTCATATCCCTAAGTTCACTCATTCCCTATCCCAAATTTCCATTGTCCCATCCTAATTACAAATTTTCCAAACCCCCAAGGCCATCCCAAAAAACCTAGTGACTGTCCATAAACTCTTCAATTGGAAAATTTCACTTGGTAATATCCCATCATCTTCCCTATCCTCTCCCTCCATATTCCCTCACATATTATCACACATTTGGCAATAAAAACCAAAGACACCAAACTCCTCATATTCATCTAAGGTAACACAGACTTTGGCAAACATGGAGACAGATTCCTCTTATGACCGAGACAGTGACTCTACAACCGAATTGCATGCACCAAGGAGACAAAAATCTGTTGGAGAAGGCTAACAAAGAAAATAACATGTTGAGGCACATGGCGAATCATTATTGGGCAAGAAATCACGTTTACAAAGCACGAATCAAGATCCTGAAGGCAAAGTTAAAGAGGGCATTAAAGCGTCGCAAAAAGCATGATAGACTCTAAATTTTGGCCAAAGCTTCCTTTGCTCAGCATAGTTCATGATGGAGGACACTCAGCCCAAATTTCAAGAAATTTGGGACACATTTTGCAAATTTTTATTTTTTTGGCCTAAACACAGATTTTTCTGCCCAACGCGTCGCACCACTTGGCGCGCGCTTATGATTGGGAGCTCCTCTTGGGTAAAAATTTGTATTTTTGGATTTTTCATGAAAATTTATGCATGCCTACCATTACCCAGATATTTTGACAATTTTTGGGTTTCTGGAAGGGTCAAAAACACCCTAAAATTAACCTTTCTGCCCCTTTTTGGACACACAGGAAGCAGTGTTGGGAAAACTCATTTTTGGAGGGGAAAATGGAAACAAAATTCATAAATTCCACTTGGGTTGGAAATTATACAGGCATAGCTTTCCAACGAGCTATCCTGCGCTCAATTTTGACACCGGGAAGGCCTTCAAAATTGCCTCCAAAGTGGCGTGACGCATAGAGAATTCAGGCGTGGCGCATTGGGGATTTTGGCTCATTTTTCACTCAGTAACTCATTTTTTTGCCTAGTTTTGGCCAGTATGACTTTCTTACTTCCACATGTAAAAATCTTGATGTAATTTGATGTAATTTCATGGCTCTTGATGTAATTTTGGCAAATTTTTACTCATGGAAGTAGATTCATCCATCAAAAGGTGAATTGCAACTAAATGAATCAGTTTCCTATCTTATAGAGGCAAGTTGTTCCACTACTTATTTTCCAGTTCTTAGTTTAGATCTTGTTGAAACAACTCCTAAACTTGTGAGCTCGACCCCTAGAGGCTGGGGATGAGTTGTTGGTTGCTTATATCTTGTAATTTTTCAGTCATTGGCATAGGTTGGACACTTGGGATTGCTTGGCACTTCATTGTACATTTCACGAATTTTGAAAAGGAATGTAATTTGTGGTTTGTAAAACACTCTTTGGGATCCATGTGGCTCTATGTTTTGATGGTGTTTTTCTCTCTGTGATTGTAAGTTAACTGATGTTTTATATGTATCATTTCCCTTCTACTTTCTTCTTAAATTAAACAAATGAGTGATAAAGGTGGAATTCATTAGATTGCTTTGCTCTGCCTTGAGTTTTGTTTAATTTTCCATGTTTTCATCTATTTTAAGAGGATTATTGAAAGCCTCTTGCCCTCTTCAGCTCCTCACCGGTCTGAAATATCCATTCATTTAATCCAAGCATCAAAACAATTGCCTTCCTTGCCCCATTCAGAACTCTGAAAAAACTAGGCCTCATCCCCGAACCCAAAATCTGCCTTTCCCTTTGATCCAACAAAACCCCCAAAATCAAAATCAAATCCTTTCACCTATATACCTAGCCTAAAATCAGCCTTTATTTCAAGTCATCTCAAGCCTTATTGATTATCTTTGCTGAGATTGACCTAGAGAGAGCCCTCTCCTGATCTGGTAGGGCTAGCTACCAGACTAAGCGTGGTTTGATGTTACCCTGAACTCTGCCTTCCTTCAGCCTGAGGTAGATTTAGGAAATAACACTCCAGAAATGCCTCCATTCTTTATTTCCATGCAATATAATTAGAACTTCCCTCAAGTGCATATTCCAATCTTAATCCATTGAAAGCCATCTTGATCTGCTTGTTGCTCCAAAGAAAGTATCTGCAAGTTTGAATATTGTTTAATACAAACTCAATTTCTTCCACTGTTGTGATTCCTGGCACTCCGATACCATGTATAAATTATACAAAAAATATGTATACCATTGGATTCAATATGATCATGCAATATACTAGAGAAAGATATTGAATCCTTCTATAATTAATTTGCAGAAATTAAACACGGTCGCACAATCACACCAAGTATGAGAAAGCAAATCAATCCACAACACAAGATATTTTTCTGGGGAAATAAAATGCTCAAAACCCCTCTATCTCTATTGTATAATGAACCAAGGAATCAAGAAACAATACAATGCATGTGTGCTCACCACAACCTCATACACTCTACCAATTGTCTCACACTGATCCGGAAAAAATCAACCAACACTTAGCCGATTTCTTGCCTCTGCTAAGCTTGCCTTGCTTGAAAAATTTGAATAACATTTGATCCCTATAAATTAGTAAATTCAACCTTCCAAAACTACACAATGCATCATGGGAAATCCTATGGTTGTATAATTGTGCGTCGACAATTTACTAATAATGCAACTGATAGATAAGACCCATTTCACCTCTATCTCAACTGGGTCTTCATCAGAACTGACATGCATGCAGCTATTAATAGTAAATCATCAGTCACTTGAAAAATCACTACATGTGAATTAAATCTGATTTAATTCACTTGACCTCTCACTAATGCAACATTCAGTTATAACTAATTAGACTTACTTTAACTCACTTAATTAAGTTACTCATTTCGCATGCATTAAACTAATACACTAACTACAAATTGGACTCTAAAACAAATAGAATCACTCTACATGCCTCACCAACCACCCTCAACTCGAATTTCATGAGCTAACTGAGTCTATCACACTCAGTTAACTATTACAAGTGATAATGAGATAATATTACAATTTATTGTCCAATTTATTTAAGGGATAAATAAATTTGACACATATTTCTTTAAATTTAATTAAGGAATAATTAAATCAAAAGCCTCAAATGGTAGCCATTTCTGGGTGCCATTTTCTAAATGTTGTTTCTGGATGCCAATTTCATTGTTTCTTGTTGCAAATTTCAACATTCTGAAGGCTTAATGGGTGTGGAATTATTTTGTTTGGAAGGAATTTTAGAGCCCAATACTAATATATATTCTTCAATATTCCCTTTTAATCACTTCAAACTTATTTTTCAAGCAAAAGTTATGCAATTTAAAAAAAAAAAAAATACACACATTTTTCTTTCTTTTTAGAGATCTATATTGAAACTATTATATCTATGTGATTTAGGATCTTCAAGATATGAAATTCGTTCTTGTGGTATCCCTCTGGGTCTTATTTCCAATGCCACAAGTGAAACTAAATTTGGATTCTTCTAGATAAATTTATTCCAAATCTCCCATGATGACCAACTTATGGACTAGTTTAGTAGAGCGAAGTTGTAAGGGATGCCAGGTGTCACTATTTAAAAATTAAGCTCTAAAATTGATACAAGAAAAACCAACATTCGAGCACTTTCAGCCACTTTTTATATAATTCAAATATGATCCCTGAAAAGAAAGTTATGATGCTTTTCCCTCGGTCACCTTTTTGAGACAAAATTATGGACCCTGCAAAAAACCTAACTTCCTTAGATCATATCTCTAAAAATATAGTGAACCAAGATTTGAATTAGTACACGAGGCTCACTAGTATTTCGAATCTACGTGATTGCAATTTTAGCTTCTGATGCTTTGTAGAAAAAACATTATAATGAAAATTCCAAGACATGTTTGAAGAAGTGAAACCCTAGAATCCAAAGCTTTGATACCAAATGTTATGCAACAATATCACAAAATAGAAGAAAAGATAGATCAAAGACTTAAAAACTAGCCTCTTCGAGGGGGAAACCTCCTTTAAATTGCATAAATTAAAAATTGTAGGATGATTCAAATGAAAAAACCTCCTTTCTATATACAGGAGTCTATGAGGTCACAAAATAATCAAAGCCGACATAACAATAACAATGTAAGGGCACGACAATAGTAATAGTGGGCTTCTATGGGGCACAATAATAACAATATGGGGACTACATGGGTACAAAAATAAAAATAAGAGGGCTACACTAGTATTATAGGGAACTAACACACACATCATCATGTTTCATGCCAAGTTCTGGAACCCCTATTACTATTTCCCCAAGCATCTTGAGTGCCCCATGGTGTAGATTTCCCATTCTGATATACCATAACTCAGTTAGTTCCTTTCCACTACTACTGTGACTACCTATAAGTGCCATTGGAGATTTGAGTTGCAACTTGTATATTATATTGCTTTGAACTCCATTCTATCTTACCCTCTTCCAACGTGAGTGTTTGACAAACACTTTCTTCCCTGCGAAGTGGATATAATATCCCTTATCCTGTAACTGGGATACTGAAATCAGGTTTATACCCAATCATGACACATGAAATACATCTTTAGCATTGGTTCTTACTTGTGACTCCCTCTGAAAATTGATGGTACCTCTCCCTAATAAAGTACACTTTGTTTTATTTCCCATCGTAATATGGAATTCCATCTTATCATCCTTGTATTTAGAGAAGTATTATCTAACCCCATGTCATATGAGTTGATTCTCTATTGTCTATATACTAGACACCTTGTGAAGTCGATCCTGACAAGCAAGCGAATTCGTCCTCCAACCTAGAAGAAAAATTTGAATCCTCCTAAATGTCAATTATTTCCATGGTCATAGAAAGGAAAATTTGTGTGATATTCCTCTTTTACCCAACTTATTTTGTTGCTGCAAAAACCTCTACGTCCAACCAGAAATATGCTCAGCGAAAATCTAAGCTACTACTGCTCCCTATGACTATTGCAATCGCTATCCTGAGAAACTCGACTTTTATTCCAATATGCAACTAAAACTTGAACCCTTTCCCCGGTAATTTGGCATGCATGTCTAAGCATTGTGTAGCCTCTGAGAATTTCGACCTATTTCTCCCTTTGAAAAATGAAATTATCTCTTATGCTTTTGATTTTCCTGGCTAATCACTCACGCTTTGATACCATGTGAAAATTTCATCTATTGGAGTAACTATAAATTATTCTCCTAACTGTAAATTTAACTATGCACTTTATTTTCTACGAAAAACAATGAATAAATTCACAACTGTAATTTTTACCATAAAAATACTGCAGAAAATAAAATTATTGGAAACTGTGAAATTCTAGCACACACACAAGTATTGTAACACCATTATTTTGGGACAATTGTCCTCGGAAAAACCCAATATGAGAAAAATAGTGCAGCAATTGAGGGTTTTATTATTTGTGCAATAGAAGAAATTCTGAGTACAATAAAATGATGCCAAACTAGCATTTCTATCTTAAAAAAATATTGGAAAAAAATCTAATGGATTTTACCCTCCTCCTCAAGCAATCCCACAACAAACTGAGCCTCGGAACTGGCTCTTGAACCCTTGTGTCAACCTTGTGTAGTGATTTTGCGCAAGCCCTACACATACTGCCCATAAACTGCCTTTGATATGATGTCTAGTATGTTTCTACCACTGGAAGTGATTCTTTCAACCTCTTGAAAGTTGAATCAACCCTCCATTTGGCTGAATCAAACTACCTATCTTAAGGCACTGCTTAGTCCCAATGCTACCTCCCGAGGAATATTTTTTCCTTCTCTTCTTACTCTTCGGAAACTAAAGACTCCTCTAGAAATATGCTACTCTGCCTCTCTCCCACTTGCAACTCAACATCTGACTCAATTTCTCCTGCTAAATCACCTGCACTAGAAAATTGAACTATCTAGATCACTGAGTATCTGCACTGATGTATATTCCATCTACCCATCGAATTCTTCTTATAATACTTTGTTGGAGCACCAATGACCAAGATTGAAACTCACAGTCTAGGATCATCTTGGATTTGATCCGTGTGATTTTCTAGAGAATTCTCATCTTGACTTAACTAATTTTGATTAATTAACCATTTTCCCTAAGTTTAGACTTAGGGATTATTTAAAAATTGGTTAATAATATAATTAAGCCATCTCTAGGTGGAATTTCTAGAAACGATTTTATGGTTTTTGGAGATCTCATGTATTCTATCCTCTCCACCGATTTTTGTGGCTAGAACACAACTAATGCTGCAAAAACTAACAAGTCATCCAAAAGGAGGAACTCGAGAAAGTTCACACCCAACCAAGTGTTGTGCTCGAGTAAGATTGGTCAAACTCTTGGTCGGGGTCGAGAGGTTAGTCCAGTAAGGCTATTCGGGTTCGGGGTTCCTGTGTAGTGGCTTGTGGTTGGTGAGGAAGGGGTCAACCTTCGACCATGAAGGCTGACACACCTTCCACATAGATTTTCTAGGTGGGTTTTGA
This sequence comes from Pinus albicaulis, assembly GCA_034641835.2. Classification (NCBI taxonomy): domain Eukaryota; kingdom Viridiplantae; phylum Streptophyta; class Pinopsida; order Pinales; family Pinaceae; genus Pinus; species Pinus albicaulis. The sequence continues at coordinate 248,973,088 of CM076573.1, read as the reverse complement.
CATGGATGCCCATGTGGCACCATGTGAGGAACACGTAGGTGCCACGTGGAAATCCAAAGTAATGTGGCACTACCTAGTAATTCAGTTTTTAATCGTCTATATCTTTTGATCCAAGATTTAGATTGAAGGAAATTTTATGTTGATGGAAAGGTCTCGACAAGACAAACTCAATGATTTCATCCATTTTAAGTTTTGAGGAAGTTGAAAAAGATTAAAGAAATCACACCCCATTTCCATAACATGACTATGGGAGTCAGGTCAGCCTACTAACTACCTCCTGTTACTCCTTGCCTTTGGCTAGGGTTAGTAGCGGGTATGTTACAATACATAGCTAATCAGTATAATTTTATTTTAATGATAATTTATCTATTTATCTGTGTATTATGATTTCCTATGTGTAAATTAATTTTCAATGTGATATTTTGCATAGACGAATGTTTAATTCTTGTTTTCTTGAATTGTGTGTAAGCCTATGATTTATAATATGGTTGTTCATTGTTACATGCACTTACATCATACTTATTCTTTATTTTAATAGTATTGGGATTAGAATTTGAAATTGGTTCAAGAACGTGGATCCTTGATGTGCCTAACATTGAGGCATGTTAAAAATTGGTATCAAAGATCATGTTGTAGCGCTCATGTTATATGGGTCAGAAAATAGGTTGAAATTTTCATTTTTAGCAAAGGTCAATCCAATGGGGTACATTGGTGATTAAAAAAAACTTTCTTAAAAATAGGAAATTTTGGGATTTTCGTATTGTGATGTGAATGATGATATGGATAGTGACATCATTAATGATGTGAGGATGTGGACTATCCATGGTGCGAGGGCCAAGATGGCATGCTCAATGGTCGTGGTGTAAATCTCATGGGTGATGTCGTTGCCACTTCTGATAAGTGGTTTACGAGACATTGGTGGAGTGGTTTTCTAATATATGGTCACTCAAAGTCTTATAACGAATAAAAATAAAATGCATGGCAACAGTTTGGTTTCCAATTCATGGATATTGTTGACATATTAACTTCCATATTACTCAAAGTCACATAATGAATTATAGCTATTGATATCTACATATTCTCTATTATTTGATAAAGCAAGCAATTAAGCTTGTATTTTTGTATTATTTTAATGTATTTCAATTGTGCTCCTTTTAAATTCATCTGTGGTTTGGAAGATACTAAGTTTAATGTTTTGACAAGGGTTATTAAATACTAAGGTAAATTATGGTACCCCATTGATAGTGTGGGATAATCAGATTATTCCATGTGGAAACCTAATACAAGTACAGCCCAAAAGCACAACTTAAATAAAAGAAAATAGAATGAAGAAGGAAGGGGTTCGAGGGATTATGAAGCCAAATTAGGGTGGCCAAGAACGGTGAAATGGAATCACCTTAGGGTTCCAAGTCGGCATAGGATTCCACATTAGCAACCCATCTCAACATGTTGTCACATCAGAAAATGATACCACTATGTTTCAAAAAAAATATGGAACAAAATTTTTATTTTATCCATAACAAGAGCATAATAACTTAGAATCAAATTAAATTTTATTGGTATGTACACAATGAGTAGGGATACATAAGTTCTAGTTAGGATCATTTGCCAATTGATCAGATTTAGATCGTGGACCTAAGTGATAGCCCAAAATTTAAAGTGTTCAAAAGAGTGTCGAACCTGAGCGAGGGATATATCTCATCTTCCTGATTCCGGCACCATGGACGGTTCGAAAAACCAACACCGTATGAAGAAGTTATCACAATTTGAAAAATCCAGTAAACTGCGATTTCTAGCTTTTAACCAAGTTTGACTGGGTTTGGAAAATTCAAAAAAATTAATATTCTATTGAATATTCTTGGAATATTCCTAGAATATTCCTCAAAATATTCCCCAAAATATTCCTTCTGGGCCAACCGAAAGTCGACAAGTGTTAGCATGTGATTTGAAGTTGGACGGTATGTTTTTGGCTCGACCAATTAGAGGTCGCCACGTGGCAGGCCCAAAGGTCGCCACGTGGCCCAGGTTTGATGGTCTAAATTTTTTTGGAGCGGACTAGATTCGACCGCATGACCTCTCGCCTACACGTGCCCGCCCTTACCGTTTGGGCTACCAATGGTTCTTAACAACCATAGTGTTCGGCATTTATTTATCGTTGAATGAAATCTGTAATGGGGGAGGGGAGGGGCCAACCCCTCCCATATGGCCGCAACCTCTAGACCATGGGCTAAGCCCCTAACCACCGACATTACCAGTCAGCATAAGACATTCAATGTAATGTGTTCACATGTCACATTTCATGGTTTATCCGTCGACAGTTATGTTTAACCGATGGTTCCTCCACCAGCTTTCTGGAAGTGTTCACATGCTAACGGTTAGTGTTTAATGCAAATAGTTAGCTCAGAGTTATTTTAGGTGGAGTTTGTAGCACGCCACCAAATTTCATAATTTTTCCAATTTTATCTGTAATTAAGTGCAGTTCCTCCACATTTAGTCAAGAATTTTTAGGGGACACTGGGCAAAAACAATTTAGGCTCTATCTTGAGCTAGATTCATCCATTCTGAAAGTTTGATTAGTCAATTCCAACTACCTTAGACATTCCAAACTCATTGGTGAGGGTTTTAGAACCATCAGAGGAATTTTTAGCACTATTTTTTCTTCAGAGAAGTTCTAGGGGCCACGCGGGCCACCATGGGCCAGCAATAGTTTGAGGCCTAGCCAGTGCAGCTAGAGGAATTTATTAGTAATCCAATAGTCAATTTTGGATGTTTCTGACATTATGGAACTAATGGTGTGGTTTTCAGATAATTTAGAGGACTTTTTTAGGCCGATATGCTTTAGAGAAGTTCCAGGGGCCACTAGGGCCACCAAGTGACAGCAGGAGAATGAGGCCTATCTAGAGCAGCCAGTACTCATTCTCAGCAAACCAATAGTCATTTATGACTGTTTTGATACTTTTGAATCCATTTATGAGTTTTCAAAATATTTTTAGGACTTATGAAATTCAATATGCTTCAGAATAGTTTTCAGTGACTCCAGAGCCAAGGGGTGCCACCAGGTGTTGGAGGCGAAACCGGAACAGCCGGAGGCCAATTTATGCAAATGAATAGTCTATTCTAAATATTTTTTACATTCTCAATCCATTGAATGGATTTTCATATTCATTTGGAGACTTCTAGAGCTCTAGAAGCCACATAGAAGTTTTGGGAAGCCCAGGGCCATCAGTGGATGGAGGCATAGCTTGGGAATCCAGTGTTCATTTTGAGCAAATGATCAGTCGATTTTGGATGTCTGATGTGTGTTGGAGATATTAGGTGAGGTTTCAAGGGCATAAAATGACTTCTATGGATTTTGTGCCAAAGAAGAAGCTCAGGGAAGCTTAAGGGCACCGACATATGAAGTCAAGTAAAAGGAAGCCTAGTTTTGCTTTTAGAGTGATGATAGACATGACAGGGGTATGACGGTATTCTAAACCCAATGGTACAACCCAATCATGCACCCTCCCTTACCGTCTGGGCTACCAATGGTTCTTAACAACCATAGTGTTCGGCGTTTATTTATCGTTGAATGAAATCTGTAACGGGGGAGCGGAGTGGCCAATCCCTCCCATATGGCCACAACCTCTAGACCATGGGCTAAGCCCCTAACCACCAGCCTTACCCGTCAACATAAAACAGTCAATGCAATGTGTTCACATGTCACATTTCATGGTTTATCCACCGATATTTATGTTAAACCAACGGTTCCTCCGCCAACTTTCCGGAAGTGTTCACATGCCGACGATTAGATTTTAATGCAAATAGTTAGCTTGACAGCATTTTAGGAAGAGTTTGTAGTGCACCACCAAATTTCGAAATTTTTCCAATTTTATCTGCAGCTAAGTGCAGTTCCTTTACATTTAGTGGAGGATTTTTAGGGGACACTAGGAAAAAATAGTTTAGGCTCTATCTTGAGCTAGATTCGTCCATTCTGAGAGTTTCATTAGTCAATTTCGACTATCTCAAACATTCCAGACTCATTGGTGAGGGTTTTAGATCCATCAAAGAACTTTTGAGTAGGTTTTTTATTCAGAGAATTTCTAGGGGCCACTAGGGCCACCATGGGCTAGCAGCAGTTTGAGGCCTCACCAGTGCAGTTAGAGGCCTTTCTCAGTAATCCAATAGTAAATTTTGGATTTTTCATACATTTTGTAACTAATGGTGTGGTTTTTAGAGCCTTTAGAGGACGTTTGAAGGCTGAGATGGTTTAGAGAAGTTCCAGGGGCCACTAGGGCCACCAAGTGATAACAGAAGAATGGGGCCTATCCAGAGCAACCAGTATCCATTCTTAGCAAAAAAATAGTCATTTCTGAATTTTTTAATACTTATGAATACATTGATGGAGTTTTTAGAAGATTTTGAGTACTTATGAAAGTTGATATTCTTCAGAGAATTTTTCAGTGACCCTAGAGCCAGGGGGTACCACTAGGTGTTGGAGGCGAAACCGGAGCAGCTGGAGGCCAATATATGCAAATGAATAGTCTATTATAACTATTTTGGAAATTATAAATGTAATGAATGGATTTTTAAAGTCATTTGGGAAGCTTAGGGCCATCAGTGGATTGAGGCTTAGATTGGGAAGAAAGTGCTCATTTTGAGCAAATGATCAGTCGATTTTGGATGTCTGATGTGTTTTGGAGACATTAGGTGAGGTTTCAAGGATAGAAAAGGACTTCTAGGGAGTTTGTGCCAAAGAAGAAGATCAGTGGCTTAAGGGCACCGATATATGAAGTCAAGTCAAAGGAATCCTAGTTCTGTTTTCAGAGTGATGACAACCATGAAAGGGGTATGAAGGTATTATAAACCCAATGGTACAACCCAAATAACCATTGGATTTGAGTTATTAACTTGTAGAATAATATTTTCATCATAATCCCAAAGAGCCAAGTCAGTTGACAAAGGCTCAAGGAGATGTAGCCCACGATATTTAGGTGAACTCCTTTATTAAATTTGTTGTTATGTGTTGAAGCTTATTTTTTGGATTATATGGCTCTTACACATGTTTAATATCAACAAAAACAAATGTTCTTAAAGCACTTAAACAGTAAAAAAAAAGCATACACCTATTTCAAGTATAAATTCCCACACAAGTCAAGAATAAGTTAGATCTTTTATTTCTTTAACTGAGTGGGAGGATCTTGAAAAGTATAAAAATTTATCCAACCCATTTTTATATCAGGTTGGTATCATAGCATATTTTCTTGCTTGACAGAGCACTAGGTTTCTTGTTGACTTGAAAGGTGTTTAACAGTGCAAATAATTTGACTGTTTGAAAACTGCCTGTTGCTTACAACTTTGATTTTGCTATAGGTGAAGGGAAGTTATTGATAGCTAAGTCCAGTAGAGGAAAATAAGGAAGAAGGGTTGAAGGCATTTTCCTTACCCAAAGGACCTCAAGGCAAACCTTGAAGCACAAGAGGTTTTGTTTGCAAAAGGCTGCTTGAATAATAGCTTGACTCTACAACCATTTTTCTTTGAAGTTTTTTCAATTATTTTTGAAAGATTTGTGATATTTTTTGAAGTTATTTTTTTCATTCACATAATATGAAAAATTCATCAAGTTAGGTTTCAAAATCCTCCTCCTTCACAAGATTATTCGATGAAGACATGAAGCGACACTTATACTTCTTGAAGGATATGTTGCAAATTTTGTATGAAGATAGAAGAGAAAGCACTAGACTTCATGAGAAATTGGTTGTTGTTAAGCAAGAGAAGGAAGGAATTATCCAAAGAATGCATGAGATGGATATGCAACTCCATCAAGCCCAAGAGGCCTTAACCAAGAACATGCATGAAGCAGAGGTAATTCACTAAAATTTGTCTTCAATTTCCTCTCTAGAAAGTTGTGTGGGTTCATTTGAAAAGCACACTAATATTTAATATTTAAAATGGGCTATGAAGGCAAGGGTTTAGGAAAACATGCACAATGAATGATTGATCCTATTTTGGTTGAGGAAATACCTCAAAGATTTGGTCTTGGTTATGTTCAATCTTATGGCAAAAACTCTACAGCCATGAAGGCATGTGAGACAACGTCAAAAAGAACTTTTGTCACAAGTTCTAAACCACAAACATGTCAAGTTTGTTTTCAAGTTGATTGCCATTTTTTAAAGCCTATGTTGTATCAAGATGTGTGTAGACATGCAGCTCATGGTGAGCATGAGAGTTCAAACAACTATTAAGACATGAACACTGATGTTAGTCTTAAAACGAAAGTTGGAACCTTTACAAGTTCATCTCCTCATGAATGTAAAAAAGATGGACATGCAAAGAAGCATTTGAGGTATAATTCTTCCCATAGTTAAGTTGATTATATTTCTGATAAGCATGACAATTATGCATGCTTGAATGGAAGAAAGATTTGTTGTGCATATTGTGGTTTGTGTAAGCATGATGTTTCAAAATGTTGGAAGAGGATGAAGACATACAAGAAATAGTTGAAGCGAAGAAAACTTACAAATAAGGTGCAAAATACTTGCACAAATTTCCATAAGAGGGAACATGTTGTTTCCCATTGTTGAACTTTACATCCAACTAATTGTCCTAATAATTTGAAGCAAGAGGACAAAAAGAATAGCGAAATTGGAACCAAATATTCCATCATTGATGTGAGAACAGATGTTTCACAAGAAGATTTTCAGCAGCAAAAGTCATCGTGGAAGTGGCTTGGTAAGAAGTGGTTTGACTTCTTAACTCAGTAAGACATACATTCATTTGTACATATGCAAATTTAATTCATGTATGCATTTATGTTGGAAAATTATATTTTTTTGAGCCAACTTGGATCGATGATCAAGGACTTGATGTTCAGCTACCTTCTGAAAATTTCTCACCAGAAATTTATGGGTGAGTTCAAGGAAGACAATTCTTGACAGGAGGACAAGAGCATTCAGGAAGGGAAGTGTCGATTACCTTCGAGTTTTGTTTCAAAGGCACTAAGCCATGCAAGGCAAAGTGTATGGAGGCTGAAAAGTGAGGGTGTTGTACTCTCATCTACTGAACAGATCAAGAAATCAGTCTTTTGGGGTCCAAAAGATTCCTAATGGGAAGGTGTGATTAGATTTGGATCATGGAACTGTTGTAGCCGCTACAACACCACCCAAAATTTTGGGTATATTTAAAATTTTGGGTCCCCCTCTGCTCACTTAGTCGTTAAGGTCTTTCACCGAACCTGCAATCAGTGACATCCCAACGACCTATCCCCAACCCCTCATGAGTTGTCTCGCCCTCATGATCAGGCGTTGTTGTTGCAATCATGCCATGTGCGAAGGATCGCCATGCATACATTCGACAGGAAACTTGTGTGTATGTACATTAAGAGCGCTTGCATCATGAATTGTCCAAGACCTTTGTTTTATCACTTCGCCGAGCTCATAGTCTAATATTTATTATTTTGGGGGCACCGTTCTCTAAAATGTAACTGTAAACTAATTAGTGTGTAATGTTACATGCAGGCGATCCCACAGATGATATCCCGAAGAATATCACCATCGCGTTGGGAGAAAGAGATTGGAATCTAGCTAACAAGAGCACAATGGTTAGGGAAGTTGTTAATCACGAGAAAGAAGACTCTCTTACAAGAATACAAACAAAGTGGCAAAGCTAATGTTTACTTGGACATGCGGTCTGGGGAAAATGATGATAGATAAGGCTATCATTAGATTCCAGAGTGAGCGACAGTCACGGATGCTTAAGAGTGAAAAATACACTCTATCAGATGGAGAAGATGGCATTCTTATGTATCATGGTGTTACTCTATCAACTCTTAACGACCTTGAGGATGGGAGTGTGTGAGGATGAAATGATGATGACATAATTTCCAGGAAGCTGCATTTTGGTGGAGGTGTTGATCAAGGAACAATCCCAAATGCTGTTATGTTAGAAGGAGACAAAATAAGAATTGGAAGGGTCAGCACTGTCAATTTGGTGATTAAGTTTGGATTTGCTCCTTTCAGTGCCTCATCATCCATCAAAGTACAGGTGTAGGTTGTTGGTGAAATTTAGGCTTGATTGTTCAGGCAATTGGTGCATTAATAGTTTTGGCACAATTTCGAATATCTAAACACACCCTTGGGAAACAATAGCTATTAGCCTTGAGCTACATGGTCAGCATAGATATGAGCACCAAGGTTGCATTTTTTAAGCATTATACAATCAAACCAAGGCGCAAAAGGATAAAAACAATATGGTTTTAACACCATGTGAGATGTTGGATCAAAACTATATGAAGAAACATTACAAATGGGCTTACATAATTCTATGGCGGAAATGGTGATCAGAATGTATGTTTAAAACATGGAGCAGAGTGTTATGATAAACCTATGGTTGCATGTTGTAACAACTATAGTGCGATGATGATAATCTAATCTACAACCATGTTTCGAGCGCTGCGAGAATAATACGGTTTTCAAACCATGAAAGGTTGGAGGAGCGAGATCATATAAACTAAACAAAGAAAAAGCATTATGAATGGGAGAAAAGGTTCGAGCGCGGTTTTCAAACTATGGTAAAAGTTTGGAGCAAACGAATATATAAAGCGGTCAAACATTATGGTTAAAACACGGATCAGAGCTGTAAGGAAATACATTGCATTTCTATGACAGAGTTATTCTTTGGGGCAGTTATATAATATCTGGTCAAAACGCGCGTTCAAACATGGAGCCAAACGTAAATGTTTATATGTATACATGGCGGTCCAACCTTTCAACTGATGCGTGGAGAAGAACTACATCAATGCGTGCAAATGGTTGCAAGTTTTGCGGTGATAGAGTTTTGGACTACTGTGTAACGTTTTGAGTGGAAATAATACTGGTCAAATTCGTAAAGCGCAACCTTATAACAAGACAAATGACGACGATGATATAACAAATATCGAGCAAGTGTGATAAAAAGTAATGCAGAACTATGAAGACATCACAAATGGACGATGGTGCAGTTTAATCTGTAATAAAGCATGTAGGGCAAGTATATATATGGTGGTCGACTTTACGTTGAGACAAGGATCAGAAATACACGAAATGCATTATGAATGGAATTTTAACATTTTCGTGGTGGAGTTTTTCTCTTTGGAGCAGGCATATAATGTTTGGTCAAAATTTGCATTTAGACATGGAGCCAAACATCGTAACAGACCTTAGCGGCATTATTATAATTACTATGGTGAGATTATATTTGACAACCCATAGCCTAGGTTTAAAACAACGCAGAAGATTGGTAACACGAGTCAACAGCAGGACGTGTCATCATAGCGCAGAAGATTATATTAGACAACCGATAGCCTATGTTTAAAACAGCGTAAAATCTCCTCGCATGCCACGGGTTTGTCGACCGTCAGGTGGTGGTTATAAATAGGCCATTAAACACGCCATGGGCGATATCATAGATTCAGCTCACCACCGAGGCCAAGCCACAGGCCACGACCACTGGAAGAGCTGAGTCAGCTTGCTGGGAGGACGTCGAACTGTTGGTAATTTGATCCGCCAGTTTGGTAGACGGTTTTGTAACGTTGGTATGATTGCACCAAATCCGGGAGATTCTAACGCACAACCTGTCCACAACACCTCAACATGCCGCAATTTTATGCCATGCAAAATAGAAAAAGGACGGCATATTTTATCCGTTGGGAAAAATCAAGCTTTCTAGATTTTCCTTGTGATACAGAATCGACAAAGTAGGGAAATTTCACGAGGACATCTAACCGCCTCCGGTCATTGTAGCCGAGATTCGTGCAAGAGACTGGTGCATGTTATCGCCTGCCGTTTGGATGAGCCTTGTGCAGGCACATATCTGCGGAGATTTTGCAGTGATTGAAATTGAAGGAGGGCGGCTTCAGCATTTCAATATGGAACTATGTCAGAACGAAAACGCCCCGTGAGGAAAACAGGAAAACGAAGGGAACCCAAACCTGCGACTTGTGAAGAATGAGGTCACACGACCCTTTGAGTTGCTGAGTCGCAAATCCATGCTGCGAATAAAGGATGCGACTTGATGATATTAGCGACCTACGACTTATGAAGAGTGAGGTCGCGCGACCCTTTGAGTCGCTGAGTCGCAAATCCATGCTGCAAATAAAGGATGCGACTTGATGATATTAGCGACCTGCGACTTGTAAAGAGTGAGGTCGCGTGACCCTTTGAGTCGCTAAGTCGCAAATCCATGCTGCCCATAAAGGATGTGACTTGGTGATAGCCGCGACCTGCGTCTTGTGAAGAATGAAGTCGTGCGACCCTTTGAGTCGCTAGGTCACAGATCCATGCAGCCAAACAAAAATGCAACTTGGTGGTAATGGTGACCATGCGACCTATGAATCTCCTGCGTTGCGTGAGTTTTTCCAATGATGCTGTGGAGAAGTGGCATGGTGAGCAGCATCCTTTTAGATCCCAAGAATGAAACAAGAAGAGGGGTGAGTTGGGACAGAAACTGTTCTTGCATGGGCGATGGGCTTGCGTACATTTCTTCTATGCCAGTTTCAGCGCCCGCTCGATCAACAACAAGTTTACAAGAATAGCTGGGGGGCTCCTTGGCACGTTGATGGATATCTTGATCATAAAGGGAGCTGTCAAAGACGTAGTAAATGAATTTTCCATGCCTAAGAATGAGAATCTCAGCGTTGATCGATTAAAATCTCCATGGCGCTTTCCAAATATACTTTTGGGATGGTTTGCAGATAATACAAAATGGGTAAATTTACATTTGGATCTGCACTCCAGACCCGTTCCACAACGATACCAATCTACATTCCAGTTATTTGAAAGAAAATGGCACAAGCCATTCTCCTCGATGACTTAGTAGCACAATACTTGACCACACAGGGGTCTATGTTATTATTTTATCTCTTGCAAATTGATTAAAATTCCCTTAGCATTATTATTATTCCATCATGAAAACATGTGACCTGCGTTATTTTATTGTAGGAAGAACCTTTCTGTTTGCACATAAGAGCCAAAGTTTTTCCCCAGCAAACAAGGGGACCTTTTCAAAACAAGTAGATGCTGGCAAACCTCCAAAGAACTCACGTTAAGTTCAAAGGCACCTGGCCCCGGCCACCGAAAGGAGGCCACAAGTCGCTAATTTGCCCAAGGTCGCAGGTCGCATATCTGCCGAGGTCGCAGGTCGCAAATGGTGCAAGACTGCGAATCCAAGGTCACGAGGTCGCAAATTCAAGGAGGTCATAGGTCGCAGATTTGCTTGAGGTTGCAGGTCGCGAATTGCCCAAAGTCGCAAGTCGCAGAGGTCGCCAGGTCGCCAAGTCGCATCCCCTACAAAATGCCCGATGGCGCAACCCAGCGACCCAGTGACCAGGTCGCAAGGTCGCAAAACCCAGTCAGGTCACAGGTCACAGAACAGACTGGGTTGCAAGGCAGCCCAACGGTCGAGAAGATGAAAATTCAAGGAAGCCCAAAGGGCAGGTTTTGCATTATAAATATTCCTTCGGGAGCTTGTAAAAAGGATCTTTGGTTAGGGGACTCGACCTGAGTGTATTTTATTACCAGAGGATTATACATTTAAGCCATTAATACAAGCATTTTGAAAAACCCCTTTGTGGATCTGATGTTGTCTTGTGTATGAGCACTTTTGAGTATTATGTTTTCAGTTTCTGAACATCCTTAGATTAAGGGAATTGTATCTTCAATTCACATCATAGTTGCATAACAGTTTGCTGAGTATGTTAATGGTGATTGAGTTTATTTCACTTTCTTAGCGAATGTTGATGACCTTGTTTATCTACGTTTGTGTTATCATTTAAACCTTTAGGAAGTGAAGGGTGTTCTCACCATGAGGAACTGTTTCTTTCATGGTCAGAACAGCTTACAAGCATGAAACTAATGAAGTGTTGCTAACGACACTTCCTTCGGCCTTCATGCTTTATTATTTTCTCTTGCTACTCATAGTGTCGTATGTACATTTAATGCATCAATCATATGTCTTGTATCAATTGATTAGGTGTGTATCCACTATTTTATAGAGTTTAAGAGAGACCCAAAGCAAAGGAGAAATCAGTGGTAGCCAGACCCACACCCCGGACGGGATCCCTAGTCCAAACGGTTCAAGGTCTAATTGGGACCTTTTACTGGGGAGATCCCCTACTATTGGCCGGACAAATTTTCCTGTCAACAGGAACTAAGTGATAGCTCAAAATTAAAATTTTTCAAAAGAGTCTGGAACTTGAATGACCAGATAGATCTCGTCTTCCTAATTTTGGCTCCATGAAAGGTTCAAAAAATCGACACCGTATGAAGAATTTATCGCAATTTGAAAAGTCTAGTAAACTGCAATTTTTGGCTTTTGACCAAGTTTGGCTGGGTTTGGAAAATTCAAAAAAAATAATATTCTTGGGAATATTCCTTGGAAGATTCCTCAGAACAATCCTTCTGGGCCAACCCAATGTCGACAAGTGTCAACATGTGATTTGAAGTTGGACGACATTTTTTTGGCTTGGCTAATTAGAGGCTGCCACATGGCAGGCCCAGATGTCGCCATGTGGCCCAGGTTTGATGGTCTAAATTTTTTTGGAGTGGACCAGATTTGACTGCATGACCTCTCGCCTGCACGCAGCCACCCTTACGGTCTGGGCTACTTATGGTTCTTAACAACCATAATGTTTGGCGTTTATTTATCGTTGAATGAAATCTATAATGGGGGAGCGGAGGGGCCAACCCCTCCCATATGGCCACAACCTCTAGACCATGGGCTAAGCCCCTAACCACCAGGGTTACCTGTTAGCATAAATTGGTCAATGAAATGTGTTCACATGTCACTCACGGTTTATCCGCTAACATTTATGTTAAACCGACGGTTCCTCACCAGCTTTCCAGAAGTGTTCACATGCCGACAGTTAGAGTTTAATGAAAAAAATTAGCTCAGTGGTACTTTAGGTGAAGTCTGTAGCACACCACCAAATTTTGGAATTTTTCCAATTTTATCTGCAATTAAGTGTAGCTCCTTCACATTTAGTGGAGGATTTTTAGGGGACACTAGGCAAAATTAGTTTATGCTCTATCTTGAGCTAGATTTGTCCATTCTGAGAGTGTGATTAGTCAATTTCAAATATCTCAGACATTCCAAAATAATTGGTGAGGGATTCAGATCCATCAGAGTAATTTTGAGTAGGTTTTTGCTTCAGAGAAGTTCTAGGGGCCACTAGGGCCACCATGGGCGAGCAGCAGTTTGAGGCCTAGCCAATGCAGCTAAAGGCCTTTCTTAGTAATCCAATAGTCAATTTTGGATGTTTTAGACATTATGAAACTAATTCTATGGTTTTAAAAGCCTATAGAGGACTTTTGAAGGCCAATATTCTTCATATAAGTTCCAAGGGCCACTAGGGCCACCAAGTGACAGTAGGAGAATGAGGCCTATCGAGAGCAACTAGTATCCATTCTTAGCAAACCAATATCATTTCTGACTGTTTTGATAATTATAAATCTAGTGATAGATTTTGTAGAATATTCTTAGGACTTCTGAAATTTGAGATGCTCCAGATACGTTTTTAGTGACCAGAGAGCTAGGGGTGCCACCAGGTGTTGGAGGCGAAACCAGAGCAGTCGGAGGCCAATTTATGCAAATTAATAGTCTATTCTAAATATTTTTGACATTTTGAAGCTATTAAAGGGATTTTTAGAGTCATTTGGAGACTTATAAATCTTGATAAGACACAGAGAAGTTTTGGGCCACCTAGAGCCATTAGTGGATGGAGGCCTAGAGTGGGAAGCCAATGCTCATTTTGAGCAAATGATCAGTCTATTTTGGATGTCTAATGTGAGCTGGATACAATAGGTGAGGTTTCAAGGATATAAAATGAATTATAGGGATTTTGTGCCAAAGAAGAAGCTCAAGGAAGCATAAGGGCGCCGACAAATGAAGTCAAGTCAAAAGAAGCCTAGTTCTTTTTTTAGAGTGATGTCAACCATGATAAGGGTATGATGGTATTATAAACCAAATGGTACAACCAAAATAACCATTGGAGTTGAGTTATTAACTTGTAAAATATATTTTCATCATAATCCCAAAGAGCCAAGTCAGTTGACAAAGGCTCAATGAGACGTAGCCCACGATATTCAGGTGAACTCCTTTATTAAATGTGTTTTTATGTGTTGATGCTTATTTTCTGCATTATATGGTTGTTACACATGTTTAATATCATCAAAAATAAATGTTCTTAAGGAACTTAAACAGTAAAAATAAAAACATACACTTGTTTCAAGTATAAATTTCCGCACAAGTCAAGAATAAGCTAGATCTTTTATTTGTTTAACTGAGTGGGAGGTTCTTGAAAAGTATAAAAATTTATCCAACCCATTTTCAGATCACCGATTCAACCCCAATTTTCCAAAATTTTCAAATTAACTATTTTTGAAGAACAAGGTGGTACTCTTTAACATAGGCCCCTATTATTCATGAGATTTTTGCAGTGAGTCAGGGAAGAAAACATGAAAATACCTAGTATATATTTTGGATATATTCCAAGGGTTTTTGAATGGGAGTGCATAAATAAAACAAAATCCACTATTACAACCACTTTTGGGGGATCTTGGGGGTTTATAGAGGAGAAAAAGGGTCTTTGGATCACAAATCTAGAATAATAATAATAATAATTTACTTAATGTTTTACCTTCTCATCAATCTAGAGAAAATTTACTTAGTGAAGTTTTACTTGAAGTGCCCAGTTTGGGAGATAGTAAATTTAGCTATAAATTCCAAACTTGGAGAAAAGTGAAAAATGGACAAAGTTGACAATTCTAGATTGATACAAAATTTGACCGAAGTACTAGCTTGATAGTATGAAATTTATTTTGTGCTCACAATTATGAATATTATTAGTGCTTGATACAACAATTTTCTTGGTTCCTCAAAAACCTTCTTCTGCATATGGAAAATTTTGACCTTTAAGCTAGGTTGCACGTGTAGGAAAATTGCACAAATTAAGTAAAAATGGAAATTTTAGAAAGCCACAAATTTTAGCTTAAAGATTAGATCATGGCATATGTTTTGATCCAAGAATCTTAAAAATGCTAAAAATTTCAATGAATATTATCCACTTTGAGTGAGAAACCTCCTTTTACAAAGATTCATACAATAAAAAAGACAAGATGCGATGGTTCTAAAAATAGGTCCCCTTGGTGTGTGTGTGTACGCGCGCTAAAAAACACACATAAACACAATTTATTTCCTAGAAACCCCAAATCTGGGGTAAAAATAGCTAACCAACTATTTTTTAAGTATCCCTTGGCCAAACCCACCTAATCCAACCAAGTAAGCCTTCACCACTCACATCCATGGCACATTACAATGAATATTCCCATGTATTTTATAGGCTTCATTACATGTAATACATGGGCACAAAACCATGGGCAACCAAAACTATGTTCCCAAAACCACCAATGTTTGACCAAGCAACTTTTACCCCTTTGCCAAGTCAAGTTTTACCTAGCAATCTCCCCTTAAACCTTGAATTTGGGTTTCCCTTGACCAAATCTAGCCAAACCAACCAAGTAATCCAACACCACTTAGTTCCAAGCCCTACCCTCCTCAAATTTTATATCCAGGATGTATAATAGCTTGGGATTCCCCCTATCACCTGAGTCTAACTCTGCACTTTATTGGTAATTTCCCAAGAGTGTGCATGCCTTAACAGGTCTTAAATCCATATCCCCATTTACATGAAATTTAAAAAAAAATTACTCCATTATAATTTTATTTTTTTAATTGTTGTTATCTCAGTACTTATTTTTCCATCCTCTCGACTTGGCACACTTGATGCTCTCCTCACCCATGTATAGCCACATTCTATGAATCCACAATAAAGCATCTCATTAAAGAATTTTTTCAAACACTTTGTGTGAATCATTCACATAAATTACTTATTCATATGATTCGTTTTGTGTTGCTTACTCGACTAGTAATCATGGCATCATCCACTAGGGAGGGAAGAATCTCCATTGCATATCATCTTAAAAAATATTTATTGGTAACTATTGCCAAAACTTCAAACAATTTTTCTCCTTGAAGCTTTAGGAATTGTATATCCTCAATGAAATTATTTTGTAGGTGAATCTTCTCTTAATGAAATTTCCCACTACTACAACAACTTCCGATGACTATCCTCATGCCCAACAAAATCTTCTTAGTTCCCTACACTAAACTACTCACCTTGGAAATTCCAAGTTAACTTGGCTTTGGTACCATGTTAAAATTACTAAGGGAAATCAACAGAGAGATAAATTTACCAACAATAAAAGCACACATAAGCATAATGTCTATCTTGGAAAACACTAATCTAGGAAACAAATAGCTAAAATAATATTCTATTAGTTTCCCTTGTCCAAGTGATCCTTCACTACTCACATCCCTGGCACATTACAATGAATTATTCCCAAGCCTTCTAAAGGCTTCATAACATGCATTCCATGGGAAACCAAAACTAGGTTCCCCAAACCACCACTCATTAGAGAAATTTTGAGGTCTAAAATGGGCCTCCTAAGTGTTGGAGAATCTAGTATGGCAATTATTAAAAAAATTCTCCTATCATTAATAATTTCTTTTGAACTTATGTTAGCTTCTTCTTATTCTTTATTAGATTATTTTCATCAAACAATTATCAATATCATAAGCCATGAATATCATAAATGAAAATGGACATAAAATATAGGCTCCAAATCAAGGCAAAATCCCTCTAAAGGGGAGAATCCATAAATAATCTCTTATATTCTTATAGAATCAGATCACATAAGAAATCCAAGACCCTAAGACCAAATCCAAGACCTCCTCCAAGCACCAAGACAACCCTCCTAGAATTCCTTCCTCAAACAAGCTCTAGTCAACAAGGTCAACGAAATTCAAACTCCAAAATTTCTGGTCAAATTAGAATTTCGGCTCTCTATTTCAAACCTGCAATTCTCGGCCTTCTTCAATTCCTCAAAAACCCTAATATCGCGGGTGTGAGATAGTCCAAACATAAAAATCAGATTTATCTTCTCTCCTTTTGACTTTCTTCTTGTCTTCTTTTATTTCACTCTTCTTGCTTTCCTTTTCTTCCTTTAGATTGAACTTAAAGTGTGTGTAAATGAGTCAAATTCTCTTCCTTTATATACCCTTCTAAAGAGGTTGAATAGGCCTCTACTAGGCTGAATTTTCACTGGTACGACCGACTTGGTCTTGGAGATCATTTTGACTTTATAGACTCAAAAATAATTTTCCTTTCTTGTTACAAATTTCCCAAATGGGTCTTATACATATGAAAAATACTCTATTGACTTAATAAACCCTAGGATCATGAAGAACATTTTTGAACTAGATGACAACTTAATTTGAGCATGAAAACCTTGCTTAAAATAATAATTATTTTTCTTCTTTTTACAAAAATATACGATTTCATAAGTACAAAAGTAATTATGAAGACCGAATCTAGTTACATTCTCTAACATTACCTATTAAATAGGGGGGTATTCATAATTATATAATCGATACAAGGATTCTAACAAACTGAAATATTCTCATAAGAAGAGTCATATTGAAATGCCTTCTTTAATCATCATCATCATAACCAACATTTTCAACATAACAAGACCTTGACTAACAAGATATATCTCTCCACTAGATCATAGCGCAATGCTAGGAAGCTTTATGTGAGACACCACACTACCTCTAAAGGAACATACCCCGTCCAGATTCTCATCGAGTTTGTACTTAAAGAACTATTCTTATCTTGGATTCATAATCCTCAAAGAATATTGGTCATCTTTGACCACTATTGTCTTGGATACCCTATCCAATCCTCAAAGGGTGTTGATCCATAGGATTACTTCTTTTCTTGTATTTCCCAATCCTCAAGGAGTATAAATACTAGATGCTTAATGTAATATTCCAAATCTGGAACAGCACAGCAAGCCTGCTGAAATAATGGACTCCTGGGAGATTGATGCACATAAATGAATTTACATCCATTGGATCCCTTAGATCAGCAGATCTGGGGTCTAGATCCAAAAGGGGAGAAAAAACAAATCAAACTAGGTGTGGTAAACAGATCTCCCACCACCTAGTCTAGCTGAAAAACACCCTATAAGAGGGGTTGCAGCTATGCACTACAAACTGCCTCAGAAATAATACAGTCTTGGACAGTATGAGCAGGAGGCCATCAAATATAATCAAATTATGAGTATACAACAGCAAATCATAATTACAATGAAGCTCTTTCAATATACAGTAGGATACAGGAGACACTAGAGCAAGAAATATTCAGAAAAGAAGTCTGCAACACATATATAAACTGCCAAATGGCTTAACAACGTTATTTTGAGGAGCTGCAGCAGCTGAATATTACAACTCATATCTAGGACAGATCTTTGGAAAAAACATCAGATGCATTTCAGATATGTAAACTAGATAGTCTTATTTACAAGATCCCCTTGGGATTTTGACCAAATCATGCATTACAAAGAGTAGATCTGAGTTTTAAGTTACAGATCTGCAAAATGCTTCAGAAATTTCTGAAGATGATTTTACATTAAAATAGATCAGATCTAAACAGAACATGGATCAGCAAGCTAATCCATGGATCACCAAAGTGAAAGGCAAATCCCAGCACCAGAGATCTCTCATAAAAAATGGGATCAAAACACCCTGCAGAACCTCTAATGAAAATAACGTACTTCCTCAATGAAAACTACACTGTAGTTTGAATAAAAATGATGGCCTGATGAGAAGATACAAATCTGAAGCTCAAACAATGGATGCACTCTTCCAGGAGGTTAAAAGACACACTCCATGAGAAGAGGCTCCAATACAAGCTAGATCTCTACAGATCTAGAGTCCCACTTGTTGCAGCCTATAAAAGCAAGAAAACCCTCACTGGATCTGCGTTGCAGTTGGAAGTAGAGCTTGGCCCAAAGCCTGATAGTGGATCAAATTGGAAAATACCCCTCCAAGAATCCTCAATGGAAGAGGTGAAATCCCTACATAGGAACTCCAAGTGCTAAGCAGCACAATTCTCCACTAAACAGCAGAGAATAGTATTTGTCTAAACAGACAAGATACTCAGAAATATAATCAATCAACAACCTTCTCTTGTTGCCTTCCCCTTCCTTTTATAAGATGAAAGCCTTTGCAAACCCTAAACCACCTTGATGAGTTAGCTCCTTTCACATGAGGGGTCTCCTTATATAACTACGCTATCCCTTTATGAGATACATTGAATCTAGACAGCGCTATAGATTTGGTCAAGGTTGACCCAGTCTCACAGCTTAAACCCCTTTCACGCCTGCAAGTGATTTATTTACATGGCCCTGATTTATCCTTGTTCATATGGGCATTGATTTATTCATTCTTTTCAGGAGTTTTACATGTCCTCCTTTATTCATTTATTCATGCAACAGAAAGTAAAACAAAAATGCATATTCCTCATAGCTCAAGCTAAGTAGGAATATTACACTTAACCAATCCTCCATTTTCCATTCTCCCTTCGTGGCCTTCACTAGATGTACGATTGTTAGTCCTGATCTAGTGCGTGATACATGAAGAAGAGAATAAAAATGTCCATCATCACTCCCTCTCAACCAGAGATAATATCTTCATTCCCTCTCGATCAGTTGGAACATATCCTTACTCCTTATTAAACATTAAGTAGATTAATTACTCCCTCTTAAGCATATAGGATATTCCTCACTTCCTTTTAACTAGTGAGACATAACCACAAAATCTTTAGCTTGTCTCAAAGATTTATTAATACATCAGGTACTATTTATTTCATGGATATCTTAAAGTAGTTAAATGGCTCCTCCTTTTCTTTACATCTCATCATGTTGATATTTTCCTTTCAAAATGTTATGGATCCAATATCTTTCTTCAATCAGTGATAAGTTTCATACCATCAAACTTTCATATCGCTTTCCTCTAGTCATCATCAACAAAGGAATTATATTGATTCAATCAATAATAAATATAACCATAGCTCCATTTAATCATGAAATTGATCCTAATTATCATCGAAACATAAACATCAAGTTATATTTTTTTACTTCTACCTTTCAATCCCAAGATTATGTAGACATCTTGGCCACATAATCCTCCAAGGATTACTAAATTCATTCACTCAATCCATGTATACTTTGAATTTATTTCGAAACAAATAGTTGTAGATACACTTGCCTTAGTTTCCAATATGTATTTTTGCAACATTCTTCCAGGTAGAAAAACCATATACGAACCAAATAACCAATACCAAAACATCAATATCATAATTACCTCATCATGATGTCCTTTTGTCATAATTTTCTTACTTGTTTTCGTTTGATATCAACATCCTTTTGCATGGTCTATCTACATATTGTATGAAAATACTTCTCCATGATTTCAATTTTCCATCTAAGTTCCCATGGAATGAACTAATTAGCAAGCTACAATATCTTCTTCCTTGGAGTTTTTATTGTCAACTCTCTTTCTTTCTTTAGGATACCATGTTTTATGTTGATAAATAACCTCATGTCTAAGTCATGCTATCTTATGTAAGATTCTTGATATTTAGCTATCCCAAAGCATACCAAACTCCTTCTTCCAATAATTGAGTAATCA
The DNA here is from genome assembly GCA_034641835.2 of Pinus albicaulis. Lineage (NCBI taxonomy): Eukaryota > Viridiplantae > Streptophyta > Pinopsida > Pinales > Pinaceae > Pinus > Pinus albicaulis. The sequence goes on along the minus strand of CM076573.1, from coordinate 248,952,487 downwards.
CATGGAATTCATTTCATCCTCATGTTACCGAGCACAATTTTTGCAACCAAATATTTCTGCAAGATTCTTGTAGACATGAATTCTACCTTCTAGAGAAGAGTTACTAAATACATGAATAAATTTTCTTTCATACAACCATCTAGCAATATTTTCTTTGAATGATATTGATTATATCCTTATCAAGGACAATCTTCCCTTCATAAGAGGAAAAATACTTCAATTTTTCCTTTCAAACTATAACTTGATCATCATCATCCTTTCATTCTTTAAGCTTATTATTTCCATTATAAATGGAATATATATATTAGTCATGTCATAATGTTTCTACTAAATATTAAAGAACCTTCCCTAAATGATGGTTCTTATTGGAGGATCCTAGTGATCCTTTCTACAAGATTATTACTTCTAACTTTATGTTAGAAAACACTTGGATGAACTATGATGTGCAGGGAGGTACAAATATTCTCATTTTTGTTAGCTAGATGATTTATTCCAAAGAAAATTGATCATGTAGACTCTAAATCTTCTACCATAATATTCTTCACAAAAACCAGACTCTTCTAGAGAATGAAATGGTGCATGCTACACTAATTGCTATTTTCTAATAAAAGAAATACAAATTGCAAATAAAGTTAATATAGATGGAGCTTCTATCAATAGTATAGATCCTTGGGATCTTCACCTTTTGGATTCTTCTCAGGTTCTCATTTTTATTCAGTTATATGAGCTCCACTCCTTTCCTTCCTTTTGTTTTTTTTTTCTTGTTTTGAAAACCCCTCTTAAAATGTCCATATTCATTGCATCCATAGCATTTTATTTTGGACATATCTTGTGTTCCTTTGTACTTCCCAAACTTCCCTTTCATATTCTTGGATTTACAACAAATTCTTGATACATTTCATTTTATTTGATGTCATCCTTTTCCTTAAATATTGTTTCTTCCAAGATACATTGAGCCGATAGTTCTTCAAAGCAGGTAGTATCTTTTCTTGAGTAGACACTAGTTGCAAAACTGCTCCATTTAGGTGGGAAAGAATTTAATACACAAGTAGTCATCATTGAATTGGATATGACTTCTCCAAGCCTTTGTATTTTGTCCCTTAAATGTGATATCTTCATAAGATATGTGACCATATATTCATTATTTTATATAATTGGTTTATATAGTTGACTCCTCAAGGATATTTTCTAACCTTAGGTACTTATAGAGTACAGTTTCACCAAATTATCATAGATTTCTTTATATGTACTCAAATCAGCAACAAAGGGAATGATATGATCCTTTATAGATTAAATAATAATCCTTTGTGCTCTCACTTCTCCCTTATTGTATTTTTCTAATTATTGAGTCTTCTCTTTGTCTAGTTTAGTAATTTTTCCAAGAACATACTCCATGAATTCATTTTTTTTCAAACAATTTCCCTTCTTGATGTTTCCATAAACTATAAGGAAGAATGAAATGCTTTCCTTCAATAGAAAAGAGCCTTCAAGGGAGATAAATTTATATGTATTAAGATTATGAGGCCTCCAATGAGAGCTTGATGTAGTAACATTTCTTCCTTCAATGAGAGCTTGATGTAGTATTGTTCCTTCCATATATTCTTGCTTAATCCTTTCCTTTTGTCCTTCAACAAAATGATGTCCTTCAATGGATGTCTTCCACTTATGCCAACGATGATGATATTAAAGCTTCATTCTTCTCACCTTAGCTTTGATACCATGTTGTATAATCTAGTATGAAATTTATTAAAACAATTATCCTATTCTTAATAAATGTTTATGAACTTATGTTAGCTTCTTCTTATTCTTTCTTGCATTATTTTCATCAAACAATTTCAACAGAATAAACCATGAATATCATAAAAGACAATGTACACAAAAAAGGCTCCAAGCCAGGGGAAAACCCAAAAATAATATCTTCTTTTCTTATAGAATCATATCAAATAAGAAATCCAGGACCCTAAGACCAAATCCAAGCACCAAGTCAGACCTCCTAAAATCCCCAAGCTCTAGTCAACAAGGTCAATGCAAGTCAAACCTCAAAATTTCTATTCAAATCAGAGTTTCGATCATCTATTTCAAACTTGAATTTCGGACCTATGATTCTCATCCTTTTGTAGTTCTCCAGAAACCCTAATCTCACACGTGTGATATATTCCAAGCATAAAAATCAGATTTCTCTTCTTTCCTTTTAATTTCTTCTTTTCTTCTTATCATTCTCTCTTCTTTCTTTCCTTTTCTTCCTTAAAATTAAACTTGAAGAGTGTGTAAATGATTTTAATTCTTTTCATGTATATACCCTTCTGAAGAGGTCGAATAGGCCTCTCCTAGGATGAATTTTCACTACTAGGGTTGACTTGATCTTGGAGGTCATTTTTATTTTCTAGACTCAAAAATATACTTTCTTTCTTGTTACAAATTCCCCAAATGGGTCTTATACATATGAAAAATACTCTATTGAATTAATAAACACTAGGATCATGAATAGCATGCTTTAAATAGATGACAAATTAATTTGATCATGAAACCCATGCTTAAAATAATAATTTTTTCCTTCTTTTTACAAAAATATACAATATCACATGTACAAAGGTAATTATGAAGATAAAATATATTTGAATTCTCTAACACTCCCTCTTAACTAGGGAGGTATTCATAATTATATAATCGATGCAAGGATTCTCTCAAACTGAAATATTCTCATAAGAAGATATGGATTGATAAGTCATCTTTAAGCTTCATTATCATAACCAACATTGTGAGCATAGCAAGGCCTTGACTAACAAGCTCTATATCTCCACTAGACTAGAGCACAATGATTGGAGGCTTTATGTGATACACCACACTACCTCTCAAGGCACATACCCCATATGGATGTGCACCATGTATGTCCTCATAGGACTGTTCTTATCTTGGATTCCTAAAACTCAAAGAGTATCGGTCCTCTTCGACCACTCTTTTCTTGGATACCTTGTCCAATCCTCAAAAAGTGTCCGTCCAGGGGATTAATTATTTTCTTGGATTTTCCAATCATAAATGAGAAAAATATTATATTCTTATCAAATCCTCCATTTTCCATTATCACTTCATGGCCTTCACTAGACGTATGGTTATTAGTCCTGGCCTAGTGCATGACACATGAAGAAGAGAATAAAAATGTCCATCATGACTCCCTCTCAACCAGAGAGGAGATCCTCATTCCCTCTTGATTAGTCAGAATATATTTGTACTCCTTCTCAAACATTAAGGATTTTACTTACACCCTCTTAATAATATAGGAGATTACTCACTTCCTTTTAACTAGGAAGAGATAACCACAAGCTCTTTATATTGTCTCAAATATTTATCAGTACATCAGGCACTAGTTATTTCATGGATATATTCAAGTAGTTGCATGGCTCCTCCTTTCCTTTACATCTCATCATGTTTAGCTTTTACCTTTCAGAATGTTATGGAGCCAAAATCTGTATTCAATCTATGACAAGGTTCAGACCATCAACCTTTCTATAAATTTCCTCTAGTCATTGTCAGCAAAAAAATTATATTGATCCAATCAAAGAAGAGTTATTCATAGCTCCATTTAATCATGAAATTTGTCTTCATTTTCATAGAAACATAAACATCATGTTATATTTTTTTACTACTACCTTTCAATCCCAAGATGATGTAGACATCTTCACCACATAATCCTCCAAGGATTACTAAACACATTCACTCAATCCATGCATAATTTGAATTGAGTTCAAACAAATAGGTTGTAGATGCACTTGCCTTAATTTCCATTATGCATTTCTACAACATTCTTCCAGGTATAAAAACCATATACCAACCAAATAACCAATACCAAAACATCAATATCATAATTACCTCATCTTTGTTGCCTTTTGTCAGATTTTTCTTACTTGTTTTCCTTTGATATCAACATCCTTCTGCATGGTCTATATCCATATTGTATGAAAATCCCTCTCCATGCTTTCAATTTTCCATCAAAGTTCCCATGGAATGAACCAATCAACAATCTCCAATATCTTCTTTCTTGGAGTTGTTATTGTCAACTCTCCTTCTTTCTTTAGGAGACCATGTTTGATGTTGATCAATATCATCATGTCTAAGTCATGTTATCTTATGGAAGTGTCTTGATCTTTAGCCATTCCAAAGCATACCAAACTCCTTCTTCCAATAATTGAGTAATTACATGGGAGTCCTTTCATTCTCATGTTATTGAGCACATTTTTTTGCTACTAAATATTTCCGCAAGATTCTTGTACACGTGAATTCTACCTTCTAGAGAAAATTTACTAAAGACATGCATAATTGTTCTTTAATACAACCATCTAGCCATCATTTCTTTGAATGAGCATGCTTCTATCCTTATCGAAGATCATTTTCCCTTCATAAGAGGAGAAAGGCTTCAATTTTTCCTTTCAAACCACAACTTGATCATCATCATCCTTTCATCCTTAAATATTATTCTTCCCATTCTAAATGGAATATATGTATGCATGTATGTATGTATATTATTCATGTCATAATTCTTCTACCAAATATTAAATAACCTCCCCTAAATGATGGTTCTTGTTGGAGGATCATGGTGATCCTTTCTGCAAGATGATTGCTTCTAACATTATTTTATAAAATACTTAGATGAGCTATAATGTGTAGGAATGTCTACATATTCTCATTCTTGTCAGCTAGATGATTTTTTCCAAAGAATATTGACCATGTAGACTCTAAATATTCTATTATCATATGTTTATTTTTATCGTGCCATGATTCACAAAAGCCAATATTCTTCTAGAGAATGCAATGGTGCATGCTACTCTAACAGCTACTTTCTAATAAAAGAAAGACAAATTGGAAATAAACGTGATAGATTTGGAGATTCTATCAATATTATATATCCTTAGGATCTTCACCTTTTGGATTCTTCTCGAGTTCTTCCTTTTCTCCAGTAATGTGAGTTCCACCCTTTTCATTCCTTTTTTGTTTTTATTATTTGGACAATCCATCTTAAAAATTCCATATACATTACATCCATATCATTGTATTTTAGACATATCTTGTTTTCCTTTGGACTTTCCAAACATCCATTTCTTCTTCTTGGATTTTACAACAAAGGCTTGAGACTTTTCATTTCATTCGATGCCATCTCTTGCATTCAATCTTGTTTCTTCCAAGATATATTGATCCCATAGTTCATCAAAGGGTGTAGTATCTTTTCTTTAATAGACTATTTGGGAAACTTCTTCATTCAGGTGGAAAAGCATTAATTACATAAGTAGTCATCTCTGAGTTGGATATGACTTCTCCAAGCCCTTGCAATTGGTCCCTCAAATGTGAGATATTCATAATATATGTGGACAAATATCCATTATTTGATATCATTTTTTTATATAGTTGACTCCTTAAGGATATTTTCTTACCTGAGGCACTTATAGAGTACAATTTCACCAACTTATCGTATATTTTTTTAGATGTAATCAAATCAGAAACAAAGGGAATGAGATGATCCTTTATAGATTCAATAAGAATCCTTTGTGCCCTCACTTCTCCCTTCTTGTATTTTGATAATTATTGAGTCTTCTCTTTGTTTGGTTGAGTAATTTTCCCAACAACATATTCCATGAATTCATTTTTTTTCAAACAAGTGTACTTCTTGATGATGCCTTCAACTATAAGGAAACTTCAAAGACTTTCTTTCAATAAAAAAGAGGCTTCAAGTGAGATAAATATAGATGTAATAAGATGGTGAGGCCTACAATGATAGCTTGATGTAGTAACCTTTCTTCCTTGAATGAGAGCTTAATGTGGTATTGTTCCTTCTAAATCTTCTTCCTTAATCCTTTCCTTCTGTCCTTTAGAAAATTATGTCCTTCAATGGATTTCTTCCACTTATGATAACTGATATGAAATGACTATATTAGTTTTGTTGTGCTAAGTGCCTTTTCAATTTAGAAACATGTGCATAATCAGTTCATTAGTTTACATAGGGATTGAGGTGTTTGTCCATGAATTGTAGATGATTTTTAGTGAATTAGAAGCATGAAACAAACTTAAATAACATTGAACAGTAGTGTAGAATAGAGAAATAATTCACCACATGAAATTTACACAGTAGGCATGATGAAGCAGTTCACCCCTCCTGGGCTACATCTGTTGGTCCAACTCCCAATGGCATGTCCATCTTTCATTATGCTAAAAAAATTTCAATACATGTAGTTAAATTTCTCTAATGGTTGTTTTCTCTGCACAAATGGCTCCAGAATTCTCCAATTAGTCAAAAATGACTCTTCATTCACTCATAATGGGAAAAAATTGAGTCTCCTACTCTTTTTCCCAGTTTCACCTAGAAAAGCTCCACTGAAAGTAGAGAAATCCACTTTAACTGGAGTTAAAATAGTAAATACCGCCATTTTTTAGGTGCACTCCAAATATTCTGCCGAAATTAACCGTCGCATTAAACTTGACGGTTGGGGTGGCCACATGCCAACCCCAAACCGTGGATTTCAAAATGTTTGGTGCAACTCCAAGAATAAACCATGGTTGGAACTTTAAATTGCGGTTGAAGTCATGGGTTGAGTTCTAACCACATAGAGGATGGTCGAATAACCGTTTCAATGTGACATACAACGGGGAAATGATTTGAAGTGATGGGTTAGCTTTCAAGTTTCATAACTACATGGTTGTCTTTGCAATGTGACCAAATAACGTGGAACCACTGCTGGAGACTATTGGAGGATTTTTAATCCACGGATTTTTTGTTGGATTTTACGTTGCCATCACCATGTGACCACCATTCCAGGGATTGCTAGTGGGTTGGGACCGGTGGCGAGTTGGGACCATTGGCGGTCCCCAACTCGCATATGCCAATACATTAAACCATAAATACATCATGCACCAATAAGGGTTAAGATTCAACGTGCAACTCAGGTGCTTAGTCGTGTGCGTGCTCGATAGGAGTTCTGTGGGTCGATTCCTACGGCCTCCACAAAATTTTAACATGCAGTTGCAGGTCACCCTGTGATTGGATCCTCCAAAACCCGTATAACCAATAAAGCATCAACACTTTTCAAACCCTGATTAGTTCTGAGGAAAGGAATATTCTTCGAAATATTATTTTTTCTGACTGTACCTCCACCTTGATGACTGTGCATTCCAGTCAACCCTGGTCAAATTGTCGAAAATTTACCTATTTGAAATTTCGATCAAAATGCGATATCTCCCTCATACGACATCGGTTTTTCGAACCGTTTACGGCGCCGGAATCAGGTAGAAGACATCTACACAACCATCCTAGTTTCAACCCAATCCTGTAACTTTTAATTTTGAGAAAAATTTATGAATTCCTGATCACTCCTCCCCATTTGGAAGCTTTTGGACCCCAAAATAATTTATTATATGTTCAGTAGACGAGGGTACAACTCCCTCACCTTTCCAACCTCCATCTATTTTTCCTTGCTTGGTTTAGTTCCTTTGAGCCCAACTTGAAGGTACTCAACACTTCCCCTCTTTGATGCTCCTGCCCTCCTGTCAAGAATTGTATCTTCCTTAAGCTCATCCAAAAATTCTGGCGAAAAATCTTCAATAGAAGGTAGCTGAACATCAATTCCTTGATCATCGATCAAAGGTGGCTCATATAATCATAAGTTTTCAACATTAACAACTGAATACATTTTCATGTAAGAAGGCAAGTCAAGTTGAAATGCATTATTACCAACTTGCTTTATGATCTTAAATGGACCATAGTGAATGGGTTTGAGCTTTTTACCTTCCCCTTGCATCCTTTCTTTGCTAATGTGCAACCATACCTCATATCCCTCTTGAAACTTGTGATCAACCCTGTGTTTGTCATGCCTCTCTTTGTATTTTCTTTGACTTTTCTCAAGCTATTCTTGAACTTGTTGATGTATAATCTGAATTTTCTCAATGAACTTTCGAGCCTTATCAATGTCACTATGGCCATTAATTGCAACATCCTTCCCAAAGATGATCTCTAATGGTGATTTTGGAAAATACCCAAAGCATATTTCAAAAGGTTTTGCTTGTGTTGAAGAGTGCTTTACCCGGTTGTAAGCATGTTGAATGTAATGCAGTTTCTCATCCCATAACTTAAGATGTTTGTTGCAATATCCTCTCAATAGATGCACAACGGTTCTGTTCACCACCTCAGTTTGTCCATCTGTTTTTGGATGAAAAGCAATTTTCTTTTTCAACTTTGTGTCCAACATTCTCCATAGATTTGACCAAAAATTGCCAATGAACCTGGAATCCCTATCAGTAACAATAGAAGTTGGCAATCCAAAATGAACCCAAACATGTTGAAAATAAAGTTCAGTAGTAATGGTTTTCTTACATGGCATAAGTATACACATTTTACTGAATCTATCCACAACTACATAAAGATAATCATGTTGCTTTCTTGACATAGGTAGACCTCCAACAAATTCCATGGAGACACTCTCTCGTGGCCTTGATGGTACCAGTAGTGGTGTGTACAATCCAATCTTCCTATTACTAGGCTTACTTGTTGCACACATAGAACAACCTCTTATATAACATGACACACTATATACCATGCGAGGCAAATAGCAATACCTCTGTAGATGTGCCATTGTTTTTCTTACCCCAAAGTGTCCAAAAATAAGAGATGAATGAGCTTCTCTCATGACACTTAGCCTCTCTCCTTGTGGAATATGCAGTTTACCAAAATGACACACCAAATTGTTATGCATGTGATAATATTTTTCTTCAACTTGATTCCCTTCACTCAAACTAGCATACACATCTTGAAAATCAATGTCATGTGCATATTGTTCTATGTAACTCTCATGTACAATAGAATCATTTTTGAGTAAAGTAGATGAACTAATGATTGGTATTGAAAGCATATCTGCAAATTTATTGAAAATACCTTTCTTGTACCTTATAACCAAGTGAAACTGTTGAAGAAATCCCATCCACCTAAAATTTCTTGATTGTTGCAATTTGTTTTGTGACTGCAAGTACTGTAATGGTTGGTGATTGGTATGTACAATAGTCTCTTTACCCATCAAGTAGTGTTTCCACTTCTTGACACTTTCTACCAACGCATATAGTTCTTTGTCATATGTAGGATAATTAGTCACACCACCATTAAATGTTTCATAATGAAAAGCGATAGGCTTACCATTCTGCAAAAGTATTGTGCCCATGGCATAATCACTAGCATCGGTTTGAATCTCGAATGGTTGTCTCAAATTTGGTAATGCAAGGACTTGAGCTGAATTGATATTGTATTTTAAAGCTTCGAAATCTTATTTTTCTTTGCCTCCCCATTGGAAGCCTTTCTTCACACTTTTCACTGCATGCATAGGAGCTGCGGTGGAAGAAAATTTAGCAATAAACTTTCTCTAATTTTGAGTTGCACCTAAGAAACTTCTTACCTCGGTTACTGTTTGGGTGTGGGAAAATTCACAATGGCTTCCACTTTAGAAGGATCAATCCTAAATCATCCTCCTCCTACAATATGTCCCAAATAGACCAAAGAAGTCTTTCCAAACTCACACTTTGACATCTTAAGAAAAAAATTCTCTTTCTTCAAAATATCAAGCACTTTTGCTGAAAATTAATGTCATATAAGTACACAATCACAAAATCATCAAGGAATGGATGCAAAACACTATCCATAACACGCATGAAATTTTTTGGTGCATTACACAAACCAAAAGGCATAACTAGCCACTCAAAGAGTCCTTGTTTGGTTTTGAATGCAGTTTTCCATATATCCCTTTCTGCAATTCTTACTTGATGATATCCACTTTGTAAATTTGATATCCACTTTGTAAATCTGACATAGTTAAAAACTTTTCTTCTTTCAGCTATACAAGAAAATCATCTATTCTTGGGAGTGGGTAACGATTTTTTACCGTAATCTTGTTCAAAGCTCGAAAATCTACACACATGCACTAAGTCCCATCTTTCTTTGGTATCAAGACTATGGGTGAACCGCATGGCGAGGTGCTTGGCCTTATGATTCCTTTGTCCAACATCTCTTTGATTTGCCTCTTTATTTTAGCATTCTCCATTCTCGACATACGATACATACCAATTTGGAAGAGGAAAATCTTGCTGCAACTGAATCTCATGTTGAATCTCTCTTTTTGGAGGCAATCCTATTGGCTCCTGAAACATATCATGATGCACATTAATTAAATAATATAAATCTGATTTCAACTTAGGATCACATCCCTCAAACGATTCATGATTAACATTAGCTTTAGGCTTAATCATAAGAAGAACAAAATTCTTACTTGAATCTACCAACCTCTTTACCTGTCTAGCATTTACCATAGCAATGTTTGTCTTCTTGCGATGTGCTCTTACAATGAACTCCTTGCCAGATTTGAATAAATGATACTTGTTCTCATGGCGATGGAAGATAACTTTCCTGCCATACAAGTAAGGACTCCCTAATACAATACCAATGATGTCAAGTGAAACCACATATAATTCAATTATATCAACAAAATTTGCAAGGATTGCAAACCACATTATGCATTTCTTTGAAACCTGTAAATTTGCATCCTTACAAATCCAACCTAATGGATATGGTTTTGGATGTGGTATGGTCTCAAGGTTAATTTTCTTGACCAAGTCTTCAAATATTAAGTTTGCTTGTGACCCACTATCAAACAATATGTCAATCTTGCTATGCTTGGATATGACCCTCACATGAAACATTTCGATTCTTTATTCTTCATTTGGAGTGTTTATGTGACAGTTTGATGTACTAGTACTGGGTTTAGTTTCAATTTATTTTCCCTTCATGTTCTTAAATCCCATGGTTGTAATCTTAGATCCATCACCTAAATCAGATCCTAAATCATGTTTAGTTGTAGCACCAGTTTTTTGTTTCCCTTTGTTATTGGGTTTCTTTGGCCTCATTTCAGGATGTAATTTCCAACAATGAGTTTCATCATGGCCTTCTTTTGAACAATGTTTACAAACCACTTTTTCTCCCTCTTTATTAACAGATGCATTCTTTTTTTTTTACCTTTTGAATTATTTTCTTTGGCTTTAACCTTAAAATGTTTCTTTCTACCCTCTTCAGATATGTTCCTCCCTCTAGCATCTAGATGTGTGGCCTGAACACATACTTCATCTAGACTGGTGGGGTTAAACATGAGAATAGTATGTTTTAGGTAGCTATGTAAGCCTCCAATACACTTGAGAAAAGTATCTTGGCTCTGCAAATCTACCCCTAATAAGAGAGCTCTTCTCCTAAAGTCTTGGGTGTATTATTACAAATTTTGTCCCTTTAATTGCCTAAAGGTCTACCAGTTCATGATGGCTTTCTACATATGAGCTAATGGATAAAAATTTTGTTTTATAGCAGTAATGAAATCTAAACATGATAGAATAATCTTACCATGCTTCTTGATTTCCTCCTTTGCCTTGTCTTCCCACCAAACAAGTGTTGCACCTTTCATTCTCAATGAAGCTAATTGAATTTTGGTATCATCATCTTGAAGGTTCTAGATTCTCAAATATACCTCCAATTTCCTAATCCAATTATCAGGATTTTTTGCATTGACTTCACCATTAAACATTGGCAATTCAAAATTAACATCAAGTTTTAAAAAAGGACTTTTACCAGTGTTCTTTGATTTGTCTGGTTGATGTACTGAAGAATAAGTATAGGATGATGATGATGAGGGTGAGGATGATGGCTCTCCATTGCCTCCATTTCCTCCATTTCCCTTCTTTGACTTATCTTCATGATGGTGACCTCCTGAAGAACCTTTTCCTTCCTTGTGAAGTTTATATCCTTCTCATTCCTTTCTTGATAAAGGATTCTAACCATCTCAATCATGTCAAGAAATGCTTTCCTGAACACTCTTTCTTCCTCCTTGGGATCAACTTCTTCTTCGATTTATCCTTCCTCATGAGGCATACTTAATGTAGCTTCTGCTTCTTTAGGAGGTGAACTAGGTGGTGGAGATTGTGGCAATCTTGCTCTCCTTTGCTTTGGCTCTTCTTGAGACCCTTCTGCTTCCACCAATTTTCCGTATCCTCTTTTGAGCTTGAGCCTAGTAAGCATCTAAAAGCTTGCAAAAAGTTAAACAATTATTTCCACTAAACAACACCAAAGAATAAACTCTAGCTCTGATACCAATATGATCTGAAATGATTGTATTAGTTTTTTTTTTCTAAGTGTATTTTCATTTTAAAAACATGTGCATAATAATTTCATTAGTTTTCATAAGGATTGAGGTGTTTGTCCCTGAATTGTAGATGATTTTTAGTGAATTAGAAGAATAAAACAAGCTTAAATAACATTGAACAGTAGTGTAAAATAGAGAAATAATTCACTACATGAATTTTACACAGCAGACATGATGAAGTAGTTCACCCCTCCTGGGCTACATCTATTGGTCTAGCTCCCAATGGCATGTCCATCTTTCATTATGCTAAAAAAATTTCTAATACATGTATTTACAGTGCTCTAATGGCTATTTTCTCTGCACCAATGGCTCCAGAATGCTCCAATTAGTAAAAAATGACTCTTCATTCACTCAGAATGGGAAAAAATTGAGTCTCCTACTCTTTTGCCCAGTTTCACCTAGAAAAGCTCCACTAAAAGTGGAGAACTCTACTTTAACTGAAGTTAAAATAGTAAATACCACCATTTTTTAGGTGCGCTCCAAAGATTCCACCTAAATTAACCATCGCATTAAACTTGAAAGTTGGGGTGGCCACATGCCAACCCCAAACCGCGGATTTCAAACTGTCGGGCGAAACTCCAAGCATAAACCATGGTTGGAACTTTAAATTGCGGTTGAAGTCGTGGGTTGAGAGTGTTGGGGTCCCGTGTTTTGACAGTTTGGAAAATCAAAAGACAAGGCAACATTAGAACCAATCTTTAGAGTTCCAGGATCTAGTCCTCCTGTTCTCAGAGAGGGATCTCTCAAATATTTGTTTACAAAGGTTTATCTTGTTTGATTTGGTTATGAATTTTAGACTAGTTATTACGTGCAGATGTTTGTTTGGTTGGGTTGAGTTGACACAGCAGAATATGAAAGGTCTAGGAAAGATAGACAGAAAGAGGAAATATCCGGTTCATTGGGCAATGGAGTCAAAATAAGGTCATGACAAAATTTTCAAGGGATATGGGATATCAAAGGGCAAATCTAACTTGGCCACAGGATCCTTTGTTTTGGAATGAGATGGACATTAATGATTTGGAAAAAGAAATTTAATTCTCAACAAAGGGAACTTGAGAAACATGACTTATCAATAAAGAGATATTCGATAGACAGGGCTAACCATAAATTCTACAAACATTCTTTAAGCAAATAATGATTTCAAGACAACTTCTAAAATGAAATCTAAGATTCGGGGAACACCCTATTTCCTCAAAGATCTTATTTTAAAGGATTTAGAAAACCTAAAAGATTCACTGATAGTTGCATTCATAGAAGAGGGAACACCTAAATAACATCTGTGTTTGCAACTATAAAGACCTTCAAAACAACTGTTTAAGCAGGGGCAAAGGGTAAGATCGAAACCGACCTCTTTGGTTAACTTAAGACAATGGTACTTCGAAGGGAGATTTCAATAACGGCTTTCAAGTGATGGCAGACAAGCAGGGAGAACCATAACATGCTGAAACCAACAATTTAAGCTATCAAGGAAATAAACGAGCATGAAGACTAAAGAGAAAGGTTTAAAGCCTCTAACATACTTCAAAATATAATAGAAAACATAAAAAATGTTGAAGGGTGGAATGTGTCTAAGAAGCTCAGAGCTATTTCTATCATAAAACTTTCACCACCGTAGTAAGAAAATTATGGAACATGATGCAAACAAGGGAAAAAAAGATTTGATGTTTTCCGTAGCAGATCACCAAATGCCCAAGCTCTCATGGATCAAATGATAGAGCCTTCTCAGGAACAGACATGCAACGACATCATCAAGACATCCAAGACTCCAAATTATCTTCAACTTCAACAGACTTATATATTTATTTCAGAGAGTTTCGATATTACAACTTGTGATCAAACAACAACCAACCTTTCTCATCTTCTGTAGAGGTACTTATAGGAAGATGAGGAGGTGAGATTTTAACAAAATATCTCAAGGACAGTTAATGCAGAGTGAAGACTTCTCGGCCCTTTGAGAGGCTCGAGGGAAAAATTTACAGGTGGATCACTACATTAACTTTTTCACAATAAATATCAAAGTTTGGTGGAAGATTTGTTTGACTTTGAGGCTCTGTGTATGTTTTGGAATAACTCTGCAGATATTTATTCATTGGTTTCCTTGCAGAAATAACCTCTTGGCAATGCTGGAGGCAGATATTTCTTCGACCAATAACTTCGGCCTCTGTTCTGAATGGTTTGAGGCAACAGGTGACTTTTATGGTAGCTGAGGAATTTATTCGCCTCATTTGAAGCAGTGGAAGCCTTTTCTGCCTGACAGATCCTTTTGATTTTCTATTAATTCTGTTTTAATCTGCGGGATTAGGCTTTTGATGTTCAATCTTAGCCGTGATACCCAAATTTGTCTTCAATCTTCAATCTCCTGTGTGCTGTCTTCAAAAATAGATATTCTTTAACTGCTCTGAATGAAACAATGTCTTGTTAATGTGTAGAGCCGCGCTGGGCTTTACGGCATCAATACTCATAGAGTACTGACGAAACATGGAATGGAGCCCCGTGGATGGCTTCTCTTTACTGAAACGAGGGCATGAGAATATTCATTCCTAGCCCTCGGCATTTCTTCGTGATACAATGGAAAACCATTTAAAGCCATTTAAAACCCGCACAAAATTAAACGGTTAAGAAACTCGAAATAGGTTTAAACTGCCTAAAGGTATGAGGAGGAAGGTCAGCTTGATGAAGGCAACCAACGGTGGAGATCTGTATAGAAAGGCAAAAAAGGATAGCGGGAGAAGAATAAGAAGGAGTAGCTTTGGACCGTCCGATCTGGACACGTGGACGGTCCAGATCTAATCAGAGGGTCTTAATCGGAGGTGACAGAAAAGGGGATGCGTTTGAAAATAAAACTCCAATGCGATTGCGCAATCGGGAGGGGAGAGGCAATTAAATGACAGCTGTTGGATCCGAGGATTGGATCAACGACGGGGAGCGAATCGAAACTTTGGGCCTGGTCCTTTCGATCAACCCATTGAAATTTTCCCCATTACGATTGCGCGATCAGTCTTTTTAAACTAACCCTTTTATATTTAACACGTGACTTCAAGCTTTTAAGTTGAAACTTTGGATAAGCAGGTTCTTGGGTTTTATAAAGGAAAAAGCAAAACAGTAATGAAAATTTACAATGTTTTAAGCGCCGGGTGCGGGCTCAGGGTTATATGAAAATAATAATATGATCGGGGGTTTTAAGCAGCAAGGCTAATCGTAATCGGAACTTTTGGAGTATGTCAAAGACTTGCACCTTTGATTCTTTTCGATGCGATTAGCACTTTATCGTATTAGCAAGTGGTTCCAGACCCAAAGCGTATGGTGGGGAAGTGGTTTAGGACTTAGCCCAAGGGGCTTAGGTCCATAGCAATAAAACTTTGTTTTTTATGAAAAATTTCAAGGTTTTCAATGGATTTGGGGGTTCCGAAATAGTTAAAAGTGAGTTTTAGCTATGAAAGGGGAAATTTTCATAAATGGAAAGAAGAGGACTTATGAAAACAAGGTAGTTTTGATGGAGAAAAAGGGGAGCAGATGAAAGGTTTTGAGAAGATGTGTGTGATGGTCTTTCAAATAGCTTTTCATTTGGAATTAAAGGCATTCTTTCTAGGCATAAATGATGAAGAAATGAAGATATTAGACAGAGGCATGAGGCCTTAAAGAGACTTCAAGAGCCAAAAAATTTTAGTGATAAAATTTGTTCTACATGCTCAAAGATCTTAGCCACTCTAACAAGTCTTAGCCACCTTTGGGTATAACAAATTTTATAGGTGGCTAACAGTGGCTCCACTTGGGGATGATTCCTTCTTGAAGGCGTCAAGAATTTCAGACTTGCATCTTCTGGGAGGCTGATCAGTTGCCTCATCCATTGGGCTGTCCTTCTGTGATTGAATGATCTTCTCTAAAAACATATTTGGCAGCCACGAAAATAATGGACCTTCATCAACAAGCTTGCTACCTACCCAATCCTACAAATCTAACATTTTCTCTTCTTAGAGTGCACTTGGATTGGCAAACTCTCTTACAAAATTTTATTCTTTTGAAAGCATAAAAACTAATCTAGTTCTACTCCTTATTTCTCCCCTCGACTCGCATTAAATGGGCTGAGCTCGTATGTTTTCACCTAATCTACCTATTCGTTGGGATTAAACTGCCCAACAAACTTTCATTCTAAATTCTATAACATAAATTCAAAAACAGTCAAGTCAGGATTGAGCTTTTTAACTTGCTGTGATCTATGGCATAAAAACAAGCTGCACATAGATTATTATTTGCAGAAAATTAAAATCAAAATGGAAGGTTTATAAGATCTGAATTTTTCTCACCATGGCTTTCTCTTTTCTTGACAGCTCTGTTTTTGCTTTTGTTTGAGTTGTCTCTTCTTTGATAACTGATTCAGATTTTGGGCAAATAAGAACCAGTTTTTCTCTTTCATGACTCAAAAAATAAAACAGTTTTGAGTCATCTCTCTTTGGAGACCTTGGTTCAGATTTTGAATTTGTTTGAACTTTTAATTTCTATCCTAATATATCTACTGATAAGCCAAGATTAAACAGTTTGGCAAACCAAATTCACTACCCTATCATCAGAAAATTTAAAACTAACTAGTCAAGATTAGGCTGTTTGACTAACTAGAAGTGTGGTTATTAGGAGTGGCATTTAAGCTTGCACACTTTCAGATTTGTTTCTCTTTTTTGGCATGGGGCTTTGCCTTTCTTGTTTTCAATCACTTTTCTTTTTCTTATTGTTTTGTATTTTTGAAATTTGTTAAGACAAAATCAACAACTAATCAATGCTCAACGCCAGGCTTTATTTCTTTTTCCGCTTCTCTAACTCAATCTAACTTGAAAATTTCAGTATGTTTAGCCGATGAACTCTCTTTCCGCAGACAAATCAATCCAAAGAAATGATTCCACGATTATCCTTCTTTCATCTCTTTGGTATAAGTTTAAGATAAACAGTATTACCCTCTATCTTTTTTGTTTTTTTAAAGGTGGAGTGTTAAACAATCCTTTTGCTTTTGGTATAACGTTCTAATTCCACCATTCCTCAAAGATTTTCAAGAAATGAGCATAGGGATCTTGAAATAATACCTGGTTGTGAGTGTTTGGAAGATATGTTTCAAGCAGGATCATCTCTTCTTTCTCCACTGGATTAAGGAAAAGATTCTTATGAGGAAGAAAAACTTCCTCATCTTCACTATTATCTGAACTAGGCGGATTCATCATATATTGCAGTGTTGTCCTCTTGCAGTCTTGGGATGCTCTGATTTAGTGAGCTGAATTCTGTGAAGAGTTTATTATATTCTTGAGCAGGGGTGTAGTCAAAGGTTTCCTCTTGCTCAAAAACTTCTTCATTACTCTTTTCTTCATCTTCTGAGTAGAAAGGCTGCTGAGTCGCAATTACGTTAAAACCATTTATGATGGACCGAAAAGGATGATTGCGGCTTTCAAGCTAACGATGGTGAAACTCATAACACCAATCAAATGCTGGTTGCCCTGCATGATTATTTTCTTCTCAGAAATCATCATCATCATCAAACTGATTAAATTTTGAAAAATTACCAGAATAATTATTTTCATCAGTCAAGCATATTGGGTTATCTACGAATGCTTAATAATGTATAAGTTTATTTTCATTTTAAAACAACAAATACGTAGTAGGAAAATGGAGTGTATGTTTTATTCAATAAAGAATTGAGGGTTGATTGTTTATTTATTATCTGATCAATTTCTTTCCTCCTCATGAAAAGAGAAGGAATTTTCTTTGCTTTGCATTTAAGAACAACCTGGGCCCCTCTCCCTCTTGTGTTAACTGGTTTTGAGGCTAGATGTCTTCTTGAGCCTCTTCTAGGGAATGATTACTTGTGCTCATAGGGGAATTTTGAGGATTCTCTTCCTTTTTCTAATCTATCTCAATTTCAACCAACACCTCATGATTTTCATGGCAGTCACTTCGACTATAAGGTTCATAAGTTGTTTCAAGCATATTATGAAGATGCCATTGTCTTTTAATAATCTGAAATGATTCAAAACACAAAGGAAGAAACCCTGGTTGTATTGTCTCTTCTCCTATTTCAGATTTTTTCAGTTCAAAATGGCTTATGTTTTCCTCAAGGCACTGCTCACTATGAGCTTTTGCAATCTGGTTATGTAGTTCTCTTAATGGCATAATACAAGAAATAGGTAGGCAATCAGGAGTTTCCTGACAACCTTTTTCATTGCTCTCATTGTAATCTTGTTCATCATACCTATTTTGTAGTTTTTGGGTTTGCTCTTGATTCAAAAGGAGTATGGGCTGCTCTAGATCATCAATATTTAAATTGGCCTCATGCCTTTCAAATATTTTCCCAAGTATGTGCATCATTTTCTCCATCATGATCAGTGATTTTTCTTTATTAATTTGTCTATAATCTTGCTCATTGTCTAGGTCTTGTAATGGTTGAGTTTTGTATTTAAGGTCACTGTATCTTTTTAACCAGTTCAGAGTCTTCTGTCAGTAGAGTTATTAGGGCTTTTGGGTTTGTGGAGTCGCCAGGTGGAAGATTTTGAAATTTGTTGTCCACCTACAGCATGATTGGGTTTTCTCAATGCATTCCCAAGGGAGTCTACACAGACTGGAAGGGTAATATGCCTGTCAGAGGATAGGGGAGTCACCAAAGTGGAAAATTTTTTAGTTTTTATAAAGATAAATGTTTTATGGTTCCACCACCATATTTATTATGTTTTAAACTTGAAATATTTTGGGTTTTTCTGAGTTTATTTTGGTTTTATAGGTTAAGAGAGTGTTCTAAGTCTGATTTTCCACTTAGCTAAGGTGTTCAAACAAACAGAGTTGCTCTTATGGCTTGGTAACTGGTTCCTTCAAGGTTTCATAAGGATTTAAAAGGAATCCTAAGGGTTACTTAGTTTGTCACTGATTCAAAAGAGTCCTATCATGATTTAATATAAGAAGTGCTGCTTGGAAGAAAGCATGAAAAAGAGACCGGACCTAGTGCTGTAAAGGTTTTGAAAACCTCTAATTCTCAGCAGGTCCCACCGTGATCGCCATTATGTTGGTGTGAGCGGTGAGATAAATCTAGAATGTGTTCTTTATCAAGTTAAGGGCCTAAAGAGCTTTAAGAGATGTTTTCAACTCACTGTATTACTCAGTAAGGTCCCACCGTGATCGCCATTATGTTGGTGTCCCGTGTTTTGACAGTTTGGCAAATCAAAAGACAAGGCAACATCAGAACCAATCTTTAGAGTTCCAGGATCTAGTCCTCCTGTTCTCAGAGAGGGATCTCTCAAATATTTGTTTGCAAAGGTTTATCTTATTTGCTTTGGTTATGGATTTTAGACTAGTTATTACGTGCAGATGTTTGTTTGGTTGGGTTGAGTTGATACAGCAGAATATGAAAGGTCTAGGAAAGATAGACAGAAAGAGGAAATATCCGGTTCATTGGGCAATGGAGTCAAAATAAGGTCATGAAAAACTCTTCAAGGGATATGGGATATCAAAGGGCAAATCTAACTTGGCCACAGGATCCTTTGTTTTGGAATGAGATGGACATTAATGATTTGGAAAAAGAAATTTAATTCTCAACAAAGGGAACTTGAAAACATGACTTATCAATAAAGAGATATTTGATAGACAGGGCTAACCATAAATTCTACAAACATTCTTTAAGCAAATAATGATTTCAAGACAACTTCTAAAATGAAATCTAAGATTCGGGGAACACCCTATTTCCTCAAAGATCTTATTTTAAAGGATTTAGAAAACAATAAAGATTCACTGATAATTGCATTCATAGAAGAGGGAACACCTAAATAACATCTGTGTTTGCAACTATAAAGACCTTCAAAACAACTATTTAAGCAGGGGCAAAGGGTAAGATAAAAACCGACCTCTTTGGTTAACTTAAGACAATGGTACTTCGAAGGGAGATTTCAATAACGGCTTTCAAGTGATGGCAGACAAGCAGGGAGAACCATAACATGCTGAAACCAACTATTTGAGCTATCAAGGAAATAAACGAGCATGAAGATTAAAGAGAAGGTTTAAAGCCTCTAAAATACTTCAGCAGAAGAAAACATAAAACAGTGAAGGGTGAACAGGTCTAAGGTGCTTCCAGGAGTCATTTCTTAGCCTAAAACTTTCAGCCTACTGTAGTAAGAAATTATGGAACATGATGAAAACAAGGGAAAAAACATTTGACAGTTCAGAGCACTTCACCAACAGCCAAGCTCATGGATCCAATGATAGAGCCTTCTCAGGAACAGACATGCAACGACATCATCAAGACATCCAAGACTCCAAATTATCTTCAACTTCAACAGACTCGTATATTTATTTCAGAGAGTTTCGATATTTACAACTTGTGATCAAACAACAACCCACAACCAACAACTTCTCATCTTATGCAGAAGTACTTATAGGAAGATGAGGAGGTGAGATTTTTAACAAAATATCTCAAGGACAATTAATGCAGAGTGGAGACTTCTCGGCCCTTTGAGAGGCTCAAGGGAGAAATTTACAGGTGGATCACTACATTAACTGTTTCACAATAAATATCAAAGTTTGGTGGGAGCTTTGTTTGACTTTGAGGCTCTGTGTAATGCGTGGAGTAACTCTGCAGATATTTCTGCATTGATTTCCTTGCAGAAGTAATTCCCTGGCTGCGCTGGAGGCTGATATTTCCTGAATCAATAACTTCGGCCCCTGTTTTGAATGGTTTGAGGCAACAGGTGGCTTTTATGGTAGCTGAGGAATTTATTAGCCTCATTTGGAGCGGTGGAAGCCTTCTCTGCCAGACAGATCCTCTTGATTTTCTATTAATTCTGTTTTAATTTGGGGGATTAGGCTTTTGATGTTCAATCTTAGCCGTGATCCCCAAATTTGTCTTCAATCTCCGTTTTGTGGTGCTCTGTCTTAAAACTTATACTCTTTAACCTTTTTTGAATTAAAACAGTGTCTTGTCGATGTGCAGACCCGCACTGGGTTTTACGGCATCAATACCCATAGAGTACTGACGAAACATGGAATGGAGCCCCGTGGATGGCTTCTCTTTAATGAAACGAGGGCATGAGAATCGTCATTCCCAGCCCTCGGAATTTCTTCGTGATACAATGGAGAACCATTTAAAACCTGCACAAAACACAAAACAATTAAGAAATCCTGCGGAAATAGGTTTAAACTGCTTCAGGTTGGCGGGGGAGGAGCGAAGGCCGTCGGATGAAGGCAACCAGCGGTGGAGATCTGTATAGAAAGGCAAAAAAGGATAGCGGGAGAAGAATAAGGAGGAGTAGCTTTGGACCGTCCGATCTGGACACGTGGACGGTCTAGATCTAATTGGAGGGTCTTAATCGGAGGTGACAGAAAAGGGGATGCGTTTGAAAATAAAACTCCGATGCGATTGCGCAATCGGGAGGGGAGAGGCGATTAAATGACAGCCGTTGGATCCGAGGATTAGATCAACGACGGGGAGCGAATCGGAGGAACAGCAATCGGGGGAAAAATAAATGCATGTGGGCCCAATCGCAATTGAAACTTTGGGCCTGGTCCTTTCGATCAACCCATTGAAATTTTCCCGATTACGATTGCGCGATCGGTCTTTTTAATCTAACCATTTTATATTTAACACGTGACTTCAAGCTTTTAAGTTGAAACTTTGGATAAGCGGGTTCTTGGGTTTTATAAAGGAAAAAGCAGAACAGTAATGAAAATTTACAATGTTTTAAGCGCCGGAGGCGGGCTCAGGGTTATATGTAAATAATATGATCGGGGGTCTTAAGCAGCAAGGCTAATCGCAATCGAAACTTTTGGAGTATGGAAAAGACTTGCGTCTTCGATTCTTTTCGATGCGATTAGCACTTTATTGTATTAGCAAGTGGTTCCAGACCCAAAGCGTATGGTGGGGAAGTGGTTTAGGGCTTAGCCCAAGGGGCTTAGGTCCATAGCAATGAAACTTTGTTTTTTATGAAAAATTTCAAGGATTTTAATGGATTTGGGGGTTCCGAAATAGTTAAAAAGTGAGTTTTTAACTATGAAAGGGGAAATTTTCATAAATGGAAAGAAGAGGACTTATGAAAACAAGGTAGTTTTGATGGAGAAAAAGGGGAGCAAATGAAAGGTTTTGAGAAGAGGAGAAATGGCGATCTTTCAGCAGTCTTTCAGTTGGAGTCAGCAGAAATTCCTGAGTATAAAAAATGGGACAGCAAATGAGGATTTGGGACAGAGGCATGAGGCCTTAAAGAGGCTTCAAGAGCCAACAATTTTTAGTGATAAAATTTGTTCCTTGGAGGCTCAAAAAGATCTTAGCCACCTTTTGGTATAACAAAATATTATAGGTGGCTAACAGAGAGTTGACCGCGTAGAGGATGGTTGAATAACCGTTGCAATGTGACATACAATGCAGGAATGGTTTGAAGTGACGGGTTAGCTGTCATATTTCATAATTGCATGGTTGTCGTTGCAATGTGACCAAATAACGTGGAACCACTGGCGAGGACTGTCGAAGTTTTGTTTATCTGTGAAGTTTTCATTGTATTTTGCATTGCCATCACCATGTGACCACCATTGCGGGGACCACTGGTGGGTTGGGACCATCGGTGGTCCCCAACCCCATGTGCCAATAAATTAAACCATAAATACATCTCGTGCCCTAAAGGGTTAAGATTCAATGTGCAACTCAGGTGGTTAGTCATGTGCATGCTCGATAGGAGGTCCGTGGGTCGATTCCTACGGCCTCCACAAAAATTTAACGTGCAATTGCAGGGACATGTGGTAGCCTCAAGGCTGGCCATGTGTCACCCTATGATTGGCTCCTCGAAAATCCGTATAACCAATAAAGCATCGACATTGTCAAACCCTGATTGGTTCTGAGGAAAGTAATATTCTTCGAAATATTATTTTTTATTGACTGTACCTCCACCTTGCTGACTGTGAATCCCATTCAACCCTGTTCAAACTGTCAAAACATTACTTTTTTGGAATTTTGATCAGAACATGATATCTCCCTCATACGACATCATTTTTTCGAACCATTCACAGTGCCGAAATCAGGAAGATGAGACCTACACAACCATCATGGTTTCAACCCAAACCTGTAACTTTGAATTTTGAGCAAAATTTATGAACTCTTGATCACTAACAATGATGATCGTCAAGCTACCTTCTTCTCACCTTAGCTTTGATACCATTTTAGAGAATCTAGTATGGAAGCTATTAAAAAAATTATCTTATCCTTAATCATTTCTTGTCAACTTATGTTAGTTTCTTATTCTTTATTAGATTATTTTCTTCAAAAAATTATCAATATCATAAATCAGAAGATGATAAAATACAATAGACACAAAATATAGGCTCCAAGTCAGGTCAAAACCCCTCCAAAGGGTTTTGTCCGAGCAACTTCAACTCCTTCATTGAGTCAAGTTTTACCTAAGATAAAGGGTACAATGGAAGGTTTTTTCCTACATAGTTTTAGAAACGTAATAACTCAATATATAATGCTTAATAAGGGTTTTTGTGTGATTAGGATCCCCCATCCCTTCAAACAAATGTTGTCTTCAATGCTTGACTAACTGCAGATGTTTCTACATGTATAAATCATCTTCTGATGTCATATCTTCCACTGGTAGGTTCTTCCATTTGATGAGGTACTCATTAATTTCTCAATTTCACAATTTCTTAATCCTTGTTTTGAATATTGTTTCTAATTCATGTGTGATTTTACCTTCTTTATTAATCTCTGGTAAAATATTTTAGACTAGGATCTTGTCGTTGATTACCTTATTTAAGAAAGAAACACGGAAGACTAAATGTACACATGAAGATGGAGGTAACTTGTTAGGTCCCTATAATACTAGTGTAGCCCCTTATTTTTATTGTTAGTGTATCCCCCTTATTGTTATTGTTTTGCCCATGTGGTCCCCATATTTTTATTATTATGCCCCATAGAAGCCCAACATTTTTATTGTTGTGCTCTTACATTATTATTGTTATGTAGGCTCTGATTATATTGTGATCCCTTAGACTCCTATATATAGAAAGTAGTTTTTGTCATTCGTATCATCCAAGAATTATTCATTTAGGTAATGTAAAGGAGGTTTCCCCCTCAAAGATTTTCATTTCTAAGTCTTTGATCGACTTTTTCTTCTATTTTGTGAGTTGGTTGCATAAAATTTGGTATTAGAGCTTTGGATTCTAGGGTTTCGCTTCTTCAAACAAGACATCTTGGAATTTTCTCAATAATTTTGTTTCTAAGAAGCTTCAGAAGCTAAAATTAAAACCATGTGGAGTCGAAATACTAGTGAACATCATGTACAAATCTTAAATATTGGTTTGCTATATTTTCAAAGATATGATCTGAGGAAGTTAGGGTTTTTGCAAGCTCCATAATTTCATCTCAAATAGGTGACCAAGGGAAAATTGTCATAACTTTCATTTCAACCATTGAATTTGAATTCTATAAAAGACCAAAAGTGCACATAATTTATTTTATTTTGTATTAATTTAAGAGCCGAAGGTCGAAATAGTGACACGTGGCACGACGTACAAGTTCTCTC
Source organism: Pinus albicaulis (assembly GCA_034641835.2). Classification (NCBI taxonomy): domain Eukaryota; kingdom Viridiplantae; phylum Streptophyta; class Pinopsida; order Pinales; family Pinaceae; genus Pinus; species Pinus albicaulis. Next base: position 248,927,757 of record CM076573.1, on the reverse strand, counting down.
TACTGAACTAGTCCATAATTACACCATTGTGGGAGATTAGGCTTAAATTTATCTTGAAGAATCAAAATTAGGTCTGACCTATGGCATTGGAAAGAAGAGCCAGATGGATAATACAGGACCAAATTTCAAATCTTGGAGATCTGAAATTACATAGATACAACAGATTCGATATCGAGCTCCTACGAAGCAAAGAAAAATGTGTGTATTTTAAAACAAAATTGCATAAGTTTTGTTTTAAAAATTAGTTTGAAATGATTCAAGGGGCATAGTGAAACATAAATATCATTGTTTCATTCCAAAATGACTCAAATCAAGAAAACAAAAACACCTAGTATTAAACCAGAAAAATCTACTATGATGCATGAAGAAGAGGAAGAAATGCAACATGATATATCTATAATGTTCCTTTTTCAGGAATATTGCCCTGATGCTCAATAGGAACATTGTATAAGGAAAAATATGCAAATGAAAAAAAATCCAAGGCTAGGATCCTCTTATATATGTTTTGGGTGACTTATGTATGCAATTTCATTAGAAAAAAATGGGTTTAGATGCACTAAACAGATCTCCCACAAAATCATATCAATGAGATATTTCCTCCTAAGACATTAACAATCAACAATCTAATCTAAACCAGAGGTTTACTGAAGGTTAATTTACTGAATATGTCACCTCTAAAGAGAGAGTGAGATTTAGAGGCTATCTAGCCCTTTTCAGACTCTGTCTATAGACTCTTGTCGAGAGGTAATATCCCAAAAGGGTTTACTCAGCAAATCATGCCTGAAAAATGCATTATTCAGGTATTATGGCTTTAGATACCATATAATATGTCTTTTAATTCTAAGAAACCAATATAAATAACAACATCACTCTTTACTCAGCTTTTATCATCTGAAATATGGGGAAAAGTAGCATTTTATGCACTAAAATAGGTGTATAAGAAAATATGCGTAAAATTAAGGGTAAAGGTTCTTTAATATGTTATATTAGGTTAATATGGACTCACATGCCGAATTTCAGCTCAAAAAAAGACGTTTTTCTAAGTTAAACAATTCCTCCTTCCCGACTAGTCAAGAAAAACCCTGATTTCCCATGACCTAAAGTATGCAGAAAAATGTTGAAGCTTGAAGAGCGTAATTTCTGAAGGGCTTGTCTAATTTTATGCATAAATTTCAATATGAAAGATCATAATGAGACTCATGTGGTTTATGAAAATAAAAACAGACATTTCCATGAAGAAAAACCCTGCAATGAGTTGCTGCAATGCATAGAAAAAGACTGCAGACTATTCCAACATTATTTTCCTGAAGATTCAGCTGCTGTAAGTTAAAAATCAGATCTATGACAGATCTATGGCTGAAAAATCATATCCATACTATATCTGGAAACTACTCGGCCTTCTCCTCAAGATCCCCTTGGGGTTTCATCAAAATAATACATGCATAAGTGTAGATCTGAATTTGAAAGCTACAGGACTGCAGAATACTCAGAATTTCTGAAGATAAATTTTATTAGAACATGAATAATATCTGAAATATCATAAAACAGTAGCTACTTTATAGATTTACAAAGTGAGAGGCAAGCCTCAATCACTAGATAGCAGATTTGCAATGAAATTTAATTTACATTAAACCCCAATGTAGAAAACGCAATTCTTGAGAGGGAATACGTAGTAGCTATATAAATATGAAGCAAATTCTATATGATACAGATCTGAATACAAAATAATAGTGAGATCCTCTTCCGGGTGGTCACAAGACACCCTCCCTGAGAGAAATCCCCTCCAAAACACTAGATCTCTGCAGATCTAGGATAGCACTTTCTACAAAAGATAGCAGCTGCAAAAATATCAATGGGCCAGTGCTGCTCATGAAAATAGAGCTTGGCCTCAAACCAGATAGTGGCTCATTTCAGTACATTCTCCTCCAAGAGCTACTCAAGGAAGGAGGGAGGATTCCTAAACAGGAAATCCTCTTCCCTTAGGCTAAACATCCTAGAGAGTTAGAGTTGCTCAAGAAACATCTATTTCGAAAATACTTCAACAACCATTTATTGAGCCCTCTCCTCCTTTTTATAACTTGAAGGGGTGCACAAACCCTAAACCACTTCAATGGACTTAACCCCTTTCACATTGGATCCCTCTTCTAAAACTGTGTTGGTTCTCCAAGGTGGTCCAATTTCTGTTCACACACAAGTGGATTTTGTTACAAAAGGCCCAGATTTATCCCTTTTCACATTGGGCATGTATTTATTCTTTGAATTAAGAATTTTTTCTTGTCCTCCTTTAAATTTTATTCATCAATCATGAAATACAAAAATGAACAAGGCAAAATTAATGTTCCAATTAGTTGAAGCTAATTTAGGAACATTACAGTCTCCCCCTCCCAAATTTTTCTTATCCTCAAGCAACTGCAAGGAAGAACCAGACTTCTCCTCCCCTTTTCTATGGCCTCATCAATGGATCCCACCATAGTTGCAAATGATAAGAAATGAATCTACCCTCCAATGACCTTCTCCAAGTGCAAAATAGCAAGTGTACATCATGAGAAATGGGAGGTACAAGTGGTGATCTTCTTGTTGTTCAATGGCCTCATCAGGTAGGAGTGATGAAGAGCACGGGGAAAATTTTTCCCAATGAGTGTCTCCCACACCCATGCTATCATCCAAATAAAAGGATCCATACTTGATAGCTAATAAAAAAAATCATTAATCCCCATGATGTGCATTGAGTTGGGGCTACAAGGCTGGAAATGAGGGATGAAAATATCCAACTCATGCTGTCCCTCTTCCCACTGTTGATGGATGTGGAGTTTTGGATCCTAGGCTGCAAAAATGTGGTCACCATGAAGCCAAAAGGAATCTGAAACTTCAAGATATCCTCCATTGATTTCATTGAGCCTCCTTGCCCACCCTCTTATGTATACAGTGAACAATTTATCTTCACCATATGTGCTCCAAAAGGCATGTGGACTAAGTGCCATATGATGTGTTGGATGGTGAGAATAGTCCCTCCCTTGAGACCAGCTCTATCCATCATCTTGCTGCCTCAAGTCATGATACCATAAGTGGCCATCCCACCACTTGCTTGCTGAAATAAGCTTATTTAAAGCTTGGAAATGATAGAGGAAAATAAGTGTTGGCTGAATGGAGATCAAGCAAAACATGTCTTGCTCTAATTCCTCCCATGTGAGAGGCTCCTCTTCATGATACAAACTCAATGCATGACCCTTTGTAGAAGATGATACAATGTACCATGCAGCAGCCACAAAAGGTTCCCTCCTCTTCTTGAAATACAAATGAATATGGGAGATTGCCTTCCCAATGGATACATTCATCCAATGTATCATTCCTCCTCTCCCACATATGCTCCTCATAAAAATAGAAACATCAGCAACATAGGGAGCAAGAATAGAAATCAAGTTGGCTACCATATGCAAAAAATGTGAATGGCAATGATCCCTCATATGCAACCAATGCAGTTTGGACCTCAACTGCAAAAGAGACTGCTAAAAAATGTGGTCTCCCAACCACTTGCATGCTGCCCCACTCTCTTCATAAGCTTGGAGGAACTGAATGATAGATGAGGCAATGTAAGTATGTCCTCCAAATAAAAATCCCTCCCCAATTCCTCCTAGGGAGAGGCCAACAATACTGCTCATGGCCTCAAGTAGACCATGCAACCTCAAAGAAAGAATGCTCCTCCTTGGAGCAACATTCTGCACATGTATGGTTAAGGAAGCAATATGCAAATCAGTAAGTAAATAAACAATGTCATTACCATAGATTTTGCTCATGCAAAGGGAGCATCTCATAGATGAGCCTCCTTCCATCCTCAAAGAGAAGAGAGGAGACTACTTTAACTCTTCCCAAGAGTCATGTGCATGCACAACTCCCATGCCAAATGTAGATGTGGAAAGGTTGTTACCCTTCCCCTGTTTCTCCTGCCACAACGCAGAAACTGAAATGAGAGTGGGGGTGGATGATATTGAGAGATTGTTTCTCTCCTCCTTGAGCCTACCCAAGACTCTCAGCGCTGCATCAAGACCTCCCAAGGTCTCCACTTCTCTGAAATCAATGAGCAATGCCTCACCATGTGAAGCACTCACCTCCTCTTGCTGATCAAGTGGCCTCGTTGGTGCAATGTCTCTAGGAAATGAGACATCATCTAGTGGTGGCTGAATACATGAATGGAGAAAACCCTCCATGCTTCCACTATGCAATCCAATCACCTCTTTAGGTGCATCAACTTTCTGCAATAGATAGGAATGAGATTGGCCCTCTTCCCCATCTTCTCTCGGTATCCTCATGCTCTTGCACCTTCTCCATCCCAAGGGCTTGTGAAATGCAGCCCCTTTGATATCTCCAAGGGAAGATCTTATTCCTCCCTTACTGCTCTTGCATAGTGCAGTGAAATTCTGTTGTTCTAGATCAGCAGCACATAGAAATGTAGATCTCTCCATGCAATGGGCTGGAATGAAAACAGCTGAATCTTTGACCATACCTTGGTGAAATGTAGAAGCAAGAACTTCTTCTGCAACTATGTAATATTCCTCCATTGAGCATGAAGGCTGCTCCTCCAAGGTTGTGCCAGTGCTAGTACAAGTCTCTAGCCCCTCAATCTCCTTGAGATTTTCTTGAATATCCTTCAAGGTCTGGAAAAAGAGTGAGGGAATCTCTTTTTCTGTCATTCCTTCTTCTTCTCCTCTTTCTCTCAGCAATAAAGTGGGGATGTGACAACATTGTAAATCAGATTGTGTGGCTGAATTCTCACACACATCATAAGAAGTACTGGGTACTCCTTCATCTTCCTAAAATTCTCTAGGAATTTCATTGTAGCTTCTTCTGCTTTGAAACCCTCTTGGAGTTTCACTGCATCCTTCTTCTTCCATTAGTTGAACCTCCTTGGAGAGGCCCTTCTGTGATCTGAAAATTGATGAGAGTAATCTCATCCTCTCCATCAATCTGATCTCTGCCTCTTCTCTCAATTCACTGATAGCTTGATCTCACAGGATGTGCCAGAGATCATGCTTTGATACCACTGTAATGTTCCTTTTTCAATAATATTGCCCTGCTGTTCAATAGGAACATTGTATAAGGAAAAATATGCAAATTAAACATATTCCAAGGCTGGGATCCTCTTATATATGCTGTGGGTGACTTATGTATGCAATTTTATAAGAAAAAAATGGGTTTAGATGCACTAAACAGATCTCCCACAAACTGGTATCAGTGAGATATTTCCTCCTAAGACATTAACAATCAACAATATGATTTAAACCAGAGATTTACTGAAGGGGAATTTACTGAATATGTCACCTCTAAAGAGAGAGTGATATTCAGAGGCTATCTGGCCCTTTTCAGACTCTGTCTATAGACTCTTGTCGAGAGGTAATATCCCAAAAGGGTTTACTCAGCAAATCATGCCTAAAAAACGCATTCTTCAGGTATGATGGCTTCACATACCATATAATATGTCTGATAATGCTTAGTAGCCAATATAAATAACAACATCACTCTTTACTCAACTTTTATCATCAGAAAGATGGGGAAAAGCAGCATTTTATGCACTAAAATAGGTTTATAAGAAAATATGCCTAAAATTAAGGGTCAACGTTCTGGAATATGTTATATTAGGTTAAGAGGGACTCACATGCCGAATTTCATCTCAAAAAAATTCGTTTTTATAATTTTAACAGTTCCTCCTTCCCGACTAGTCAAGAAAAACCCTGATTTCCCATGACCTAAAGTATGCAGAAAAATGCTAAAGCTTGCAGAGTGTAATTTCTGAAGGGCTTGGCTGAGTTATGCAGAAATTTCAATATGCAAGATCATAATGAGACTCATGTGGTTTATGCAAATAAAAACAGACATTTCCATGAAGAAAAACCCTGCAATGAGTTGTTGCAATGCATAGAAAAAGACTGCAGACTATTCTAGAGTTATTTTCCTGAATATTCAGTTGTTTTAATATAAAACTAAGATATATGATAGATTTATGGCTAAAACATCAGATCCATACTAGATCTGGAAACTACTCAACCTTCTCCTCAAGATCCCCTTGGGGTTTCATCAAAATAATACATGCACAAGTGTAGATCTGAATTTGAAAGCTACAGGACCGCAAAATACTCATAATTTCTGAATATGACTATTAGTAGAACATGAATCAGATCTGAAATAGCATAAAACAGTAGCTAATTTATAGATTTATAAAGTGAGAGGCAAGCCTTAATCACTAGATAGCATATTTGCACGGAAATTGAATTTACATTAAACCCCAATGCAGAAACGCAACTCTTGAGAGGGACTGCACAATAGATGTAGAAAAATGAAGCAAATTCTATATGATACAGATCTAAAAACAAAATAATAGTGAGATCCTCTTCCGGGTGGTCACAAGACACCCTCCCTGAGAGAAATCCCCTCCAAAACACTAGATCTCTACAGATTTAGGATACCACTTGCTACAAAAGATAGCAGCTTCAAAACCCTCAATGGGCCAGCATTGCTAGGAAAATAGAGCTTGGCCTCAAACCAGATAGTGGCTCATTTCAGTACATTCTCCTCCAAGAGCTACTCAAGGAAGGAGGGAGGATTCCTAAACAGGAAATCCTCTTCCCTTAGGCTAAACAGCCTAGAGAGCTAGAGTTGCTCAAGCAACCTCTATTTTGAAAATACTTCAACAACCGTTTCTTGAGCCCTCTCCTCCTTTTTATAACTTGAAGGGGTGCACAAACCATAAACTACTTCAATGGAATTAACCCATTTCACATTGGATCCCTCTTCTAAAACTGCGCTGGTTCTCCAAGGTGATCCAATTTCTGTTCACACACAAGTGGATTTTGTTACAAAGGGCCTAGATTTATCCCTTTTCACATTGGGCATGTATTTATTCTTTGACTTAAGGATTTTTTCTTGTCCTCCTTTACATTTTATTCATCAATCATGAAATAAAAAAATGAACAAGGAAAAATTAATGTTCCAATTAGCTGAAGCTAATTTAGGAACATTACAATATCAAAATTATGAGACCAAGTGCAAAAAATATTGCTCTCGCAAAGAGTAATAAAAAATGAAAAGGAAGCTAATATGGATGGTTTAAAGGATGGTTTAAAAACAGACATGGAAGGTTTGAAGAATGGTTTAAAATAAAACATGGAAATTTTGAAGGATGGCATAGAAGAAAAAATGAAAGGAAACATGGAAGATTTGAAGAATGGTTTAAAAGCAAACATGGAGGTTTGAAGGAAGGTTTGGCAAAGTTGCTACAAGAAATTCTTCCTAATGGTGAAAAGGTATTATATGAAACTAATGATGAGAAGAAAAAAAAAATCATGATTTCATAGACTCTAACATTGGAATGAAGAGCCATGATATTCAAAAAATCGATATGAGGAATTTAGATGGCAAGGATCCAGTAACATGGATACTAAAAATGGAGAAATATTATGATCTCCATAATGCGCAACACACACAAAAGGTACGCATTGAAACTTTATATTTAGAACCCAATTATTTTGTATGGTATCGATGGATTTATTCTCGTAAACCACGTATCACTTGGTCAATTTTTACAGAGGAAATGATATCATACTATGAAGATACAAAGGGAAACACCTTCTTTAGCATATTGATAAATCTCAAACCAAATGGTTCAATGGCGGATCACATGGAGGACTTCCAAAAATTGAATATAAGAGTAAATTATATTCCATAGGAGAATAGGATTGATGTATTCATAGGGACTTTAAAGGATAACATCCAACATGAGCTTCACCTTTGGGAACCAGATTCATTGGAGAAGGAATTGAGGATGGAAGTAAAAATTGAAAGAAAAAGTATGGCAACAAGGAAGCCTACCGCTCACAACTATAAATATGGAAGTGTTGTTGCTCCTAGCCTTCCACAACCTACAAGGTTGACACTACAATTGGAATATAAATGATCAAAAGCGATTTGTTGCAATTGTGATAAAAAATACACTAAAGGTCATAAGTATGCTGAGAAGAAATTAGTTTACATATATTGTAAAGAGGAGGAAGAAAATGAAAAATAAACTTCAAAATAAGAGGATATACACCAAGAACCGACCTTAGAGAAAGAAGAAAATAATCCGACCATATCTTGTAATGCATTTGCAAGAATTACTGCTCCTCAAACTCTCAACATAGAAGGACATATCAAGAAGAAAAAGGTAATAGTGTTGATTGGTTCATGTAGTACCCATAAATTTATTCATTGTAAGATAGCCAAGGAATTGAATTGCTTCCTATATCCAGCACCAGAGTGTCAAGTGATGGTTGCAAATGGAGGAACTATAAATTTCTCTGGAAAGTTCCATAATATCAAGCTAACCATAGGGGAATATGTATTAAATATCCCAATGCTTTCCATTCCAATGGGTGGTGTTGATGTTGTACTAGGAGTTCAATGGTTACAATCTTTGGGTACAATAGCTTTTAATTTATAAGAAATTTTCTTGAAATTTTTTTGGGAAGGAAATGAAGTTGAATTAAGGGGTATCATAGGGAAACCAAGAAAGATAATTAGCTCTAATGGCATGAGAAATATTATAAAGAAATAATAGCGAGGCGTAATTACATAATTATGATCACTAAAGTTTCAAACATCGAAATCAACTTTAAGAGAAAATTCTAAGTTTCAAGCAGTGTAATATCACATCGAGCATCAACAACAAGTTCTCCAACTCTTAAAGGATAACCTAACTTTGGCACAGAATCTAAGGAAACAACAGGAAGATCAACATCACAGCGAAAGAAGGATTGATGTAGGCGACTAGGTATTTTTACGGCTACAACTATACAAACAAATGTCCCTCAAGAAAGTTAAGAAGGATAAAAAATTATCACCAAAGTACTATGGTCCTTACGAGGTGTTGCAAAACATTAGTACTATGGAATACAAATTGGAGCTTCTTGCATCTTCCCAAGTGCACCCAGTTTTCCATGTTTCGTGCTTAAAGAAGGTTATAGGTGACAAACTCCCAGTTTAAACAATATTTCCATAACTTGACGAGGAATGAAAAATCATATTGGAACCTGAAGTAGTCATGAAAACAAGAACTTGACAACTACGAAATCGATCAATTTCAGAGTATCTCATCAAGTGGAATAACTTACCCGTTGAATATTCCACATGGGAGGATGAGAATTTTATACAGAAGCATCCACAACTACTCAAGCATTGAGGAAAATACTTTTTTGAAGGAGAGGCGCATGTTAGGTCCCTATATGATAGTGTAGCCCCTTATTTTTATTTTTAGTGTAGCCCCATTATTGTTATTGATGTTCCCATGTAGTCCCCATATATTAATTATTGTGCCCCATAGAAGCCCACTATTATTATTTTTTTGCCTTTACATTATTATTGTTATGTAGGCTTTTATTATTTTGTGACCCCTTAGAGTCCTATATATAGAAAGTAGGTTTTTTCATTTGTATCATCCAAGAATTATTCATTTATGTAATGTAAAGTAGGTTCCCCCCTCGAAGAGGTTGATTTCTAAGTCGTGGATCTATCTTTTCTTCTATTTTGTGAGTTGGTTGTGTAACATAACTCTAATTTGTAATCCATACTTCCAATCTATACAACACCTTATAGGGGCCATAATACTTGGGTGCTAATTTATTTTCCTTTTGTTGCTTGAGCGACAATTGTTTATATGGTTGTAGCCTCAAAAATACCCAATATCCCACTTCAAATTCCCTTTCACTAAAATGTTGATCTACTTGTTCCATAACCAAGTTTCCTTTCAATATTTTGAGAACCTCTTGTTGGTGCCTTATGTGTTTATCAATTGCTTTAATCTTTGCAGCCACTTTTAAGGGTGATGTGATGGATTTAGGATGATATACATCAAGCACCATAAATGGGGAATTTTTTTATGAAGTATGGAAGATTGTGTTGTACACCATTCTACCAAGGGAAACCATCTAACTCATTATGTTTTTTTATTAGATGCAAAGAAATGAAGATATATTTCTAAATATGTATTCATAATCTCAAATTCCCTTCAAATTGAGGATGATAATATGAGTTGTTGTAACACCCCACCCCACATTTACTTGCTTTTACAAGCTCACCAGGGTAAACATGAGACGAGAGCTAATATGCATGACCCAACATCCAAGTTCGATTTAAAGTGTGGTCTGCTCTCCTGAAACTCACGGTAACCTCACAGGGACACCTAATCACCTAGATTTCAGACAATTTCCATTGATTATCTTTCCATGAGTTTGAACTAACTTTCAACTTAACTTTACAGTCTAGCCACACACATGCAATCTATTCAATTCAACTTGAAGGCTCTATCTGCACCCACAATTTTTCCTCCATGTGGCTACAATAAAAAAAATCCCCAATTATGTATCTTTGGTCATAGATTCAATGCCATATTTTCAAGCTTGGTCTACAATAAGAATGTACCAATCCTATAACCAGCATTTAACCAGAATGAATCCATGAAAACCAGTCATAAAATCAATACAATAACTAATACATGTGCTCATTGATTTCAATAAGAAATAACACATAATAGCATATGCATAAAGCCAACCAAGTCTGGGACTTCCATGTAACACATGGCCATAGATTGGGCTAAACCAAATATTTCTTTCATCCAATCAATCCTGTGGCATATTCCAAGCATGAATCTAGGAGCAAATGGGAAAAACCAAAACAAAACCAACCAGGGAATTTAGAGGCTAAACCACCTCAACTCTTAACCACAGTTATTTCACATAATCTAGTCTAGAAATCACCAAAACCAATACAAACTTGGATGCCTCAAACTTTCTTCACCTCACCCAGAGGAATTTTCTTGTCTCCACCCACTTTTCAAGAGTTACAGGAGAAAACCATCTCCACGCTCAACTATTGGGAATTTTCATGATACCACCTCAACTAGGATCCAAAAACTACTGGCAATCCAAAGCTTAAGAAAAACAGGGAACCCACTACATCATGGCTATCTAGGAAATGACAAAGGCAAGGTTGTACATCACTGTCAATCCAGGAAAATCATATGCCAATGAAAGAAAACATGAACAATAAACCAATGTATATACCATGCATCAAATCCTAGCATGCTAAATCACACATGCACACTATTACCTGCAAATCCAAATTTATTTTCTTCCCTTGCTTGTTGTTGTCAAAACTTCCTCTTTCACTCCCCTATTTGCCTTGCTTGCTTGCTCCCTTCTTCTCCAAGTGAATGCTATAATTTCCAAGAGTGTGTGTGAATTTTATCCCTCATTTTTTTTTCCTTCATTTTCCCTTGCATGCATATTCTTGTCCCTTCATCTTCCTTTTCTCCTATTTTCCTTTATTTCTTGTATTAAATTTCCATTTACTACATTTTTCCTTTTCCAATGTCAATGCCAATTTCCTTATCCAATAATAAACCATAAATTATTTCCAAAGTAATATTTTTCTCCTCCATTCATCTTGGAATATGTGTCCCATGACCTTGGTTTTTTTTATTTACATGGAAACTTAACCTGGGGTTGTTACAAACCCCTCCCCCTTGGGGTAACACTATCCTTGGTGTTCTTTGACACTTATGACCAGCCAAAATTGTTGAGAACAAAACATACCATTTATTGGATCTTTATAATACAACTTGTTGCGGTGTTTAAAATGACAAATTTTTGAAAACATGACAAACATACTATTTATTGGAGCTTTATAAACATAGCTTGATGCAGTATTTACGATGACACACACACATAAACACAGATATATCAAAAACCCTTTTGCTTCAACCAGCAAATAAAGAAGGATATAATGCATGCATCTGATCTTCCATCTCCTAAGTAACTTCATCGGACCCAAAGTGCTTCCATTACACTTTAACTTGCTTTGTTGATTGGTTTTGAAGCATGAATTATTTTTTTGTGGATGCATTAAGGCTTTAGCTCGAACTCTCCTTCTAGTTCCACCTGCAATACATACCAATCAATCACATGATCAACATTTTTCATATATATTTTAAGCAATGAAACATAGAAAACATCATTGACCTTCACAAATGGAGGAAAAGAAATCTTGTAGGCCACTGGTCCAATCCTCTCAAGGATCTCAAAAGGTCTGCAATATCTAGATGCCAACTTGTTACATGACCCAATCTTCAAGGAGCTCTTCTTGGGATTAATACAAAAGTACACATGCTCCTCAATCTAAAACTAATTAGGCACCCTATGTTGATATGCATAGCTTGTATGCATGTCTTTTGATACCTTCAAATTATTTCTAATAATTGGCATCTCTTGCTCCATCTCCCTCAACATATCAGGTCCAATAGACACATTTTTCACCGGATCACTCCAGTTGATAGGAGCGTTACAAATCCTCCCTTAGAGAGCCTCAAATAGACTCATCTTCAAGGATTCCTGATACCCATTATTATGAACAAGCTCCACCATTGGAATATACTCCTCCCACTTCCTATGTTGATGCATGGCATACATCCTCAACATATCCTCAAGAATATTGCTAACCCTCTTTTTCTATCCATATTTATGTCGATGATAAGTTGTACTAAAGGTTAAATTTGTCCCAAAGCTTGAAAAAAACTCCTTCCAAAACATGGAAGTAAAATTGGAATCTCTATCTAATATTGAATCCTCTTGGGAACTCCATGCAACCTCACTATCTCCTTAATGAATACTTGATCCACTTCAGTAGTTGAATTAGTAGACTTTACCGCAATGAAGTGAGCTACCTTGCTCAACTTGTCAACCACAACCATGATGGAGTCATGTTTCCTTGATGTCCTAGGAAAAACTATAATGAAATCCATGGAAATAGCCTTCCCTTTCCATTCCAAAATCAAAATAGACTACAACAAACTAGTTGGATTCTTATATTCAATTATCACCTTCCGATAGTCCAAGCACTTTGCAATAAACTCAACCACATATTTCTTCAAATTCGGCTAATAGTAGAATTTAGTGATAGATTTCAAAGTCTTTTGGTATCCTAGGTGGCCTGAATATGTCTTGACATGAAATTCCCCCACAATAAGCTTCTTTAATTCACCACTATCAGACACATTGATCCTACTCTTGAATCTAACCAAGCCATATGTTGTGAGATGATATTGCTCATCCCTATCACCTTCACCTTGTTGTTGCAATCTATGCTTCAGCTATTGGTTCTTCTCATCATACTTCTTTGCATGTAATATTTTCTCCTATGAATCTGTCCCATAAGAGCTCATAGCTAAAATATGATTCACCTACACTCTCCTATTGAGAGCATCCACAACACGGTTCTCTTTGATTTTGAATTACCTAATATTAAATTCAAACTCACTAAAAGGGTTCAACCATCTAGCTTTCCTTGCATTCAATTTATGTTGGTCAAAAAATTACCTCAATCCACTATGATCACTTATCAAAATGAACCTCCTTCCAAGGAGATAATGTCTCCACATATTCAATGCATGAATGATAGCTGCCAACACAAGATCACGAGTCACATAATTTTTCTCGTTATCATTCAAATTATGTGATTCATAGAAAACCACATGGCCTTCCTGCATTAGTACTCCACCAATTCCTTCCTTACAAGCATCTATACAAACCAAAAACTCCTTGTCATGATCTGTGTTATCACAATAAACTTCATTTTTTGTTTAAAAAACAATTCAGAAAATGTTGACAATTGCAATGTCCACCTTTCAGTTGTAATAAATAGGGAAATTACTGATAGCAGGACTATCATCATTTTAGTGATCTGATATGGTCTGCCGAAGAAAATCGATGGCAACGGGCTTATAAACATTTTCATTTTAACTGATAGGCCAACTGTCAGTGCCAAAAACATATTTTAAATTTAAAAATGATGATTATACAGACCACATTAGCATCAATGATATCATTCAGATATGTCTCTATCTATTTTGGACTACTCTATAATTGAAAATGATAGGCCTCCAATTTTTATTCTGGAATTCAGATGTGTCTCTATCAGTCGTGTGTTGGGAGGGACCAATGTCTCGTTCTTTTCCAAAGAAGAATTCCAGAATAAAAATTGGAGAGTCGGAGTTCAGAATTAGTGATTACAGGATAAATGGCTTTCCCATCTATACATCTATTAAAAATATTTCACTTACCAAGGGAGGTTCAATCGGGTAAACCTATAACACTTCTATTTCCTTGCACATCTTGCTGGTCAAATCAAAATCAATCCTTGTTTTTATTTATTAGAAAGAATTAAGCTAGAAGCTAGGTTCAGGGCCCGCATAGACCCCTCCTCCCATTTCATATACCAAAAATCCCTAATAAAAATTCTAATTGAAAACCAGCTAGCCAAGGCAGGAAGGACTTAGAGCCACTTCCTTTTTTGGGGAGGTTTTCAACCTCAACCCCTTAAAAGGCTAATATTCAAACCAAAGACTACTAAAAAGGGGAAGAATACCAAAGGAAAATCCCCTATTGAGCCAACTACCAGCCATGAGAACATAGAAATTCCATCTACATATTTTTCCCCTAAAATTCCTATAGTCTACCAAAGGAAAAGTGTCAGCCTCAATAAACTAGATCTTGTATACCCTGTAAATCTACCTGCTGATATCAACTCTTCCCATGGAGACAAGGTAGAGAAAAAAACAAATACTGGAGAAGGTGGATGTACTTCTCAGGGAAGCTAGTACCCTCACATAAGAGGCTTGGGGGATTAAACTTGAAATTTTTCCTATCTATTTCACAAAACATATGTTTTCATTTTATCGCTAACATTCGGCCTAATATTTTTCACACAGTTGAATAGTTGAGAAGCTGACATTCCCATCGTCAATGTTTTTGTAAAATTGACAGACTCACTATTATCTATTTTGGGACAAAAAAATATGTACCCGCTGATAGAAAAGGATACAGTGACGAAAGATGGCAGTCACTCTATCAGCGATTTTGGAGAAAACAGAAAATGCTGACCTTCCCATAGTTAGAAAATTTTCAGTCAGGTGAAAAATGTTGATCTTCCCACTGTCAGTAATTTTGAAACAGGCGAAAAAGAAATGTTGATAGTCATACTGTCAATGAAAGCTACAAATGAGAAAACCAGTGAAAATGACAACAATAATATCAACCGTTTTTTCACCAAAAGTTATGAATGGAAGAAAGGATGAGAAAAATAGAAATTTTAGGGGAACTTGAACCTGTTTTGCAGAGGGATATGTTTTTCCAACTAGGATGTTGTGCAATCAACTAGGGACATATTTCTATTTCTGAGGAAGACAGTTCGAGAGATATTCCCCTTTACCTATATATCAACATATTTTCCAATAGATATTTTTAGAAGGAAAAATTGAATGTATTTAAGTTTTTTTTACATACATGAACTTGGAGATACTTAGATATCTTATCTTATTATAATTAATCTAAAGACTATTATTTTGCAATAATTTGATGTAAGTTCTATAAGACAATTTATGAAGAATGAAGAAGGGTTCGAATTTATTGAAAAAACATTTTCATTTTGGAATATTTGAGCAGTCTTGAATATATTATAGTTTTCAATGAGAATTTTATAGGAAACTCGTGTGTTGTAACTCTCTATTATTATCGTCTTTGTTATAAAAAATTTCTTTCATGACTGAAAATGTTAGTATCCAAGATCGGGATTCATTGATTCTCCTTTCTTATATTTAGCAGCCATTAGTATTTGTTTTCCTCAATCAATTATATACTCTGTCTCATTTTAGTCCCTTTCTTCTAATTTCTCAAATAGTCAAAGGGTTTGTTTCTATCATGTTTTTAGAGCTTGCTCATTAGATCTATAGCTTTACTGATCTGAAAATTATTGTTAGTTTTTTTGTGCTAATATCATTTTCAAATTTAAATAAACTTTGCTTTGGTTTTCTTATTCATCAAGAGTTTTTCCATGAGCATGTGATTGTCAATTTGATTTACTTAGTGAAATTTAGTGTTTTTCATAAACTTAAAAGCATAATTTTAAATGAATGAATAGCAGCAAATATAAACACAACAAACACACATAACAAAGCTCAATACACAGAATTTTTTTGAAGGAATTCACCCCTCCTAGGCTACATCTCCTTGGTCCAACTTCATAATGTGGGTCTTTGTATTAGCTTCAATTGTGCTCAAGTTGCTGTGACAAGCTTCAAATGTTATTGGAACCTATTCCAATGAGATTAAAACATCAAAATATACCATAAATGACTGTTTTTTTGCTCAATTTCAATTTTAGATGCTTTGGCAATGCCTCCAACACCTGGTGGCCCTGGCCTTCAAAAATATTCAAATGCACAAAAACACATGTATATGACATTTTATGCCTCTGCAACCTACTTCATTGAGTTCCTAGCATGTCAATTAGTCAAGAATTCTTCTTTCTGAGCTCTATTTGGGTGAAAATTGCCTCAGTTATGGAAAAAACTTTATTTCCCCCAATTTCTCCACTATTCCTGGAAGACTACTAGTTAAAATTCTAAAAATATCCATTCCGCCAAGTTTGACACACTCCTTCAATTTCTCTGCTAATTTAATTACGCTTAACACTTCAGATAAGTGTGGTTAGCAATAAGATAAGCACACTTTTAAGTTTTAAGCGCGTTTAGTGCTGATTGGTTTTTAACTGTGAATTAATGTAATTTAATTATGTTTTAATGTAATTAACCACTCTTATAAATATCAGTCGGATTTGTAGTCGGAGCCATCAGTTCTGGTGCATGATCACATAGGATAGGGGGTTGGCCCCCTCCTCCGTTCATTTCGGCATGGATTTGAAGGTTAACTATAAGGTGCGTGCATGGACTTTCAAGTCTCAAGGCATTGGTGTATTGGTTAAGGTGCAGGCTTTGTGGGGTGGAGGTCTCAGGTTCAAGGCGTGACACCGCTCCCCTTTGCAACACTTTTGCACACATGTTAATATTTACCAGAACCTTAATTTGCAATGGACCCAACGGACTTGGCATTTTATTAATCCATCAGACCCTGCAACTTAGACATAGTAAACCTTGCCTTAGTTTATACCACGAACCATAACATTTGAAATGTGCGGATTTTGAATTACGGATTATCCGTGGCTATGGAATATGGTTTAATTAACATTTGAAATGTGGTTATATATATATATATATATATATATATATATATATATATATATATATATATATAATCATAATTAAATAAAATACAATTCCACTTTAGAATTAGGATAATTTCACCCACATAGACCAAACTGGCGAATTTGAAAGTGCCACTTATCACAACCTCATTGGCTGAAACCTAAAGAATATTCCTGAATATTCCTTTTTGTTGAATCGGCTGCCACATCATCCCTGTACTTGTTCTGCCCATTTTTTACCTATTTTGGAAAGCGAACAGCATATCATAACTCACTCATACGAACTCAGATTTTGATGAAACAAATTTTGCCAGAATCCTAGAGACAAACTCTATCCGGTCGTTCAAGTCTAAAGAATTTCTGAGCACTTTGAATTTTTAGCTAAAATACTGATCCCTGGTCAGAAATAGACTCCATGCCCAATGGTATGTTTTGTAAATAGCCCAACTGATTTCATCCTATGAACTAAATCTAGCCATGCATCTTAAAAGTGAAACCATATAATATAGTGATCCCTCTCTGGGTTAAAGGGCCATCTTT
Source organism: Pinus albicaulis (assembly GCA_034641835.2). Taxonomy (NCBI): domain Eukaryota; kingdom Viridiplantae; phylum Streptophyta; class Pinopsida; order Pinales; family Pinaceae; genus Pinus; species Pinus albicaulis. The sequence goes on along the minus strand of CM076573.1, from coordinate 248,910,099 downwards.
CAGTCTAAAATATGTTCAAGGTTACCTTATGGTTTTTCCTACAACCAAGGTTTTATGTAAGTGATAAAATCTTGGATTCATTGTCGACGAACATAGGAAACATTCTCCCCTAACGATTGGAAACATTCTCCCCAAACTATTTTATTATTTAGATCAGGTCTTTGAGAGAAAACAAGGATTTAAATGTCATTTGGTTGCAATATTTTTCTCTAGTGACTCCATTTTCAAAGAAATCCATATTTCATAAGTGTTCATGGTGACTCGATTTTTAAAATAATTCATAGCTTAAATGATTCAATGGTTATTTCACTAGGCCAATGAAGAACACAGACACTACTACTATTGTTTCAAGGTATACAAGTTTATATTTTACATTTATTCTTGGTTTTCCTAATCATCTACCCAAAGATGAATATTTTCTGAGAAATGGACCAAAATTTAGTGGTGATGATTTGAGCCTGGCTTTGAAACATATCACAAATTTTCATGACTTTATTTACCTTCTTAAATTCAAGTGTGAATATGTATACATGAGATTATTTTATGATTCATTCCAAGGAAAGTGAAAAAATTGGATTGAATATTTGTTTGTGAAGTCCATAAGATATGGTTTCACCAAATTGATCTTGATAGGTTGCTCATCAATCAACTCAATGTAACTCTTTCAAACCACTTATAACTGAAGATTAGCCTCTTCAGTTAGAAGTGGTTTGAAATAGTTACATTGAGTTGATTTATGAGTAGCATATCAAGATCAATTTGGTGATAACAAGATCCATAACAAGCTTTTGGGTTATCTTTAGTGGAAACATGGATGGAGAACAAATAATTTGTAGTAGATCATGTTTCCATTCAAGGTTTTAGAGAATGGAATGATGGGTATAATGATGGTGAAGTGGATACAAATTTTTTTGCTTTTTTTTCCTCTTAATTAAGGTCATGCAAATGTAGCTCAAAAGAAAAGATTCATTTCTTAGAAGAGATTTCCAAGGAAATTTAGATAGAGCTTAAAACCTTATAGGATCAACAAATTTCTCCATATCAAGATCATTCTTTTGGAATTTCTTCTCAACATCAATGAAAAGACAGATTGCTTCCCTCTGTTATTGAGCGTGGGGAATTTTCCTGTTTGGGATTAGGAATTTGAAATAGAAAACATACATGAAAATTTCAACCATGATAATTGAAGATCAAGCAAGATATGGTATCTCTGACTTTGATGATCATGTAACCATTTATATTGAAGAGTTTTTAAGTTCAAGTTTTCAACCATGGTTTCACTGTGAAGATCAAGTTTATTTTTAGCTATCATTATGTTGTCAAGTTTATCAAGGAGTATGGTTTTCAAATCAGATGTTAGATTGGTTGCATTAGAAGTTTCATATAACTTGAAGAAAGATAAATTCGATTTATTAGAATAGGAACATTGTACATAAATAATCTCACAAGACAAAGCATCCTTTCATTTTGGAATTTCAGTTTTTAATTTTCAGTAATTTGTATTTAGGTTGAAACCATAGTTTTAGTGTGGATTCAACTGTAGTAAACAATTTTCAGCAATGAATTTTACATTTTAGCATTCAGTTTTCAATGTGGTTAGTTCCAGTTCTCAGTTTAGTTTTAGTATGCTTTTGGATTGCAGTAAAATTAATTTTCAGTAATTATATTAAGCATGATATTTTAATTAGTACTATTTTCAGTTAGCAGATAATGGATTTGATTGTAGTTCAAATTGGTTTCAGCATTTAGTTTTCAAGGATTTATTTTCAACCAATTTGCAATAGTTTCTAGTTTGGGATTGGTTATATATTATGAACAAATCATAGAATCAGGTACAGGTTACAAGTGGTTGGTCTCAGATGTTGGGAGTCGCCCAATGGATCAGGCCTCTGGTCTATGGGGTTCTTTCTTCCGTCATGGATCGACAACCCGTGAAGCCAGTGGTTATCACAATAAACTTTGTATTTTAAAGGTTTTTTCAGAAAAGGATGAAATTTTCAGTGTTAGAATTTTTTATGTAATAAAAAGGAAATTAATGATAGCGAGGCTCTCAACATTTTAAATGTTATGATAAAATTTTCTGAATAAATTCGTTGACAACAGGCTCATTCGTATTTCCAATATAGTTGATAGATCAATTGTGAACGCCAAAAATGGTGAGTTTAAAAATATGTTTTTTCCTATAAAAGTCAGTAAATTCGGGAGTGGTTCCTAAATAGCTGGAAAAAATTTCCTAAATATGAAGTACTTTTTCCACAACAAAACCATTTAAAAAAACCTCTCTCAGTTTTCTAATAGGTGTTACAGTTTGAAATATTCAAATGGATATTTGAAAGGTTTTTTTTCAGGACTCTGCAATCTTGTTTTAGTAACTATTTTAAAAATAATATTTTGAACGAATGAGAATTAATTTTTCAAAACCGAAATAGGTTTTTACCATAACCGATCCATTAACCAAAACCTCTCTCAGTTTATTAAGATCTATCATGCTTATGTATTTTCGAGGGGATCAGTAGACCCTATTTTTCAGGAATTCGTGAGGGAAAATCTCATGGATAGTTGTTGACTTGGATGCCACCTCATCAAATTCAACTTGTTGTTCTGTTGTGACCAGCAACAACCCCCCTTTTATTTATTATTAGTAATAATACTAAATAAATGAGGACCCTTAGTTAAAAAATCCAAAAAATCAATTAGGATTTGTTTGCCTTTTCAAATAAAACTTTCTATCATAAACCTATAGAAATCCCTTAGAAAGAATATTTAGAAACACTTAAGTTTATGATAGATTATAATAAAATTGCTCTTTAAACAAGATAGCGCATCCATAAAAAAATGGTATATATAAAACGCATTGATCGCAGATCGCATAGCGCAGAAAACAGAAATGATTAATGAATATCTTTTGCGCTCTTTTCGATTTTGCGCTTTTGCGATTTTGCGCTTTTGCGATATGCGCTTTTGCGCTATTGCGCAATTTCCGCTTTTGCGCTATTTTTATGACTGCAATGACTTCATTTTGCGATATTGCGACATTGCGATATTGCGATATTGCGCAGCAAATCGCAGATCACAATGTCGCAGATTCATATAGGCGCGCTATCCCAAGGCAATCTTCCCATATGTCAAATCCGTTATGCGCTTTAATGATTATATTAAATGATTGGATTGATTATTAATGGGAAATGAGATTGTGTTTAGATTGAAAGTCGTTTCACAATTAAAATATTATATTTCATCCACTTTCACATTCAAAACAGTCTCATCACCTTTCTTATATCATTACTCTCATTTATTCGTAAAACGCAGGCACGAAGGAGCAAACGACTATACAAAGCTTCCGCTAAACACTATGGGTAAGAAGGAGAAGAGCTCAAATTCTGAAAACAAAGAAATGGCTTCGCTATATGCAGACACCGCCTGTAACAAGGATGCCGGTATATCCACTTGGGAAGGAATGTATAATCTGCTAGAAGAAGAAAACCCTGTGGTGATAAAAGTTGCAGCTACAGCAAGTTCAAAGAATACGTCTGAAACAACCCTTAGAGACTTGGCTTGCTCATTTCTGCATAGAATAGCAGCAAGGCCAAGGATTCTCCCATATACAGACATGGTGAGATGGGTGCTGGATAGCACAGATATTTCAGAAAGACAATTCAGAACTCCATCTGAAGAGCTAATCGGGTCATTCACCATAGAAGATCTGAGATTAATGTATAAGCTGCCAGAACCTCAGGCGACTTTCAACAAGCAATTTATGGAAGAGTTTGCCAAAGAACACTCAAATTTGGCAGAATGCACAAAGGAGTGGACCAAAAGAAGTGAACCATTGAAGAAAAACAAACAAGGTATGTACATCACAGGTTCACTTACCTCTCCTTATTGTTTTACTGCTGCCATGTTATGCAGGCTTTTTGGAAGGCCTGACATAAATATGATATTACTCGAATGGCTTCCTTTGTTGAATGCGGCTGTTAATTCTACAATTGTAGATTGGGCCAAAATCCTATCTGATAATCTCACCACTGCTATTTTTCATTACCGGTCTAAACGAAATGTTTCCCAGCTGGTTTATCCGCCTTTTTATTTATCTGCTTATGTCATGGACGCCATCTGCTATGTCTCTAAATTCCCTGTGATGGGCTGGAAATGGACTATCCACGATCCTTTGCCCATTCATGTGTACCATAAAGAACTATGGGAGTCTAAGTTTGTCCCCAATTTTTACCAAATTTGTCATGGAATAATGTTGCCATTGTACAGAACATTGTATAATAAGGATGCCCCAAGGTTACCCTCAGAAACAGAGGTTGATATTCTCCCCGTCGCGAGATGGTTTGGAGAAGAATTGTTCACCTATATTAGGGTTTTTGGAAGTTATGCTTCTCCCCATGTGTTACCCCTATATGTTCTAGATAGACTTGTAGCTCGGGAAATTGCTTATCAGACCTGTGGCCAGGGAGGTATAAAAAAAGATTTAAAAGAGAAGAAAAAGGGCATTTGGCCACAATTTCCCGTAAAATGTGGAACATTTTCACTATTTGATATTGGTCATGCATTTCAAGAGATAGGCAATATTACATGCCTACAGTGGTTCAAATTTTCGAGAAGGTTATTCGACCCAAATGATATTGTTAAGAATTTCACCAATGCAATCAAAGTAAGGGAATTTTCCGGGGAACAGGATCTTTTTGATGATATGTCCCAAGCAAGAAATTCATTCAAAGAAGTTTTGAATTCAGCTCAAGCTCAGCTACCTCCAGAGGAATTTCAGGAATTCAAGCTTTACAGAGAAAGAAGACTAATTCCTATTCCTTTGGATAATCTACACTTAGAGCCCGCAATGGAGCAAACTCCTAGTGTTAGTCTTAACGACGATTCAAGTACGGGTAAATCTAAATCCGATCATGGAAATTCTAAACCTCCAGTAAATGCAAGAAAAGCAGATAAAATGGAAGAATCCATTGAGATTGCACAATCTAAGAACACTCAACAACAAATTTGGCTTCTAATCTCGAAAGGATCAAATCCCCTCCTCAGCAATATACAGCCAACGACGATCACCATTAAAGTTGAATAAAGAATAGAGAGGCCTTTAATCAATTTATTAATGTAGAAGGACAGAATGTACAGACCCCTGTCTAGACAACCAAAGTTTTGAGCACAGGAACAAGCAGCACAGCCACAGTGACAGAGCACATACCAATCACACCCTCCTCTGAAATGGTACTTAATGTAGAGGACATTCCTCCTCTGGATGTATTCTACAGCCCAAAATACAAAGCAGTAGCGAAGAGACAGAGAAAAAAGAGAAAAATAGAAAGTGCAATTGCTACTGAAGCGGAACAAGTAGATGTTTTGTGGAAAGATCCTGCCACAGAGCCTACTCATAATCTCACTAAGTTATCACAAATAACAGGAGATTATGCTTTTGCAACAATTGATAAAGCAGTTGAGATACAACTTTTGTTGGATGAAAAAGAAGAACAGGTAAAAGCTCTGCAACAGCAATTGCAACAGGTACAGGCCAACAAGGAAGCACAGTTGAAACTTGAAGAGTTACAACAACAACTTCAAGAAATGCAAACAGGACATCAAAAAAGCCTGGCTGATAAAGACAAACAAATACAGATTATTCAAGATCAGCATAAGGATGATCCTAAGCTTCCAGAATTCATTTCAGAAACCATCTCTTTGAACAATCAACTGTTACAGTAAGAAGTTTGCGAAAAATCTTAGTTGATTTCATATGTCCAAAGAAGCGATAAAAAACTAAATCATATACATTAGATTTAGAAATGGTGTAGTTTTTACTGATAATGAAAAGATCAATGATTATACGGCATGAAAAACAGGAAAAGGAAAATGAAAAAATTTAAATTGCACCCATCATTATTAAAAACCATAAAAAATAATATTTAATAAGCCAGGATGCACAAATGGAAAGGCGCATCAGAGCGAGCGGAGGGCGCTGACAATGAACACTCTCACTGATTGTGTAAATGACAATTTACACAAAGCTAACTTGATTTCTGAAACTATTCCAGGATATCTCCCACAGGCAAATCAACTACATACAGAATGGAGGCAAAAGGCAGAAGAAAGAGCAAAATCCATTCAAGGGCTGACAAGATTGAATTGGGACTCATACTGGATGTACTTAGTAAAGCCACATAGTCAACACAGTGCGCTCAATTGTATCATCAATGCTACGGAGAAGATTGCTCTCGCACGGAAACTCTGTCTTTTAACGGATACCTTTTAATTAAAAGTCGGTCCAAGAAATTGGCCACGTAAGAGCAATTTTAGATGCTGCCAAGCTTAAAGATCAAGTTAATAGATAGATAGATTTAGTTTTAATTTCACTGTATTTTAGCCTAGGAAAAGGACGGTCATTGAACCGAATCCTTAATTTTTGTAATAAACTATTTTTGGAGTTAGTTAAGTAGTATTTAAACCCCTCTCATGCATTTAGAGAGGGGTCCTGGATCTTAATATTTTTGGACTTGGAGATTGCATTTCTGTACTCCATCGTCTTATATATTTTTTAAAAAGGATCACATCTGGTGATTTTCATGTGGAATTATCTTTGAAGTGTTGCATTTTTGTACCTTTGGAATTTGATTTTGCATCATAGTTACTGGATAGAGTATCAGATTGCATTTGAAAGTCCTCAAGATGAACAAGGTATTTCTATCTGTTCACTGTTGATTTCTTTTGTCTTATGATATTCGTTTTAAAATTTCTATCATTTATATATATATTTGTTTTCACAACGCTTCATTTTATATATCATTTCTGAGTATAATTGAAACGTTATCTTTCATAATTATATGTAAATGGTATACAATGATGAATGCAATATGCTAATACAACTCTGTTTAATTTCTTAAACAGAGTTATCTTTATTTGTTTCTGCACATTTCAATTTAAATAATAATACATTTTCATAGTTATTGTTAAATTGGAACAATCTTAAATTGTATTCACATATAATTACCCAGGTTAGTGTTAGAATTTCTTTACCAGTATTTAGTTTAAATTAGATAGATTTATTTCAGTTAATTTAGTCTCATTTCCATCCATCCAAACCAATCCATTTAGTTACAAAATGGTCGCTAAAATGGATCCAGACACCATACAAAGCAGAAAAAGAGCGTTGTCTACAAGTCTAGCGATGGTTTCCAGGTGTTTGGGCGAGAGATTTTCTAGGCTTCAACATGTTCCTCATCTCCAACATTGACTCTAGCAACAACAATATGTTAAAATTCAGATAGGCTTGGAAAGTTTTATATGCATGTATTTGAGAGATAAACTTTATCTCTTTTATTGCTAGAAATTTGTAATTAAATATGAAGACCATGATCCTGTGATTAATTTATGTATTGTCTATAAAGACATTTTTAGAAGAATGAAAAAGGGTTGGAATTTATTGAAAAAACATTTTCATTTTGGTATATTTGACCAGTATTTAATATATTATAGTTTTTAATGAGAATTTTATAGGAAACTCATGTATTGTAAATCCATGTGAGTTTCTTCTTTGTTATAAAAAATTTCTTTCATGAATGAAAATGTTAGTATATAAGATCGAGATTCATGTATTATCCTTTCTATTATTTATCATCCATTAGTATTTGTTTTCCTCTATCAATTTTATACTCTATCTCATTTTAGTCCTTTTCTTCCAATTTCTCAAATAGTTAAAGGATCTGCTGCTACCATGCTTTTTATAGCTTGATCATTAGATCTGTAGCTTTAATTTCCTAAAAATGGACTCCATGCCCAATGGTACTTTTTTTAAACATCCCAATTGCATCCTATGAACTAAATGTGGCCATAGATTTCAAAAGTGAAACCATCTACTATAGTGGCGTTTGGGTATTTGTGTTTTAGGGATATATCCCTCTCTAGGTTGAAGGGCCACGTCTTAGCCTAAAATAGGTTCGAGATTAACTTATGGTTTTTTCCATAGCTAGGGTTTTCTCTAAGTGATAACAACCCGCAATCCTAAAAAACAGAGCATTGGTAAGAAATTGTTTCAACTAATCAAAACTAGTTGCATACTCAGCAGTGCCTTCAAACTTCTTCTCTTTCCTCTTAAATATGTGATAGGATAACCAACATTAGAGAATTTATTGATGAACCTCCTGTAATAACCTTCTATTCCCATGAATGATATAAATTCATCCACATTCTTCGAATTTTTCCACTCCATGAGAGCCTTAATATTTTTTGGATCCACTATTATCCCTTCCTTGGAAACAACATGTCCCAAGCAATGAATATGAGACTGATAGAATCCACACTTATTGAGCTTGGCATACAACTTATGCTCTCTAAAAATTTCCAGGTGCACTACATGATCCTCCTCATTCTTTGAATATGCAAATATATCATCAAAAAATACTATCACAAACTTATCCAAATAAGGGTGTAACACATTGTTCATCGAACACATGAAGGTTCTTGGAGCATTGGTAAGACCAAAAGTAACCACCACAAAATCATAGTTCCCATATCTTGTACAAAATGTAGTCTTGTATATGTCTTATTCTTTGATGTGCACCTGATGGTATCCTGATCTCAGATCATTCTTCAGAAATATTGCAACTCCCTTTATTTGATAAAAAAAATCATGAGGCAATCGGTATATGTTTTTGATATTCACCATGTTCAGTTTTATGTAATAAATGCACAATCTAAGAGTACCACACTTATTCTTTACAAAAAATACTGGTTCTCCCCAAGGAGACACACTTGGCCTTATGTATCCCTTATCGAGCATCTCTTTAATTTGCAACTTCAATTGCACCAACTCGGGCATGCTCATCCTGCAAGGTGTCTTAGATGTTGGTGTTGCTCCTTACATAAACTTAATAAATAAATCCACCTCTCTATGAGGAGGAAGCTCAATAATCTTTGTAGGAAACACATCATAAAACTATCGTAATACAATATACCTATTCAAGACTTCACCATCCTCAGCCTCCTTCCCTTTATCACTAGAAAAATGTACTGCAAACAATGAACATTGTTTCCTGCAGCTACGCTTATCTTGCATGGATGTAACCATCCTCACTGTAATATTCCAAAATTTAGCCTTCAGCTAAATGGAATATTATAGTTTGTTTTATCACTAGGTAGGTGAATAAGTGGGTGGGGAGGCCCATAAATCTCCTTAGAAGGAATAATAAAACTCCTAATGTGGAAGGAGGAATAATAAGCAACTGTATTAAGCACCTTTGGGTGTGAATTGGAGGGGATACATGTTGAATAGGTCAAATTTGACCAAATCAACAATGTTGCAATGGAGGAGTGGCATTTATGATAAGATAGTGCAGTTTTAGTGGAGGACAACTTGCATGAGCTTGGTGGAATTTGTCGATGGGACCCAATGTGACAAGGCTCAGACACTATATATGGAGGGGATGACAGCCATTGTTATGGATGTTTTTATTATTATTTGGTATTGGTCTATTTAGACTTTGCATCCTTTAGTTGTTTAGTGGGGTTTGTTGTGTTGTTTAGCACAAGGGTGTTCCTGATCGGGAATCCCTACGTCATCCTCAAGGAAGGAGAGGTTCATTTGGCTACATTTCCTCATTATAGCATTCTGGAAAAGGTACTTCCTTCAGCTACAGTGCGGTTTCTGTTTAGAGCTGGGTTGTGTTGCAGGGTGCAGCAAAGGAGGATCACATAGAGCCAATTCTAGGCTTGTTTTTCAATGGAGAGGTAGCCTATCCATTGGAGGAACAGCAAGGAGAGCTCTTGGGAATATTTCTATATTTTTGGCATCATTCCAACCATCTACCATCACTCACAAAGCAGTTTCAATCCAAAAATACATTATTTTTAGTGGTAGTTGTTGTGAGGGTTCATTGAGCTCATCAGGAGGGTCTATTTCTGAATGGAGGGTTCAGCCTTCTATTGATAAATACCAATGGAGGAGGAAATTATCATTTCAGATCTATCATAGCCTCATTATATTCAGTTCTAGGTTGCAGTGACATATCAACCCTAGGGTTATTTGTCACATTGTATATTTTTCTTGGTATTTCTAGAAATCTTTTATGGGTTGGCTAGAAATCATGTATTAGAGCCCATATCTTCATTTCTGGGCCTTGATTTTGTATCTATCAGCTATTACATTTATGTATGATTATAGCAGTAGCTACACTGATATAGAGAGCGTTGTCACTGCTTCTCGGCATTCTATACAGTAGCAGCAACTCATGTGCTTATTGATACGATCACTGGAGGCTTGTTCTTATTGCTTGAGTGGCTTGACCCTCAAGATATTTTTGTAAATTGTTGCTGATAGGTGAATAAAATGATGGCTTCATATTGATCCCTCTTATGATATGTTCATAGTTGTTGTGTTTTACATTATTATGTCTTGTATTGCTGCTATTTCCATTTTGGGATATTACACTCACTGAGGTAGGCTTATTCTTTCCCTGCAATACTCTCATTTATCCATCATCATCGAGGAAATCAATGGCCTTGTCATAGAAATATATCTTGTTCCTGTGAATAAATAGCCAATCCATACCCAAAATAATGTTATATGAACACAAAGGAAGAAAATTCAGATTTTTGTTGTAGGCATGCCATTAAGCTCAAGTGCACAAGAATTCACCCAATGATGAACTCTTCTCTTTGTCCTTGTATCCAATTGCATCAACCAATATTTTTCATGCACTTCCTTATTCAATCGAAATTGATCCACCAGTTCGAGACTAATATAGCTATAATTTGATCCAAGATCAATCAAAATAGAAAAAACTTGATCACAAATCTTACCTTCCATCTCAATAATCGATGCATGATGATGTTCTTGCCTATTATCCACTACTGCATAGATCCAGGGAATTATCTAGCCTACATCACCAATTGTTTGTGGCTCCTAATCACTATATATTTTAGGCCTGCCACCCTGATACAATGGAAAATTCCTCTTGTGATGATCTCCACCATAGGTCCGACACTTAAAATGTTTTCTTCCATTGCCTTTATGTTGATGCTCCTCAAGCTGAGACCCATGTCCTCTCTCCGTTATATTTAACTTCTTATGCAGAGCCACATTTTCCTTGTCGCCCTCATCTTGAGATCTTCCTCACTTCTTAGGCCATTTTCTTTTAGTATTCTCATTACCCTTCCAATCGTGCTTGAACTCAGGCTTATGCTTTAACTGCTCATAACAATGCTTCAACTTCCGGAAAAATTCCTCTAAATATGAAGGTTCGTCAAACTCAATTTGGTATTTGAGTTATAATGGAAATCCATCAATGAACCTTTGGATATTTTCTTTCTCATCCTTGAGCTAGGGAACATATCTCAACAACTCTATAAATTTGGTTGTATGTTCTTCATTTTTCATGGAACCCATATTGAGCTCATAGAATTCCTTGGTATTTCCATCATAATATCTCTCAGGCATGTACTTCTTCCTGAAGAGTCCTTCAAATTCTTCCCATGTTAGCTCTTGCTCCCTGGTGCCTCTGAAATTCTTGACATCTTCCCACCAGATAACTACTTTTCCTTTAAGGCTGGAGGTAGTTATCTTGGCTTTCATATTATTAGAATAATCATGAAGTCTGAAGAATTTCCTCATCCCAAGCAGTCATGATTTTGCATATTCTGACTTAGTCAACTCACCATAAAAAGTAGGAGGATTATATTTCTTGAAATATTCTATAAAATTTCCCTTATTACTTTTTCCTATAATGATATTGGTGGTGATGGCAATGATGTCTCCCAGGAGCAGAGCTAGAATAAAATCCATGAGTGTTAGCCCTTATCTTAGGTGTATCCAAGAGTAACCCACTCTTCACTATATCATCCCTATCCAACATGTGCCTTTTATGAGACATGTTTCCATTTGCACCATTAGTATTTTCTTCTTTTATGTCTTCATGAAGGATTCCCAGTTGTCCCTGCTTCTGCAAAGTTGAAAGGCTCTAAAGAATAACTACATTGGCCTCGGCTTGATTTTTTATATTTCTCAAGCCTTTCATGTGCTTCAATCAACCTCTCATTGTTTTCCTTTCAAATTATGATCGTTTCCTTCAAACTTATCAATGTATCTGCTAGATCAGGAGAGTCTCCCTCTCCATTTTTCTTGATTGATCTCTCCCATCCCACCAATGTCTTTTTCGTCCCGTACAGGGAGTCATATGAATTGTACTCAAATATTTTTCTCTTCATCTAGCCTTCTATTTCCTACAATACACCAATTTTAGCTAAATAAAACCATAATCAAAATCATGCCACAATTTACCTTTGATGAGGTTATTTCATTTGCATAGGCCAATCCATATTATTTGTAGGAAAAATACTAAGAGGGAACGTGAATTAGGATTTTAAAACTTGATTTATTTTTATTATTTTGATTTGTGTACGCGACTATTCTAAATTAAACCTGCGTATGTACATGAATTCTATGTAGACAACTAATGTATATCTAGTCAACTTATTTTTCGGTTAATTCAACATCTGTTTATCTTGAACTAGTATGATAGTACTTCATCAACCTTAGATGAATAGTAACCATGTGCAGTAATAAAAAAATAAAACATCATACATAAGAAACACATATGAACACCTTGAGTTTTAGGTCGAAACACAACGTGGGAGAAAACCACTGCTAATGTCATATTTGTCTTCTTTTTATAATGACGAAATCATTCTTACAATATTGTACTAGTGCATACTCATACAAGCATGCAGGATCCCACCTGTTGAAGGCTACAATCTTCTCTCGTTCTCCAGCACCCACTGGAAGGGAGCTCCAACCCCCTAATCTTGTTTATCAGTACCCACTGGAAAAGAGATCCTCCCCCTGATCTGATTACCAGCTATTACTGGCAGGAATATTTGACTTCCTTACTGAAGTATCCAACCTGTAGCACCTTTGTGGACCGTGTTTGATAAATTTTCACACTAGGTCCACCCGATTCAAAACATCACAACTTATGGGCCACTTTTCATCAAATTTTCAGACTAGACCCACTACCATCATTTAAGCTCAAAACAAAATACCAACACTAAACCCAAACACTACATCAACTCACTAAACCAACTGAAAACCCTGATCAAAAAAATTTCAGAATATATATTCTATTTTTCTTTAGCATATATGCGTGTATATGTGGCTTCCTTGAAGTATACATGCGTACAGATCTCAAAGCACTGAACCCTGGAAATGATCATTTTCATTCTGAAATAAACACTAAGTTACATAACCACTTAATAATTCTGAAATAATTACAGAACCATCACAGATATTCAATGAAATACAACTAGTAGCATCATCACTCTTCAATATATCAATCCACAATGAATTCAACTTCAATCATCAGAGTTAAACCCATATCATAAAGTAATACTTCATTGATAGATAGTAGCAAACTCAGCAAGGTTGATTAAATTGATCACATATCAATATTTAGGAAAACACTAGGATATATATGTGCTTCCCATAAATCACTTTCACATGTACATGCTCCCTTCATTAATCAAACCCGCGTACAGATCTGTCCAAGCTGCATAATCGACACACGACTTACCAGAATGAGTCTCATGTATGCACGTGCCTTTTAGTTATCAGACCCGCGTACATATCTACAATTATTGACTTATACCTTCGCTACACATAAAAATCCATATCTTGTCATACATAATAAAACATGCGTCAAACATTAATATCACAAGTCAAACCAATCCATACATAAATTATCAATGTATAGTCATTTCATATCTATTGGATCCAATCCATCCTCATATTCTCGAGTGCACACTTATTTCAGATCAAACACTCATCAATAACCCGTACTATGCACTTGCTTCAAATCGAAATATTCATCAAATACCCATCACTTGCACACAAAACACTTTGATCTTCATCTCCTTATATATCTTAGGCCTTAGCCAATACCATGGGTCAAATCCATAATAAGGCCAATGGTATTCCTAGACGGGATAAAATATTTGTTTACGTGCTCATTACTATGGGATAATACCATGGTAAAGACCCTTCATATTTAGGATACCATAGTGCAGAAATTGTATGTGATTCCTCTTCTCCATACCCACGTGTGTATGTGGCTTTGCTTCACATAACCTACGTGTATTTCTTCAGGATATCACCTTCAACATTCTTTTGTCCCTAAACTAATATGTCTTTTTTTACTCTCTATGTCACATGTGAATTGGCCCGTAGACTTATCCTGTTATCAATATGTAGACATCTTCATCGAGTAGGTTTCCATCATTAGAGGAAATTTCAGACTAAAAATGCCCATGAAATTTTCATGTATTTTCCATGTTATAATATGTAAACCAATAAAAATCCTTCAAATTTAAAAATAGGTACATGTAAATATTTTGGAGGGAAAAGAAGAAAAACTACTTTTTTCTAATTGTATTTTTAGCTTATCTCCTTATATGTTTACTCAAATTTCAAGTGTAGACACTCGTTCGATGCGGAATTAAATTCTGCATCCAACAAGTACCCATTATGCATACTTTGGACAAGTCCCACATTGATAAAAATCACAGATACATTAAAAAAATGTGTTCAACATATTTTTTAATGTATCTATGAATTTTATCAATGTGGATCTTCTCAAAAGTATGAATAATAGGTACTCGTTGGATGTGGAATTTAATTCTGCATCCAATGAGTGTCTACACTTGAAAATTGAGTAAACATATAAGGAGATAAGCCAAAAATGCAATTAAAAAAAGTAGTTTTCTTCTTTTCCCTCCAAAATTCATAACTCTTTCATTATTATATTAGCTATTAGTTTAATATTTTTCCTTAGGAGGTAATTTTTAGGCTAAAATTTTCTCTAATGCAAGGACAACAAATGTGTCATAATTCCAAAAATCTCCCCCTTTGGACTTGATGGAAACCACTTTGGTGTTTGGTTCCCAATCACACCTGTAAACATACCAATATTATCTCTAAGAATTATCTCTTCAAACACCAAGCTACTCCTCCCCTTTGTAATCAAGGGAAAAGGGTAGACCAATGTTGAATGAAGGCTACTTTGACCTTTATTGACATGAGTGTTGTAGATTTGATCTGCTGAGAATGAAAATTATATACTGATCATGCTCCCCCTGAGCACATGTTGAATTATCTGAAGATATACAAAGAATAAACTATACATGACCTTTCCTATCACCAATGACTCATATTGACTAATCTCCCAACATAGTTGGATTACATATTTTACTCATCATTACATAAAATCCTCGACATAGGATTACAAAATTGACTTGACCTCAGTAGTCCATACATGACTAAATATGGCAATGATTATGTTAGTCATCAGTATTTTTCACCTGTTGTTGGTGACTAAATTATAGCTGAGTTTTCTAGAAGCTGATCTCCATATGTCAATTTGTCATCTAGAAAAACCCCATAAACTTTTTGCCTTCCTACCTTTCAGTCCGCCCATGACGAGATGAAACCTCATTATTAAATCCTACTTAACCTCAACCATACTAGTCTGACCATCAGTTCTAAAGAAACAATCCAAATATGTTCAAACAACCTCCCCTAAGTTAGGAAGTGGCGCTTTAAGACATTTCACCCTTGGCAAACTATCCAAGAGCCAAAAAACCTCCATCTGCTATAGACCAGTCATAACAGACCTCCCACTCTGCTAATAAAGTTGGTCATAGCCCTGGTACGCCAACGAAGTACCCTTAATCTGACAATACAACAGACAATTTCAAGCTGATTTTAGGTGTTTTTACAGTGTTTGATGGATCTTTCAAGGACAGAAACATACCAGCATATCAGAAGACAATTTTGAGCTTCACATGAGAAGACAGCTGCTTCTCAAAGTGATATTAAGCCTAGGATGCAGCTACAGGACAAAGAGTCTTCATCAAGCTCTTGCGACCTCATTCAAAGCCTGAAAGGATAGTAGAAGAAAAAACAACACTGTCAAGAGGTTGTTGATATGACATGACTAAGAACCTCCTTCATTTATGTGGAGGGTGTGGAGGGTTTGAGACAAAAACCTCCTTCTTTCCTGGCAGAGGTTGAACAGAAAAACCTCAACTTCATCTGGCAGAGGGTTTGAAAAGCCTCCTTCATCTGGCAGAGAGCAGGGGCCACTGACTTCTTCACCCAAACTGATGCCGAAGCCCTGGGAGAAAACCAGAAAGCTATTGCCCAAGGGGCACATCCCGGCCTGAGAAGTGAAAGAACACATTAGGGGTTGGAATTTTGGCCAGAGCCTAGACGTGTTTTCTAAAAACAGAGAGTTTCTCACAGAGTGAGCGAATTTTGACACGATCTTGTTTTTTGACATTTTTGGGTTTTTAGTCAAAACTCATGGGCTTCGCCATTTCAGTTCGGGAGATCGTCATAGGATGAGAATGGTATCATTGGATGCAATAATTTCAGGGGCACATACTCAGTGATTTTCAGAACATTTGAAGATCATTTTCTCCCCCAAAATGGCGAAAAACACTCACTTTTTCAACATGCTGCCCCGTTTATCAGCAAGGTTTATTTTCTGGGTTTTTACACAAAGGTGCAGTTTTGGAGGACTTTTAGGCATTGGATTGGACAAATTTTAGTTGTTTCAGAAATTAGACACTCAGAGCTTTCCAACGAGCTATCATGAGCCTCGTTTTGACATCGGGAAGGCTGTCAAATGTTTCCAGCAAGTCAGGGGACCTTTTGCTGATGTAAATTTTGAATATTTTTGTAATTTTTGAACCTAAAAAAATTGCTTTTTCCAAATGTGCATTTAGCTATTTTTGCACATGAAAAATGATGCAAAGTCAATTATTTTTCCTCTTTTAGCATTTTTTAGATATTTTATGAGATATTTTGTGCCTTAGGCTTTGCAAAGCCTCAAGGACAAGTTTAGATATTTATTAGATATTTTGTGCCTTGGGCTTTGCAAAGCCTCAAGGACAAGTTTAGATATTTATTTTGAACCAATGGCTAGCTAGTTGCCTTGGTTGGTTTTCCTCCTTCTTGGCCTATATATTCCAAGAGGATTCATTGTAATAGAAGGCTGAACTTGAGAGAAGAATCAATATATTGGTCATATGAGCTTTGAAGAACACACTTGAGTTATGATTTTTGGACTGCCTCTTGGATGCTTTTGATGAATGATGAAGGATTGTTGATAGATTCCATGACATGGTAGAATGGTATATTTTTTCTTGCTTTGTTTTTGTCTTCTAGTTTTCATTCGTAATACATGTTTCTTGCTGCTATAGATCAGTAGAGATTAGTTTTGAGATATGCCCATGGAGGCACCTCAAAATTCCTGAATCTTCATAGCTTGATGTTTTCTTCTTCCTTAGTTATGCTAAAGAATTCTTAACTGCTCTTTAGTAACTTAAGGATAATGTTTGCTAGTTTTATTCACAAGCTCTATGCATGTTGAGTAGGATGTATGGTGTGCCCTGCCTACCTATAAGCTGTCCATAGTTCTGTCCATAAAACTTTCTCTTTGACTGATTAGTTGATCATCTTGTTGAACCAAGGAGGCCTAGTCCCGATCTAGCCCTTTGCCTAAAACTATGAAAGCTTGTTTTTCAAAGTTCCCAATGACTTAGAGACTATGTTTAGGCGTTCCGGCATAGTTTTATGAGTTGTTAGTCTGTCTTATGTGTTTTCCCCAAAGTCTGATAGCCATTTCCCGAAGTTAGAGGGTCTTATACTTCTATGTATGGCTGGAATGTTTGATTTATATGTATTAATTAGCTCATAGTTAGATCTAGCATGATTAATGGCTTGCTATAACATGTTTATGTCTGCTATCAACTAGTTACACTTGAAATCCCTCGTCTTTCACAAACTTGATGTCCATTTACCCCATTTTGCCCAAAGATCCCTTCTACCGTGAATCAAATCGGCCCTACAGCAGCCTTGCATCATCATCTCATAGCTTCCTTGACCTGTTTGACCCCATAGCCCAATTGATCTGACTTCTTGTTATCCATTTTTATATCTTTGATCAGTTTTATCCCTCACAAACTTAAAAACCAAAAATAAAAAAACTCACTTCATAACTAGCCTAATATCAGAACACCATAAGCGAACACACCGATATCTTTTACATTTATAGAGAGAGCCCTCTCTGAGTCCAGGAAGGCTAGGTCCTTGGGCTCCAAAGCTTGGTTTGATGTTACATCGTCATTTGGCTCACCAATCGGCCAAATCACGGGACCCTAACATAATGGCGATCACGGTGGGACTCTGAGTAATAAACAAACTTGGTTTCCCTAGACATTCTAGCAGCCTTAAGAATACTATCTGATTGACTTATCCCACCGCTCACTGAAATAGTAACGATCACGGTGGGACCTTCTGAGTTAGTGACAATATAAGTACACCTTAGAATTCTCGAAGTCTCAATCAAACTTAGAAAACTTAAGTGTTGTTTGAAGAGTAGAAGCTAGCTCTTTCACCATATTAGCAAAATGATGAGTCAGTTATAGGAAACTCTTCCAAACCTCGTAGGCACATAAAACTCAAAAAACCCAAAAAAAAAAACTCCCTTAGATTGGTTTTTGACAGTATTGGTGGTGGACCATACACATATACCTCAAAACAACTAAAAACCCACCTGGCGACTCCACTAGCCTCCAGTAGGCCTTACTATTTTACCGAACTCTAGATTACTATCTGATTGACCTATCCCATCGCTCACTAACATAGCGGGAGATGGTGGGACCACTGAGTACATGACAGTCTAGAAAAATCTTATATACTTTTTAGTCCTTTAGGTACTTAAACAAGAAAGCAGTCCATAGAATCATTTAGAGTAAACTTTGTTTGATATCGCCTCCCTAGCAAAGTGATGAAACAAGTTTAGAATACTTTAAACAAAACATAGGCTGCACATAAAACTCAGAAAAACCTTAAAAACATTTCCAGATTATTTACTGGTGGTGGACCATAGCTACATCTCTACAAAAACAACCAAGTTCCACCTGGCGACTCCACAACTCCCAATAGACCTAAAGACTCCACTGGAGGAAGAACCTAAAACATGACTGGTCATCCTAGAAAGAAAAAGCACTCAGGCCTTAGTTGGATTCAAGAAATTATTGTCTTTATCTGTAACTATGTTCTATCCTACTTTGAGCCTGATCAGGAATACACCGATGAGATCTACATTGATCATTGGAAAGATCTCAAACCTCAAAAATCCAAGCCTCAAATCTCAAACCATGAGCAGGTTTGTACACCTATGCTTACCCCAGATTCACCTATGGAAAACCTAGCAAAACATGAGCCTCATGCTACCTTTCCCACTCTGGCTGAAACCTCAAATAGTCACAAAACTCTTTTTACACTACCTATATCCACAAAGGTCCCAGAAAGATACAAGCCTCTGGTTTTACCTCCCATCTTACAAGCCCTTCCTGCAAATCTCAAAATAAATTACCCAGGTTTGATGGAGAAAGCGCCAAATTCACTGCTGAAGAGCATGCCCGAAAACTTGAGGATTTACTTGACATTTATGACATAGAAGAAGATGATGTGCGTATTAGAATGTTTGCCTTATCATTACAAGGAAAAATTAAGAGTTGGTTTCAAGACCTTCCCGCTGCAAGCATTACCAATTTTCATCAGTTCGCTCAAATCTTCCTAGATAGGTGGTTGGTCGTGGGTAATAAAGTTCTCATCATAAAGGAGTAAAATCAGTTAAAAAGACAACCAGGGGAAACAATACAAAACTTTTCATCCAGGTTCAATAAAGTATACCATGCAATGCCTACTAACCTAAAGCCACCCCTCAGATGTGTTCTCTTACATTACCCAGATTCTTTTGACCCAGAGATGGTTTTCCAGATAAGAAACAAAGATCCTTTGACCCTAGAAGAAATGCAAAGGATAGCAGTTGATGTAGAATTAAACATACTAAATAGGGAGGCACAACTAAGAACCATAGAGAAAGACAAAGCAAATCAAGAGAGACTAGTATCTTCAGAGGAAAAGTTGAAAAAATTGGAATGTATGCTTGGCAAACTAGAACATCTACTTAGGAAAAGAGAGAAATAGGAAGTCAAGGTTAACACTGCTTATTCAAACCAACCTACACTTCTTCCTCAGAATAAACACACTCGACTATTACAAGACAAGATTTATAAACAAAATGTGCCTAATGGGAAAGTTGCAAATGAAAACATAGAGGAATGCTCTAAAGAGACTATCAGCCATTTTGAAATCACAGATTCTGAAATGGACGAAGAATCAAAACCTTTGGATTCTCTACCCTTAGGCTTTAAATCATTCCAGACTTTGAAAGAAAATTTGCACCCTAAAGATCTCTCAGCAGTTATTCAGGAAAACCCTACTCAAGTTAGCTCTCACCTAAAACAAGAAGAGCTGATTGAAGAGGAATTTAAATCTGAGATAGAAGATAAATCAAAACCTGTAGGGTATCTACCTTTATGCTGGGAATCATTTGAGTTCATAAAAGCAAATTGGCCTCCTGAAAATCTGTCAGAAAAAACTCATGAATTACATGCTAACTATCCTCAACATCACAAAGAAATGGTTGAAGATGAAAACAAGCAAGAAATGAAAGAAAACCCACAGGATCTCTCTAAGGGCATAAGTGATGATTCATCATCTCTCATAGGTGAAGCCCAAAAAGACATTCATCCTTCAAATCAGATTTCCCAAGAGAAAGAAGATTATTTTAGAGAAATGAAAATGCCTCCCTTTCTAACTGAAGAGGAAATAGATCAACTTATAAACATGCAAACAACCTATGAAACTTCATATAACCAAAAAAATTATGATCTTTCTCCTGTTAATCTTGCATGTCATAAATCAGAAAATAGATGTGTAGATCAATTTGAAGAAAAGAAATCTGATAGTCCAATGTGCATGGTTGGTGACATTTCGTATGTTAATGACTCTCCAAGGTTTGATCAATATGTTGATGATTGTGATTTCCAAACAGAAACTAACTTTGCAGAACACTCAGCTTTTGATTTTTGGGAGGAAGCTCAGTTTCATAAACTTGAGAAAAGTGAGCAGCCATTACAGGTCATCTATGACACTGATGAGGAGAACCTTGAGAGTTTAGAAGTAAGTGAAGAGTCTCGGACTCTTTGCTCTACTTCACTTCAGTCCATCAGAGATAAAATTCACATAATTGGAAATCAACAGTCTTTCAGCTTTGATGATGAGGTTGAGGAGGATGATGAAATTCCTGAGCATGTTGTAAATGAGAAGCCTTTTCCTGAAATGGTTGAAGAAGTCATTTTGAACATGGAAGCTTCCTTAATTCCAGATTTGCAGCCACCAATTTCCATTGAGTTACAAATTGCAGATGAAGAAGTAGAGGCTGATAAACACATGAGAGTTGTCTCACTGTCCTTTCAAGATAATTTACTGTCAAAGTGTATCCTCGCTCATCAACCTGATAACCTTCACACATTTTCCAGTCCACTTAATCATAACACATCAGCTTGGCAAGAGAACTACACTACAATATATGATGAGTCTGATAGTTCAAGTGATCATGAGCAAGGGGAAGGGTTGCTTTACCAGGAGAGTCCCAAATCTAGTCAAGTGGAAGAAAGAGTAGTCCTGAATGAAGCCTATATCTCAAATCCTCTAGATCAGGTATTATTCCAAGATCCATTTGTTTTTTTCCTTGAGAGGTCTGAAAGAGTAGTCTTGAATGAAGCCTATATCTCAAAACCTCTAGATCAGGTATCATTCCAAGATCCATTGGTTGTTTTCCTTGAAAAGTCTGAAAGAGTAGTGGGTTCTATCATGAGCAAGTTGCGACCTAGAATAAGAAAAAACTTACACACCACTGTCCGAAAACAAGCCAAATGGGAGTGGTCTTTTCAGTACTTTAACATCATGAAAGAACTAAACCAGAATCACCCATTTGATCATCTACTTGACTGGTTACATTGGAAAGAAGAGTTCACCAAATGAATGTATGTTGTGTACAGTTTAGAGTAGGATAGGTAGATAGTTAAAACTCAGCCTGGTGGGCACCTTTTTAGTTTTAGTTTGTTTGAAGAAAAAGTTAAAAAGAAGAAAATACAAAAACAGTAAACAGTAGAAAAAGAGGGCGGTTGAAAAAAAAGAAAAAGGCCCCATATTCCAAAAAATAGTCCTTCAGAAAGTGCGCAAGTCTAAATGCCGCTACTAGTACTTCAATGTCTTGTTCAGCTATCTAACCTAATCATAGCTGAGCATGTTTAAATTTAAATTGCTGATAAGTTAGTGAGTGAAAAAGATGGTCAACATTGTGTAAGATTGACTTATCACAGAGAGTAGATTAGGGAGAGATTCTGGTTCCACACGCCCAAAATAGAACCAAAGAGGGAAGCAGGGATGAAAAACAAATTGTGCATCTTAGCCCTGTTTTTTCCTAGTTTCCATTTTATGCAAAATAATATTTGTGTGCAACTTGTATTTTATGCCGCAAATGCATGACAAATTAGACTGTCTAATCCTGATTTGATCATCTTTTAAATTTTGTGTTTTAGATTAGAGAACAAAATCCTGTCAAACAGAAAAGAAGAAAATACAAAAACAGTAAAAAGTAGGAAAAGAGGGCAGTTTCTAAAAAAAAAGCAATGGTAAAGCCCCGTACCCAAAAATAGTCATGCTGAAAGCGAGCAAGTCTAAATGCCGCTACTAGTACTCAAATGTCTTGTTCAGTTATCTAGCCTAATCATAGCTGAACATGTTTAAATTTAATTGTTGATAAGTTAGTGAGTGAAAAAGATGGTCAACATTGTGTAAGCTTGACTTATCAAAGAGACTAGATTAGGAGAAGATACTGGTTCCACACGCCCAAAACAGAACCAAAGAGGGAAGCAGGGATGAAAAACAAATTGTGCATCTTAGCCCTGTTTTTCCTAGTTTCCATTTTATGCAAAATAATATTTGTGTGCAACTTGTATTTTATGCCGCAAATGCATGACAAATCAGACTGTCTAATCCTGATTTGATCATCTTTTAAATTTCGTGTTTTAGATTAGAGAAAAAAATCTTGTCAAACAGCTTAATCTTGACAGTTGATCTAGCATAGGTAAAGTAATGAAGGAGTTCATCAGTTTAATCTGAACTCCCGGCAGATATAAGTGTAGAATTAGATAGGTTCATTTTGCAAAAAGAAAAATATATATTCAAAAGGCTGCTAGTTCAAATGCGCCAAAAGGAAGAAAAAATGTTAGGAAAGATAGTGGGGTAGGTAGAAATATCATTGATGCTAATCATGTTGTCACTTTTCAGAAGCAGCATCAAAGAAGGATGAAATTTTCCCCAATGGGTAAGGCACTGGTCTTCATAAGCCAAAGATCTGAGATTCTGGACACCTCCTGAAAAGGAGCTGCCCTCCCCAAATGGAGCCACTGTTAGTCATCAGTATTTTTCACCTGTTGTTGATGACTAAATTATAGCTGAGTTTTCTAGAAGCTTATCTCCATATGTCAATTTTTCATCTAGAAAAACCCCATAAACTTTTTTCCTTCCTACCTTTCAGTCCGCCCATGACGAGATGAAACCTCATTATTAAATCCTACTTAACCTCAACCATACTAGTCTGACCATCAATTCTAAAGAAACAATCCAAATCTATTCAAACAACCTCCCCTAAGTTAGGAAGTGGCGCTTTAAGACATTTCACCCTTGGCAAACTATCCAAGAGCCAAAAAACCTCCATCTGCTATAGACCAGTCATAACAGACCTCCCACTCTGCTAATAAAGTTGGTCATAGCCCTAAGTCGCGCCACTAATACACCCTTAAGTCTCAGCAATACATAGACCATAATATCAAGCTGATTTTAGGTGTTTTACAGTGTTTGATGGATCTTTCAAGGACAGGAAACATACCAGCATCTCAGAAGACAATTTTGAGCTCCACATGAGAAGACAACTGCTTCTCAATATGATCTTGAGCCTGGGATGCAGCTACAGAACAAAGAGTTTTTCATCAAACTCTTGCGACCACATTCAAAGCCTGAAAGAACAGTGAAAGAAAAACAACACTTTCAAGAGGCTGTTGATATGACATGACTAAGAACCTCCTTCATTTATAAGCAGAGGGTTTGAAGACCAAAGAAACCTCCTTCATCTATAAGCAGAGGGTTTGAAGACCAAAGAAACCTCCTTCATCTATAAGCAGAGGGTTTTGAAAGCGCCTCCTTCATCTACAAGCAGAGGGCAAGGGGCCATGACTTCTTCACCAAAGCTAGAATGCCAAGCAACAAAGGAGGAAAACCAAGAAAAGCTCAAAACTGCCCAAAAGGGGCGCCCAGCACCGAAAGTGAAGAAAGACACATTAGGACTTGGAATTTTGGCCCGAGCTTCTAGACATGTTTCTAAAAAACCTTGAGGGACTCGCTCACCAAAATTGAGCGAATTTTGACACGATCTTGTTTTTTGACATTTTTGGGTTTTTAGTCAAAACTCATGGGCTTCGCCATTTCAGTTCGGGAGATCGTCATAAGATGAGAATGGTATCATTGGATGCCATAATTTTAGGGGCACATACTCAGTGATTTTCAGAACATTTGAAGATCATTTGCTCCCCCAAAATGGCGAAAAACACTCACTTTTTCAACATGCTGCCCCGTTTATCAGCAAGGTTTATTTTCTGGGTTTTTATACAAAGGTGCAGTTTTGGAGGACTTTTAGGCATCGGATTGGAAAAATTTTAGTTTTTTCAGAAAGTAGACACTCAGAGCTTTCCAACGAGCTATCATGAGCCTCGTTTCGACATCGGGAAGGCTGTCAAATGTTTCCGGCAAGTCAGGGACCTTTTGATGATGTAAATTTTGAATATTTTTGTAATTTTTGAACCTAAAAAAATTGCTTTTTCCAAATGTGCGTTTAGCTATTTTTGCACATGAAAAATGATGCAAAGTCAATTATTTTTCCTCTTTTAGCATTTTTTAGATATTTTATGAGATATTTTGTGCCTTAGGCTTTGCAAAGCCTCAAGGACAAGTTTAGATATTTATTAGATATTTTGTGCCTTGGGCTTTGCAAAGCCTCAAGGACAAGTTTAGATATTTATTTTGAACCAATGGCTTGGTTGGTTTTCCTCCTCTTTGGCCTATATATTCCAAGAGGATTCATTGTAATAGAAGGCTGAACTTGAGAGAAGAATCAATATATTGGTCATATGAGCTTTGAAGAACACACTTGAGTTATGATTTTTGGACTGCCTCTTGGATGCTTTTGATGAATGATGAAGGATTGTTGATAGATTCCATGACATGGTAGAATGGTATATTTTTTCTTGCTTTGTTTTTGTCTTCTAGTTTTCATTCGTAATACATGTTTCTTGCTGCTATAGATCAGTAGAGATTAGTTTTGAGATATGCCCATGGAGGCACCTCAAAATTCCTGAATCTTCATAGCTTGATGTTTTCTTCTTCCTTAGTTATGCTAAAGAATTCTTAACTGCTCTTTAGTAACTTAAGGATAATGTTTGCTAGTTTTATTTACAGGTTCTATGCATGTTGAGTAGGATGTATGGTGTGCCCTGCCTACCTATAAGCTGTCCATAGTTCTGTCCATAAAACTTTCTCTTTGACTGATTAGTTGATCATCTTGTTGAACCAAGGAGGCCTAGTCCCGATCTAGCCCTTTGCCTAAAACTATGAAAGCTTGTTTGTCCAAGTGCCCAATAACTTAAAGACTGTGTTTAGGCATTCCGACATAGTTTTATGAGTTGTTAGTCCTTCTTATGTGTTTTCCCCAAAGTCTGATAGCCATTTCCCAAAGTTAGAGGGTCTTATACTTCTATGTATGGCTGGAATGTTTGATTTCTATGTATTAATTAGCTCATAGTTACATCTAGCATGATTAATGGCTTGCTATAACATGTTTATGTCTGCTATCAACTAGTTACACTTGAAATCCCTCGTCTTTCACAAACTTGATGTCCATTTACCCCATTTTGCCCAAAGATCCCTTCTACCGTGAATCAAATCGGCCCTACAGCAGCCTTGCATCATAATCTCATAGCTTCCTTGACCTGTTTGACCCCATAGCCCAATTTATCTGACTTCTTGTTATCCATCTTTATATCTTTGATCAGTTTTATCCCTCACAAACTTAAAAAACCAAAAATAAAAAAACTCACTTCATAACTAGCCTAATATCAGAACACTATAAGCGAACACACCGATATCTTTTACATCTAATAGAGAGAGCCCTCTCTGAGTCCAGGAAGGCTAGGTCCTTGGGCTCCAAAGCTTGGTTTGATGTTACATCGTCATTTGGCTCACCAATCGGCCAAATCACGGGACCCTAACAGATTACATCATGATCTCTACCCAACTTTTACATCAAGTGATAGATAATACAATTATAACCAAAGCAAAATACCTCAAATAGTGAGGTATAAAGACTAGTATAGTCTTTATCAACCATCGTATGTAGGATCGTATATCTTTCAGCATCAGCTACATGAGTATCTTCAATAACATTACCAACAATAAGCATCATTATGTACCAATACATTCGTAAGAAAATATAATACTAGCATTGCAAATTCTCCCCCTGAACTTGTGCCAATAGTTTATTCATACATCAGATAGGTCATAAAATCAACTTCATCAAAGAAAAATTATAAGATTTTAATCAACCAATTCCATGACCAGCAAGAAAAATCATATTTTTTCTTGGGCTTGTTCCTTCATCATATCAAAATAAATGTGAATGTT
Source organism: Pinus albicaulis (assembly GCA_034641835.2). Lineage (NCBI taxonomy): Eukaryota > Viridiplantae > Streptophyta > Pinopsida > Pinales > Pinaceae > Pinus > Pinus albicaulis. Next base: position 248,883,386 of record CM076573.1, on the reverse strand, counting down.
TAAGTCATAACTTGCGTATATACGCGACTGTATTTCATTGAATCTGCGTACAGAAGGTAAACTGCTAAATATTCACAATCACAACCCCCCCTGAACTTGAAGGGCCAGTCATACAAATCAACATAGTGATGAAGCATATACCACTCCTAATTTATTTCTAAGATATTCAAATGCATCACGTTTAAGAGGCTTTGTAAATATATCAGCAACTTGTTCTTTTGAGGGAACATATTCTAGTTTGACTTTTTTCTCAAACACATGTTCTCTTAGAAAATGATGTTTAATTAGAATATGCTTGGTCTTGGAGTGCATAACAATATTTTTCAAAATACTAATGACGCTTGTATTATCACATAGAATGGAAATGGTTAGAGAACAATTGATTTGAATATCCTGCAATGTTTGCATCATCCAAAAAAGTTGTATTCATCAAAATGTAATAGAAACATATTCTGCTTTTGCAGTAGATAAATAAATGGAGATTTTTTTTTTTCTGAACCATGATACCAAGTAGAGCCCCATGTAAAATTCTCCTCCACTAGTGATTTTTCTGTCATCAACATTTCCTTCCCAATATGCATATGTGTAAGCATGAAGAGTATGATCTACATATTTGGGATATCATAAACCAAAGTCTTGAGTGCCTTGTAGATATTTTAATATTCTTTTGACTGCTTGAAGATGAGTTTCTTTTGGATTGGCTTGGAATTTTCCAACAATCCCAATTGCATACATGATATCTGGTCTAGTGCCTCTAAGATAAAGTAGGATTTCGATCATGGATATGTATTCTGGTTGGTTGACTGTGAGAGAATCTGTAGAAATTATACAATATGAATGTATATTACCGGACTCCCCTGATCTAACAAATTAATCTTATGTTAAATATAGAATCCTTCCACTTAATTCGTTGTGGAAATTAAATCGCCAATTGCAAAACACATATGAAGCAAATCAATCGCACATAACAAGAATGTTTTAATGGGAAAGCTTAAAGATAAAAACCCCAACTATCATATATTATCTATATTAATGGAACATGTAACAATCTCATACAAAGCTTAGTACATCAATCTCTCAGTACAATCAACAATCATCACACGCTGTCATGCAAAAATTTGCATATCTATGCACCAATTTCTTTCCTCCTGACAGCCTGCCTCCACTGCGCAATCCCTACTGAAGAAGACCCCTGAATGAATTTGATCTTGCCTTGTCTTGATTGCTCAATCCACATTGACATCTCCAATGTGTGTTAGATGCATTTAATGCATCACTATAGTCACAACAGATAGTCCATCTCACCCTTTCACCTATCTCTCCACTGGGTATCCACTGGAACTAACATGCAAGTAGTTAATTGTTGCATTTTTTAAGTTGCAAGTGAGTCTCTAGCTGTGAATTAATTAAATAATTAATTCACTAAACTCTCACTATTGTATCTTCAGTTAGAACTAGATACAACTAGCACAACTGAGTTTAACTCACTTAACTGACTTAAACTAAATAAAAACTCCCATAACTACTCTTCCAACTCTGTCACAACTTGCCACTATCAGTTATAACTGATTCCTCCATGCATGAGTCACCAACCACCCTACGAATTGCGCAATTCCTTCAACCCACTAATTTTCCAAATATGTTCACTGAAATAAAGCACTCCAAGAGAATAAGTTGATATTTATTGTCGGATTATTATTATTAGGATCTAAATGAGAACCGAACAAACCTACTAGGATCTTCCTCATCCAGATAGCCTCACATGCAACTTGACTTGCTACCATGTATTCTGCTTCTGCTGAACTGAGTGCCACGGATCTTTGTTTCCTGTTGTACCAAGAAACTGCTATAGATCAGATACTGAAAACCCCTCCTAATGTGCTCTTTCTGTCCATTGGGTTGCCTGCCCAATCTGCATCCGTGAAGCCATGCAACTTCACCTCATCTGTCTTTCTGTACCATAAACCATACTCAGATGTGCCCCTAAGATATCTCAGGACATGCTTGCCTGCCTTCCAAAAGAGCTTGGTAGGCTTAACAATCGCTTGACTAAGATATTTCACCGCATAGAATATGTCTGATCTTGTATTAACTAAATACATAAGCAAACCCACCAACTGTCGATAGATAGTAGCATCCACTACCTCTGCCGATGTGGCATCCTCTTTCCTCCAATTTCCTCGAAGGGGAGTATCCATGGGCTTGCAATCCTGCATGTGAAACTTACCAAGTATCTCCCAAGCATACTTGCCTTGAGACGCAAATATTTCACCTTCTCGCTGCCATATTTCCAATCCAAGGAAATAATAAAGGAGGCCCAAATCCTTCATATCAAACTCATTTGCAAGATCCTCCTTGCATGAGAGTATCAATTGCTCATCACCCGTTAGTATTAAATCATCAACATAAAGAACAATGATTAAAAGCTTACCCTCCACCACAATTTGGTATAGGTTTGCATCCGCCTAACTCTTGGTGAAGCCAAGTCCAGTGAAATAGTTATCGATCCGTGTGTACCAAGCACGGGGTGCTTGCTTCAGCCCATACAATGCTCTTTTGAGTCTGCACACATGTGACTCATTACTGAAGATCTCAAATCCTCCAGGCTGCTCAATGTACACCTCTTCCTCAATGATCCGATTAAGGAACGCAATATTCACATCCATCTGATGAATGTGCCAACCCATCTGCGTTGAGAGAGCAAGGATGGTCCTTATGGAAGAATACCATGTGATAGGTGCAAAGGTTTCTTCATAATCAATCCCCTCGATCTATGAGAATCCTCGGGCAACAAATATTTCCTTATACTTCTCGACGCTCCCATCAATAGCTTTCTTTACCTTGTAGATCCATCTTTAACCTACCAATGATTTACCAACCAGCCTTGGAACAATCTCCCAATAATTTTTTCTGACAATGGAGTCATACTCCTCCACCATGGCATCTACCTATGTGGGCTCCTGCGCTGCTTCCTCAAGGAATATGGCTCTATCACGATACACTTTCTCATGAGAGCCATGTATCCAGTGAATCGTTCAAGTGACTGTCTCTGTCTACATTGTGATGTAGGGACTCCTACATTCTGTGCCACATCAAGCTTCATCCTCTCAGCTTCTGTGGTATGCCTTCTTCCTATTTTGATGTTTGGCTTTGCGTGAGTGGACTACTCCACTCCATGATCCTCCTCTTGTGGTTGATCTACATCTTGAGGCTCATCTTTGGGAACAAGAAGTTCCTCCTCTACATGCAAGTGTAGCTCCCTCTCAAGCAACAACTTCATGGCTTTCTCCTCATTGAATTTTATATCCCGTCACACCATATTCATCCAAATGTTTGGAAAATACACATGATAATTATGGGGTGTTTATGTGTACCCCAAAAATATCCCAACTTCTGCAGTCGGCTCCAGCTTCTTCCTGGCGTCCTTGGTCACATGAATGTAAACAGATGAGCCAAAAATCTTTAAATCAGAAATATCCTGCTTCTTACCAGTAAAAGCTTCTTCAGGTGTACTCATGCCAAGTACTCTATGAGGACAATGGTTTTTCACATAAACCATAGTGTTGCATGCTTCCGCCCACAAGTGCATCGGTAGGCCCTAGTCATGCAGCATAGCTCATGCAGCACCCACGATCGTTCTATTCTTCCTCTCCGCGACCCCATTCTGTTGTGGGTTATGAGGTGCTATGAGTTCTCTTTGAATTCCTTCTTTTCTAAAGAATTCTATTAATATTTTCGAGATATATTCACCACCATTATCACTCCGCAAAGCCTTCACTTGCTTCCCCGAATCCTTCTCCACCAATGCTTTAAAATAACATAACTTTGATAATTTTTTATCCTTCTTTTGCATGAATTAGATCCGGCATATACGAGAATATTCATTAGAAAATATAACATAATACCTGTGTTTTTCTATTGAAGCAACCGAGAAAGGTCCACACATGTTTGTGTGAATTCTCTCTAGGATCACCGAAGCACAGTTCTCCTTCTCATGAAAGGTGGTCTTCAAAAACTTACCCATGGTACACCCCTTGCACTGATCTGACAACACAAGAGTACCCTTGGGAGGTCCCGTAGAAATCTGCTGCAAAATCTTCAAGGTGCCATGCTGAAAATGGCCCAATATTCTGTGCCATAATTCACCCTAATCCCAGCTCACCACTTCTTCTATTTTCCCATCATTGGATCGTATACATCTACCTCCAGCTTGTAGAGATTCTTAACTTGAAACCCTATACTCTTGGTTTTATCCTTTGTTTTATATCGTAGCAAGGCTTTTCCTTCACTGAAAACAACGTCATAACCTCTATCCTCCAACATTGCGACTGAGACCATGTTCTTCTTCAGACCTGGAACATGCATAACATATTTCAACAGAAATGGTTTACCTGAATCCCTCTCAAAGGTAATGGTTCCAATTTCAGTCGCACTATACCTACCATCGTCGCCCATATCTATATGCATTTGGAGATCTTTCTCCTCCAAGTCACTAAACAACTCCTTGTCTCCTGTCATGTGGAAGGAAGCACCACTATCAAGATACCACACTGATCCCATTGCGCTTGAAACCAAGCATGCGATCAAAGAGAAATCAATTTCAAATCTCAAGGCAAGGGCCTCACCAGCTGTAGCTCCAGCAACCTTATTTTTCTTTTTTTTCTGTGAGTAGTTAGTGGCGAGATGCCCATGTTCGTGACAGTGAAAACACTTCACCTTGGACAAATCCAGCTTCTTGCCTTTGGCCTCAAATTTTGGATGGGATTTCTTCCCCTTCCCTTTCCTTGCTTTGGAAGCCAAATTTAAATTCTCTTCATCATCATTATTTGATGAAGATCCATCCCTGCTACTTAGCCTTATCTCCTCCTACACTAGATCCGACCAAATTCACTCCCAATCCAGCAGTTTCTCCTGTCCATTGACAGATTCCTGATAACAGTGCCAAATCATCGGTAGCAAAAGGAGAGCCAAGCTCACCAAGTCATCATCTGCAACTTTGATTCCCACACTCCCCATCTCATCCCTACATTGGACAAACTTTATGAGATATTTTGGAATAATGTTTCCCTTCTCCATTTTCATTTTTCTGAGCTTATCTTTCAATGCCAACTTCCTATGGTCGCTACTGCTTTGGAAAATATCTGTCAAAGACTTCCACATTGCAAATGGAGTGGATTTCCCATGAAGGCTTGACATGTTGGTTTCACAACAGTCCTTCACACCTTCCAACAAAATTATTTTTGTCTTCGCTACTTTCTTTTTCCAGGCGTCAAGTAATGCAGCATCCGTCGAAGTGGGCTTAGGAACATCGCTATCGATGAACTCCTTCAAACCATTATCTTCAAGCACCACCTCCATCCTGTCCTTCCAGGCTATGTAGTTGGAGCTACCTTCAATTTCATACTCCAACCGCAACCCATTGAAAGACATTTCAATGTATACTCAACTGTCGCACCAAAATTCTTGCAGCAAATTCGAATTATCCACTAGCACAAAACTCAGCACCGCTTCAATATTGAAATATCCAGTGATTAACACTGCTTCGATACCATGTAGAAATTATACAATAAGCATGTATATTTTCAGACTCCCCTAATCTAAAAAATTAATCTTATGTTAAATACATAATCCTTCCACTTAATTCTTTGCGGAAATTAAATCGCTAATTACAAAACACATATGAAGAAAATCAATCGCACATAATAAGAATGTTTTAACGGGAAAGCTTAAAGCTAAAAAACCAAACTATCATATATTATGTATATCAATGGAACATGTAACAATCTCATACAAATCTTAGTAAATCAATCTCTTAGTACAATCAACAATCGTCATACACTGTCATGCAAAAATTTGCATATCTATGCACCAATTTCTTGCCTCCTAACATCCTGCCTCCACTGCGCAATCCTTGCTGAAGAAGACCCCTGAATGAATTCGATCTTTCCTTCCTTTGACTGCACAATCCTAATTGGCATCTCCAATGTGTGTTAGATGCATTGAATGCATCACTATAGTCACAACAGATAGTCCATCTCACCCTTTCACCTATCTCTCTGTTGGGTCTCCACTGGAACTGACATGCAAGTAGTTAATTGTTGTATTTATTCAGTTGCAAGTGAGTCTCTAGTTGTGAATTAGTTAAATAATTAATTCACTAAACTCTCACTAGTGTATATTCAGTTAGAAATAGATACAACTAGCACAACTGAGTTTAACTCACTTAACTAATTTAAACTAAATAAAAACTCCCATAACTACTCTTTCAACTCTGTCACAACTTGCCACTATCAGTTATAACTGAGTCCTCCATGCATGAGTCACCAACCACCCTAGGAATTGTGTAATTCCTTCAACCCACTGATTTTCCAATTCTGTTCACTGAAATAAAGTGCTCCAAGAGAATAAGTTGATATTTATTGTCGGATTATTATTAAGGGCTAATAATCATCGACATGCATCTATTTTTAGATTAGCGATCTATAAACAGAAATCACCCAATATTCTAAAAATGGAAATTCATCCAAAGATAGAATTTTCTCAACCATATAGAATCAACATCCTGCTAACTTTAGAATATGCTCACCATTCTAAAAATAGACATACACCTAAAATAGCGTGCGGGCCCCACTTAGTGAAGGTACTTAATTTTCACTAAGCTCATCATCTTGTTGAATCTCAACACTCCCTTTCAAAAAGATAGGGATTATCCTTCACCCCGATCCTGTCTCTACGGTATTCGAATTTTCTCCTGGTGAGCGCCTTCTTCAGAATATATACATCGTGATCTTCCGTAGAAATGTACTGAAGCAACATGATCTTCTACAGCACACAATCTCTGATATGATGATACCGGATATCTATATGCTTAGATCTATCATGAAACATAGGATTAATTGAGATTTTAATGCAACTCTAATTATCACAATGTATCATTGTAGGATCTAAATCAAAATCGAACAAACCTACCAGGATCTTCCTCATCTAGATAGCCTTACATGTAGCTTGACTTGCTGCCATGTATTCTGCTTTCGCTGAACTGAGTGCCACAAATATTTTTTTCCTGTTGTACCAAGAAACAGCTGTAGATCCAATACTAAAAACCCTCCTAATGTGCTCTTTCTGTCTGTTGGGCTTCCTGCCCAATCTGCATTTGTGAATCCATGCAACTTCACCTCATCCGTCTATTTGTACCATAAGCCATACTCAGATTTTCTCCTGATATATCTCAGGACATGCTTGCCTGCCTTCCAAAAGAGCTTGTTAGGCTTAACCATCTCTTGAATAAGTTGGTTCACCGCATAGAATATGTCTGATCTTGTATTAACTAAATACATGAGCAAACCCACCAACTGTCGATAGATAATAGCACCCACTACCTCTGCCGATGCAGCATCCTCTTTCCTCCAATTTCCTGGAAGAGGAGTATCCATGGGCTTGCATTCCTACATGTGAAACTTATGAAGTATCTCTCGAGCATACTTTCCTTAAGACATAAATAGTTCACCTTCTCGCTGCCATATTTCCAATCCAAGGAAATAATTAAGGAGGCTCAAATCCTTCATCTCAAACTCCTTTGCAAGATCCTCCTTACATGAGTGTATCAATTGCTCATCACTCGTTAGTATTAAATCATCAACATAAAGAACAACGATCAAAAGCTTACCCTCCACCACAATTTGGTATAGGTTTGCATCCGCCTCACTCTTGGTGAAGCCAAGTCCAGTGAAATAGTTTTCGATCCGTGTGTACCAAGCACGGGGTGCTTACTTCAGCCCATATAGTGCTCTTTTGAGTCTGCACACATGCGACTCGTTGCTGAAGATCTCAAATCCTTCAGGCTGCTCAATGTACACCTCTTCCTCAATGATCTGATTAAGGAACACAATATTCACATCCATCTGATGAATGTGCCAACCCATCTACGTTGAGAGAGCAAGGATGGTCCTTATGGAAGAATACTGTGTGATAGGTGCAAAGGTTTCTTCATAATCAATCCCCTCGATCTGTGAGAATCCCCAGGCAAAAAATCTTTCCTTATACTTCTCGATGCTCCCATCAGCATCTTGCTTTACCTTTTAGATCCATCTTGAACCTACCAATGATTTACCAAACGGCCTTGGAACAATCTCCCAATAATTGTTTCTGACAATGGAGTCATACTTGTCCACCATGGCATCTACCCATGTGGGCTCCTGTGCTGCTTCCTCAAGGAATATGGCTCTGTCACGATACACTTTCTCATGAGAGCCATGTATCCAGTGAATCGGTCAGGTGACTATCTCTGTCTGCAATGTGATCTATGGACTCCTACATTCTGTGCCATATCAAGCTTCAGCCTCTCAGCTTCTGTGGTACGCCTTCTGCCTGTTCTGATGTTTGGCTCTGCGTGAGTGGACTGCTTCACTCCATGATCCTCCTTCTGTGGCTGATCCACATCTTGAGGCTCATCTTTGGGAACAAGAATTTCCTCCTCTACATGCAAGTGCAGCTCCCTCTCAAGCAACAACTTCATGGCTTTCTCCTCATTGAATTTTATATCTTGTTATACCACAATCATCCAACTATTTGGAAAATACACATGATAATTATGGGGTGTTTATGTGTACCCCACAAATATCCCAAATTCTACAGTCGGCTCCAGCTTCTTCCTGACGTCCTTTGTCACATGAATGTAAACAGATGAGCCAAAAATCTTTAAATGAGAAATATCTAGTTTCTTACCAGTAAAAGCTTCTTCAGGTGTACTCATGCCAAGTACTCTATGAGGACAACAGTTTTGCACATAAACCACAGTGTTGCATGCTTCCACCCACAAGTGCATCGGTAGGCCCTAGTCATGCAGCATAGCTCATGCAGCACCCACGATCATTTTTTTCTTCCTCTCCATGACCTCATTCTGTTGTGGGTTATGAGGTGCTATGAGTTCTCTTCAAATTCCTTCTTTTCTAAAGAAGTATTTGAATTCGTTCGAGATATATTCACCACCATTATCGCTCCGTAGAGCCTTCACTTGCTTCCCTGAATCCTTCTCCACCAATGCTTTAAACTCACAGAACTTTGAGAATATTTGATCCTTATTCTACATGAAGTAGATCCAGCATCTACGAGAATAGCCATCAAAAAATATAACATAATACATGTGTTTTTTTGTTGAAGCAACCGAGAAAGGTCCACACACGTCTGTGTGAATTCTCTCCAGGATCACTAAAGCACGGTTCTCCTTCTCATGAAAGGTGGTCTTCAAAAACTTACCCATAGTACATCCCTTTCATTGATATTACTATGCAAGAGTACCCTTGGGAAGTCCCGCAGAAATCTATTGCAAAATCTTCAAGGTGCCATGGTGAAGATGGCCCAATCTTATGTGCCATAATTCGCCCTCATCCCGGCTCACCACTTCTTCTGCTTTACCCATCATTGCAGTGCAACCATCTACCTCTAGCTTGTACAGATTCTTAACTCGAATCCCTATACTCTTGGTTTTACCCTTTGTTCTATGTCGCAGGAAGACTTTTCCTTTGCTGAAAACAATGTCATAACCTCTTTCCTCCAACATCGCGACCAAGACCAAGTTCTTCTTCAGACCTAGAACATGCATAAAATATTTCAACAGAAATGGTTTACCTGACTCCCTCTCAAAGGTAATGGTTCCAATGTCGGTCGCACTGTATCTACCATCATCACCCATCTCTATATGCATTTGGAGATCTTTCTCCTCCAAGTCACTAAACAACTCCTTGTCTCCCGTCATGTGGAAGGAAGCACCACTATCAAGATACCACATTGATCCCATTGTGCTTGAAACCTAGCATGCGATCAAAGAGAAATCAAGTTCAAATTGTGATGCAAGGGCCTCACCAGCTGCAGCTCTAGCATCCTTCTTGTTCTTCTTTTTCTATGTGCAGTCAGTGGTGAGATGCATATGTTCGTGACAGTGAAAACACTTCACCTTGGAAAAATTTAGTTTCTTGCCTTTGGCCTCAAATTTTGGATGGGATTTACTCCCCTTCCCTTTCCTTTCTTTGGAAGCCAAAGCATAATTCTCTTCATCATCATTCTTTGATGAAGATCCATCCCTGGTACTTCGCCTTATCTCCTCCTGCACTAGATCCAACCAAAGTCGCTCCCAATCTGGCAGTTTCTCTCGTCCATTGACAGAGTCCTGAGAACTGTGCCAAATCTTCGGTATCCCAAGGAGAGCCAAGATCACCAAGTCATCATCCGCAACTGTGATTCCCACACTCCCTAGCTCATCCCTACATTGGACAAACTTCCTGAGATATTTTGGAATAATGTCGCCCTTCTCCATTTTGATTTTTCTATGCTTATCTTTCAGTGCTAACTTCCTATGGTCGATGTTGCTTTGGAAAATATTTGTCAAAGCCTTCCACATTGCAAATGGAGTGGCTTTACGGTGAATTATTGACACAATATGGTCCTTCACACCTTCCAACAAAATTCTTCTTGTCTTCACTACTTTATTTTTCCAGGCATCAAGTAATGCAGCATCCGTCGAAGTGGGCTTAGGAACATCGCTATCGATGAACTCCTTCAGACCATTATCTTCAAGCACCACCTCCATATTTTCCTTCTAGGCTATGTAGTTGGAGATGCCTTCAAGTGCATACTCCAATCGCAACCCAATGAAAGCCATTTCAATGTATACTCAACTTTCGCACCAAGAAATTCTTGCAGCAAATTCAAATTATCCACCAACACAAAACTCAGCACCGCTTCAATATTGCAATCTCCAGATATTAACATTGCTTCGATACCATGTAGAAATTATACAATATGCATGTATATTATCAGACTCTCCTGATATAATAAATTAATCCTATGTTAAATACAGAATCCTTCCACTTAATTCTTTGTGGAAATTAAATCACCAATTGCAAAACACATATGAAACAAATCAATCGCACATAACAAGAATGTTTTAACGGGAAAGCTTAAAGCTAAAAACCCCAACTATCATATATTATGTATATCAATGGAACATGTAACAATCTCATACAAATATTAGCACATCAATCTCTCAATACAATCAACAATCGTCACACACTGTCATGCAGAAATTTGCATATTTATGCACCAATTTCTTGCCTCCTAATAGCCTGCCTCTACTGTGCAATCCCTGCTGAATAAGACCCCTGAATGAATTCGATATTTCCTTTCCTTGACTGTGCAATTGTCATTGGCGTCTCTAATGTGTGTTAGATGCATTGAATGCATCACTATAGTCACAACAAATAGTCCATCTCACCCTTTCACCTATCTCTCTGTTGGGTCTCCACTGGAACTGACATGCAAGTAGTTAACTGTTGTATTTGTTCAGTTGCAAGTGAGTCTCTAGTTGTGAATTAATTAAATAATTAATTCACTAAACTCTCACTAGTGTATCTTCAGTTAGAACTAGATACAACTAGCATAACTAAGTCAAACTAAATATCAACTCCCATGACTACTCTTCCAACTCTGTCACAACTTGCCACTATCAATTATAATTGAGTCCTCCATGCATGAGTCACCAACCACCCTAGGAATTGCGTAATTCCTTCAGCCCACCGATTTTCCAGATCTGTTCACCGAAATAAATTTCTTCAAGAGAATAAGTTGATATTTATTGTCGGATTATTATTAAGGTCTAATAATAATCGACATGCATCTATTTTTAGATTAGCGATCTATAGATAGACTTTTCCAAATATTCTAAAAATAGAAATTCATCCAAATATGTAATTTTCTCAACCATCTAGAATTAGCATCCTGCTAACTTTAGAATATTCTCACAATTCTAAAAATAGACATACACTGAAAAATATCCTGCGAGCCCCACTTAGTGAAGGTGCTTGATTTTCACTAAGCTCATCATCTGTTTGAATCTCAACAGAACCATCATGTGAACTAAGACTACATCTAGTCACCATTGGTGTGCATATTGGTTTACAGTCTTCCATCCCATATTTCTTTAGAATCTGCTTGAGGTACTTTGTTTGTGAGATAAATATTTCATTCTTTCCTTGTTGTACTTGTAAACCAAGAAAGTATGTTAGTTCACCAAGTAAGGAAACTTCAAATTCTAGTTGCATGACAAAAGAAAACTTTTCACTCATGTACTCTTCATTGTTTCCAAAGATGATGACATCCACATAAATAACAACAATTAAAAAGTTTACCATCATCCATATTTATGTATAGATTTCTATCTACAAACCTCTTAGTGAATCCTTGTTGTTGAATATGTTGTCAAGGTGATAATACAATGCACAAGGAGCTTGTTTTAGCCCACATAATTCCTTCTTGAGTTTCCAAACAAATTTTTCATCATTTCCTAGAATGATCAGGTTTTTCAATATAGAATTATTATTCTAGTACCCCATTTAAAATGTAGATTTAGCATGCATTTGATAGACTTTGAAATGATGAGAGCTTGAAAAGGCGAGAAACATTCTTATGGATTCAAGTATACCTACAGGTGAAAATGCTTCTTCAAAGTCTATTCCTTCTTGTTGATCATAGCCTTTGCAAATGATTCTCGCTTTGTTTCTAATTACTTCTCCATTCTTGTTCATTTTATTTTTGAATACCCATTTTGTTACACCATTTTTTGGTCATCTAACCTGTTACTATTAGATGGACTAAAGTACACCATGTAAGACCAATTTTACCATAGCAAAATTGCTTTCACTATGAAATATAACTTAATAACCCATAATTTATTAAGTTGTTTCTGGTCTAAACAAGAAACCCCGTGAGGAATAATTGAATAAATCCTTATTTGTTTGATTTTCCTCAAGGGATAATTAATTAACCACTGTTTAAGTAAGATTCTTGGTCATATTTAACCCAAAATAGGAAAATTAATTAGATAAACCATTATTTATCTTATTATTTTCTAAGAATAATTATTTAAAACATTATTTAAATAATATTCCTTGTTAAATTTGACTAAATCATTTATAAATAATTGAATAAATCATTATTTATTTAATTATTACTTAACCACATTCTTAAAATAATAAATAAATCATTTATTTATTTATTATTTCTAAATAAATGGATTTTACCAAATTCAAATTCTTTTTCCCTCCAACAAAAATAATAAAATTCCATAAAAGTTGCATCTAGATTTGGTTAGTAATATTTTAATTATGCACCAATATCTAGACTAACTCAATATTTTGTTATAAATAGAAGGGTCTTTCCATTCATTCACTACCTTTTTTTGCCTAGAGATCACTCTTGATCTATACTTTTGGTCTGACTTTGATCCTCCCATCATTTTCATATTTTTCTACTTTTTTTCTTGTGAGCTCCCTATGAGTTCCATTTTGTCTAGGTTTTCTGCACCATCAAGAGAGAGAAATATTAGATCTGAAGCACCGAGGACATATAAGAACCCATCCCATTGAGGGGGACTCGTAACATCCTTCTATGTTCCCTTCCCATGTGTCATAATATGAAAAATTCTTTAAAAATTCTTTTCTTGTTCATTGGATGCATGGAGAAACTCTTGCTTATTATTTGTTGTTTAATGTCTTTAATAGCATAGATCTGGATTTCTGTAGCATTTATTCTGATCACTAACTGTATATATAAGGAAATTGACAGCCATCTTTGATGTTAGGGTTGTTTGTTATGCACAGCTAAAGTGAGATTTTTGCGTACACTTGTGTTTAGAATTCACACTAACAACTAGCGAGTCCACGAGAGTTTATAATTACGACTGCTATCATTTTTCAGATCCCTGCATGACCAGCTACTTCAACCCCTATTTTTTTTCTTCAGCTTCTTATTTTTATTTTCTTGATGTTGTTTTTAACCTTTAAAACCCTCAAACATTAAAAATTCTAACTTCTGTGTGTTTATGGGCATATTACGCAGGTAACAGGTATTAGCCGCAGTAGAGACGACACTTTTTTCTGAAATCTACTCCTAAAACAAACGGAAGTGCAGGTCAGAATTTTTGGGCCAAAAACTGCGATCTTAGCTCTCGGGCAGTGGAAAACAGTTTGAAAACTGTGACCTCAGCAGAAAATGGGTAAGAAACTGCGACCTGTAATTTTTGCAGGTTTTTTTCTATGATTTTTCTAGGTTTTTATGGGCCATTTTTCAGGGTTGTTTGACCTCCCTCTTCACCCATCTTGGACCTATACATTATTATTTTTACCCGTCGAAGTAGGAACCAAGGCCCTTACGACTTCAGTACGCTTCCACCTTTTCAGGAGGAGTTTAGCTGAAGCATGTCCTCTGAGATTTCAGTGTTTTTCAGCCATTTTTCAAATCTGAACCTGTTCTTTTTAGATCCATTTCAGATCAGTTATTCATCCATCCAAAACACCTATTTTCAGTTTTTTTTGTCCTCCTTTAGGGTCCCCTCCATTTCCCTTCAGGTTGTAGCCTGTCGCCACCTTTTTTGCAGCGTTTTTCCCTCTGTTTTTTTCTTTTTTTTATGCACCTCTTCCAGCAGATCTGACCTTTAGATCCCTATCCCTCCCTACCTTAGATCCATTGGGAATTTTTTTTTGTTTTTCCTAGATTTCACCCACCCATAGACTAGTTGTGGGGAAGCCCTCCTCCTTGGTTTTAAATTAATGCATCTTTAGTTGTTTATTTTACTATTGCATTCAGTTTCCTTTACTGTCATTTTCAGTTTCATTTACAGTTATACAACATCTTTTTTCTTTTTATCTACACACGTCTGGGCTTAATTAAAATTAGCACACTTATCACATACACGCACACCCTAAGCGAAGAGCGCCTGGTTTACACCGCCAGACCAAGACTTAAACATTGTAACCAATTGATCCTGCACCTCCCTGACCTTATTTACCTCTCTTCCTTATTTTTTTCCATGTATCTTTACCATCATTGCACCCCCAAGGTGTTTATCCCAGAGACTCCAAGGCCTTCATCCTCAGTTTCCGTTAGGAAGAATTATCCCACCACATAGGGTTCATGTTCGTCCTCCACCAAGTCTCTGATCTGACTCTGATTTTGGTTCATAGGGTTCCCCTTCTAGTTCTATCCCTGGCTCTCCTCCACCTTTCACCTTCATCATGTCTGGTTCAGGACCTAACGCTGGTGTCAGCCCCGACTCTAATGCTAGAAAGGCTACTAGTGGTGCCGCAACAGGAACTATTCTGGCTGCTCCCTTGCTTCCTTATATGGCAAGCCTAAGCCTTTTCAATTTTATCTAGTTTATTAATGACCCCATACACCATGATATTGGTTGGCCTGCTATACCAACCAAGCTCCCTTCAGACATCCCCAAGTTTGAAGGAATTGCTGGAGAAGATCCTACCAACCATGTTTGTTCTTTCCACATGTGGTGTTCGTCTAACTCCATCATCGATGACTTTGTCTGTCTTCGGTTATTCCAGCGTATGATTACTAGAGAAAATTCTACTGGTATGTCGACCAAGCCTCCTCCTCTCATACTAATTTTGTGACCCTTGCCAAGGATTTTATGTCTTACTTCTAGCTTCCCCTTTGCTATGACACTGGTACCAAACTCTTGACCTCTTTCCATCAAACTTCTTCTACCCACCTATCTAAGCATATTCAATAATGGTGCGGAAGGAAGAGCATATGTTGAGCCCCTGCTTTCGAAGAACATGTCTACCTGGATTGGTTTCTCAAATCCCTTTTTCCTACTATTGGAAAAGATGTCACATCTCACATCCCTCAGATTGTGTTGAAATATGACCTGATCTACACACAATCTGGTTATGTTTATACCGTCTTACCTGATCTCCCTAGACCCAATGGTGCCAACGCACTAGGGGCATCCCATGCCACCGATGGTATCGTTGGATCCCTTTCACATCTATACACTCATCCTCCCATGAATTATGGTTTCCTTCAGTGAGGAGCCAACTCCTCCAACACTTTTCCCCCTCCCGGCAGCATGTATCTAGGATACAACATGCCTCCTCCTTTTTCCCAACCTTTTTACCCAAATTTTTCCCAACCTCCTTATTATCTGTATCCGCGGCCTAGTGCTCCAGCTCCTCCAGCACTAGCACCTCAACCTCCCTTTCCTTCTCAAGCTTTGCAACAACAACCACCCCCCCCCCCCCCTCTCAGGGGCAGGTGTATGCACAGTAGAGTGCAAATAATCCTTATACTTCCCCAGGTAAAGGCAACCAAAAACAATCTGCCCCAGGTAATCCAGGAAAAAATCCCTAAGGGAATGCATCTAACACTGCAACCCAGCAACAGGGCACTCAGCCCAAGAAGGACAGGCCTATTCACACAAATAAGCCTTGTTCTTGTTGCAGTGTCTATTTTCACTATAATCATGATTTTCCTCTTTTACCTCAGATGTGTTAGATGTGGGAAGCACAAGAAGCATCTCGAGGATAGCAAGCCTCCCCTTCGGTTCCTCCCAATGTTTCCCTTATCCAACCAGTTGTGTTTTCCAATTCTTTCCCCCAGCGATTAGGTCCCTATATTACTATTTTAGTCCCTTATTGTTGTTAGTGTATCCCCCTTATCATTATCTTTGTACCCTTGTAACCCCAATATTTTTATTATTGTGCCCTTACATTGTTATTGTTAGGTCGGCTAAGATAATATTGTGGGCCCATGGACTCCTATATATAGAAGGAGGTTTTGGTCATTTGTATCATCCAAGAATTATTAATTTATGTAATGTATTGTAGGTTTCCCCCTCAAAGTGGTTGTTTTATAAGGTGTTGATCTCTCTTTTCTTATATTTTTGGAGTTGGTTTCATAACATTTGGTATCAAAGCTTTGGATTCTAAGGTTTCTCAGCTCGAAACAGATCATCGCGTAATTTTCAAAATATATTTTTTCCTATGAAGGTTCAGATGCTAAAATTTGTACAGTGTGAAGCTAAATTCTTGAGGAACCTCCTGTGAAAATTTCAGATCTTGGTTTACAATATTTTCAGAGATATGATCTGGGGAAGTTAGGGTTTTTCAGGCTCCCAAATTTCAACTAAAACAGGCCATCGTGGAATTTTTGCTATAAATTTTCGTATAAAAAGTTTCAAAAGATAAAATTTATACAGTGCGAAGCCAAAATATTAAGGAACAACCTGTAAAAATTTCATATCTTGGTTCGCAACATTTTTGGAGATATGATCTGTGGAAGTTAGGATTGTTTCAGGCTCTCAAATTTCATCTCAAAGAGGTGACTGTGAGAAAAACGTCATAACTCTCTCTCTGAGCGTCGGATTTGGATTTTGTAAAAAGTGGCCACAAGTACATGGACCATATTTTTGGTATATCAATTTCAAAGCCAAAGGAGGAAACAGTGACACTTGGAAAGTTGTACAAATTTTCTCTACTGAATCAGTCCATAACTAGGTCATCATGGGAGATTGGGCATAAATTTGCCTTGAATAATCCAAATTAGGTCAGACCTATGGCATTCAAAAGAAGATTCAGAGGGCTACTTTAGTGCCAAATTTCAGATATTGACGATTTGAAATCACATAGATAATTCAGTTTCAAGATCGAGATCCTCAAAAGCAAGAAAAAGGTGTATTTTTTTCGAATTACATAAGTCTCGTTTGAAAAAAAAAATTAGTTTGAGTTTATTCCAAGGGAATATTGAAGAATAGAGATCAATATTGGGTTCTAAAATGCCCCCTAAAAAGAAATCAACACCCATTAATCCTTCATAAGTCTCTACTATGACTCATGAAGACGAAGAAACACAACATGAGATATAAAAATTACAAGAGCAAGTGCACCAAATTTCGCTATCGCAAAGAGCAACAAAAAATGAAATGGATTTTTTGAAGAAAGGCGTGGAAGCTCATATGAATGTTTTGGAAGCTAAGATGGATGGCATGGAAGCTAAGATGGATGACATGGAAGCTAAGATCGATGAAAAAATGAAAGACAACATGGAAAACATGAAGAATGATCTAAAAGTAGACATCAAAGGTTTGGAAAAGTTGATACAAGAAATGTTTCCTAATGGCGAAAATATAGTAGAGGAAACTCATGATGAGAAAAAATAAATGTTAATAGTGATTTCATAAACTCTAATGTTGGATGGAAGAACCACCATATTCCAAAGATGGATATGAGGAAGTTTGATGGCAAGGATCCCGTAACATGGATACTACAGATGGAGCAATATTTTTATCTCAATAATGTGCAAAACACACAAAAGGTACGCATTGCAACTTTACATTTAGAACTAAATACATTTGTATGGTATCGATGGCTTTGCTCCCATAAAAAAATTGTCACTTGGTCAATTTTTACGGAGGAAATGACAGCACATTATGAGGATACAAAAAGCAACACCTTCTTTAGCTAATTGATAAATCTCAAACAAAAGGGTTCAGTGGTGGAGCACATTGAGGACTTCCAAAAATTGAATATAAGGGTAACTGATATCCCAGAGGAACACCGGATTGATGTCTTCATAGGGACTTTATAGGATAACATCCAACATGAAGTTCGTGTTTGGGAAATTGATTCATTGGAAAAGGAATTCAGGTTGGCAAGAAAAAATGCATGTAAAATTATGGCAACAAGGAAGCCTACCACTCATATATGTAAAGATGGAAGTGTTGCTACTCCTAGACTTCCAAAACCGACAAGTTTGACACCACAACAATTGGAAGAAAAAAGAGCAAAAGGGCTTTGCTATAGTTGTGATAGAAAATACACTAAAGGTCATAAGTGTGCTAATAAGAAATCATTCTACATAGACTGTGAAGAGGAAGAAGAAAATGAACAAGATTCTTCAAAAGAAGAGGATATACACCAGGAACCAACCCTAGAAGAGGAATAAATGAGTCTGACCATATCGTGTAATGCATTGGTAGGAATTACCACTCCTCAAACTCTCAAGATAGAAGGACATATCAAGAATAAAAAGGCAATAGTGTTGATTGATTCGGGTAGTACCCATAATTTTATGCATTGCAAGGTAGCCAAGGAATTGAATTGTTTCCTATTCCCAGCACTAGAATGTCAAGTGATGGTTGCAAATGGAGGAGCTATAAATTGCTCTAGAAAATTCCATAATATCAAGCTAACCATGGGGGAATATGTATTGAATATTCCAATGCTTTCCATTCCTATTGGAGGTTCTACTGTTGTACTAGGAGTACAATGGTTACAATATTTGGGGACGATAGCTTTTAATTTTCAAGAAATTTTCTTTAAAAAAAAATCAGAAGGAAAGGAATTTGAATTACGAGGTATCGCAAGGAATCCGGGAAAGATAATAAGCTCTAATGTCATGACAAAGCTTCTGAAGAAAGAAAAACAAGGCCTAATTGCACAATTATGCTCACTATAAAGTCCAACATCAAAATCATCTATTTCTGCAGATCTCCAAAAAGTCTTGGAAAATAATTCCAAGGTGTTTGAAACTCCAAAAGGAATCCCACCTATTAGTGATCATGATCATGCTATTCATTTGATTCCAGGAAGTGTTCCTCCAAACATCGGGCCATACAGATATCCTTATGTCCAAAAGAGCGAAATTGAATGTATGATTGCATAAATGTTAGAGGTTGGTATAATTCCACCTAGTCAAAGTTCTTTCTCTGCTCCAGTAGTATTGGTGCACAAGAAGGATGGATCATGGTGCATGTGTATGGATTATAGGGAGCTCAATAAGCTCATAATTAAAGATAAATTTCTCATTCATGTGATTGATTAATTATTGGATGAATTACATGGAGCAATTTATTTTACCAAGTTGGATCTTTGTTCAGGATATCATCAAATTAGAATGAAGACTGAAGATATTCCGAAAATAGAATTTTGAACTCATGAGGGTCATTATGAATTTTTGGCCATGCCTTTTGGCCTTACCAATGCACCTTCTACATTTCAAGGATTGATGAATTCCATTTTCAAACCCTTCCTTAGAAAATTTGTGCTAGTATTTTTTAATGATATACTAATCTACAACAGGTCTTGGAAGGATCACGTTCAACATGTTGATAGGGTGCTCAAAATATTGCAGGAGAAACAATTATATGCAAAAACATCCAAATGTTTCTTTGGAGTAGAAGAGGTGGAATATCTGGGTCATATTGTATCTCACAAGGGTGTTAATGTAGACCCTAAGACAATTAAATCCATTAAGGAATGGAAAGTCCCCACAACCATAAAGCAGTTGCGAGGATTTTGCGAGTTAATAGGGTATTATCATAAGTTTGTTAAGAATTATGGGAGAATAGCAGCACCTCTAACAACATCATTGAAGAAAGATGCATTTTCATGGACTCCTGAAGCAACTAAGTCCTTTTAACATCTTAAAGAGGCAATGTGCCTAGGACCGGACTTAGCTACACCAAACTTCACAAAAGCCTTTATTGTGGAATGTGATGCCTCGGTAAATCGAATTGGTGTTGTTTTAATGCAAGATGGAAGACCCATTGCTTTTGAAAGTCCTCCAATCAAAGGAAAGTATTTACAGAAAGCTATTTATGAGAATTAAATGTTAGCAATACTACATGCGCTAAATAAATGGCGACCTTTACCTAATGGGAAGACACTTCAAGGTAAAAAATAATCATGATAGTCTTAAAAAAAATTTGGAACAAAGACTATCTTTAGAAGAGAATAAAAAATGGGTCACAAAGATGTTGGGTTATGACTTTGAAATAATCTACAAAAAAGGGAAGCTAAATGTTGTTACAGATGCACTCTCAAGAAATAATGAAGAGGTGGAAGCATTGCTTTGTGCCATTTATATTATCCAACTAGATTGGATAACCGAAGCAAGGGATGAATGGAAGAAGGACAAAGAAGTGTGGACACTCATTCAAAATTTGCAGCTGATCCTAGTACATATGATACATTTAGTTGGAAAAATTATTCCTTATGGTACAATTATCGCTTATATATTTGTAAGAATTCCCAACTAAAACAAAAGATTCTTTAGGAATTGCACACTTCTCCTTTAGGAGGACACCTAGGATTTTTAAAAACTTACCACAGGGTGAAGAAAGAATTTTTTTGGGATGGCCTTAAATTTGATATTCAAAATTTTGTGGGGGAATGTTTGGTTTTCCAAAAAAATAAAGTTGAGACAATTAATACCTGGGTCTTCTACAACCTTTATCCATTCCAAGCCAATGTTGGGAGGAGATTTCAATGGATTTTATCACAGGTTTACCTAAGTCTGAAGGAAAGAGTGTCATCATGGTGGTAGTTGATAGACTTACCAAGTATGCACACGTTTGTGCATTGTCTCATTCATTTAAAGCAAGTACAGTTGCTACTACATTTATGCACACAATTCAAAAGCTACATTGAAACCTAAAGGTTATTGTGAGCGACAGAGATCCCATTTTTACTGGAAATTTTTGGACGGAGTTATTTTCTTATTTGGGTACTCAATTAGCTCATATCCTCAATCCTATGGTCAAACTGAGATAGTGAATACGTGTTTGGAAGGATATCTTCGTTGTTTTGTATTTGATAAACAAACACAATGGGTCAAGTGGTTACCTCTGATGAATTTTGGTATAACACTTCCTTCCATACTACAGCAAAAATGACCTCATTTATGGCACTTTATGGATATCATCCACCGACCATCACATCATCTTCAAGAGAAAATTCTAAGGTTCAAGCAGTGGAAGATCACATCGAGCATCAACAAGAAGTTATCCAACTCTTAAAGGATAACCTAAATTTGGCACAAAATCGAATGAAACAACAGGCAGATCAACATCGTAGTGAGAGAAGTTTTGATGTAGGAGACTGGGTATTTTTACGGCTACAACCATACAAACAAATGTCCCTCAAGCAAGCTAAGAAGGATAATAAATTATCGCCAAAGTACTATAGTCCTTACAAGGTGTTGCAAAATATTGGTACTATGGCATACAAATTGGAGCTTCCTGCTTCTTCGCAAGTGCATCTAGTTTTCCATGTTTCATGCTTCAAGAATGTTATAGGTGAAAATCTCCCAGTTCAAACAATATTTCCAGAACTTGATGAGGAAGTAAAAATCATATTGGAACCTGAAGCGGACACAGAAACAATAACTCGACAGCTACAAAATCGATCAACTTCAGCATATCTCATCAAGTGGAAGAACTTACCCACTAAAGATTCTACATGGGAGGATGAGAATTTTATACAGAAGCACCCAAAGCTACTCAAGCGTTGAGGACAACACTTTTTTGAAGGAGAGGGGCATGTTAGGTCCCTATATTACTAGTTTAGTCCCTTATTGTCATTAGTGTAGCCCCCTTATTGTTATTGGTGTACCCCTGTAACCCCAATATTGTTATTATTGTGCCCTTACATTGTTATTGTTAGGTCGGCTAGGATTATATTGTGGGCCCATGGACTCCTATATATAGAAGGAGGTTTTGGTAACTTGTATCATCCAATAATTGTTCAATTATGTAATTTATTAGAGGTTTCCCCCTCGAATTGGTTGATTTCTAAGGCGTTGATCTCTCTTTTCTTCTATTTTTGAAGCTAGTTTCATAACACCAACAAGGATATGTGGCTTCCCAACCCCCTGAAAGTCAGGCGGCCACTCAAAATCCTCCATTTGGTACCTCTAATTACCATATCCTTAGGAGGAACTCTGACCAACCCAATACCGCTGACCTCAACCTTCATACTCAGTCCAAATAGTACAACAAGCCCCCCTCTACGTCTGCCACCGAGCCCTATTCTTCAAGTCCCATAGAGCCTCTTTCGACACCCAATGGTCCTTTACAGATCCCTCAACCTAAGGCAGAGGTTCATAGTAATATCCCCAAGGGACCATTATGTCAAAGTGCTGCTTCTGGTAAAGTTTCCTACTCCTACAATATAGTATAAGACTTGGTGCAATCCCCTACTGCCATGTCAACACTGGAAGTCCTCCAGTCGTGCCCTTCACAACGAAAAGATCTACTAATAGTTATGGTCACTATGGATCCTTCAGATGATCATTTTATTTTCTTCAACATTGACAAGTCAAAGCATCCCCCCTTCCTGCATCCATCGCCTTCCAAATACCTGTCAAGATCCGGAATGCTAATGTCTCCCGTTGTATCATTGATGAGGGGGCATCCACTTATGTGATGTCCACTTCTATTGGGATGCAACTCAGATCTCCTGAGTTATCCCCTTCCACTATCACCCTCCATGCGTGGGATGGCCACTCTTCTCATCCCCTTGGCATGTTCCGCAATTGTCCTATTACCCTTATGGGAAATATTGTTTGTGTTAACATTGAATTCATTGATGCCACCTAAGACTAAAATATTCTATTGGGTCATAGCTACACTTATGCAATGTCTATTTTCCCATCTATGGTTCACCATAAGATGTGCTTTCCTCACAATGGAAAGACCGTCACCATCGATCAGTTGACATATTACGAACCGAAGTCTTAGACCTCTCCAGAGTCCATTATATCTTCGGTGGCCAATAAAAAAATAGTTGAACCTCTTACCAGTGCTTCACCCAGAGTCTATAAATATTCCTCTTTGCTTGGTTCATTCACTAGTCTCCCACCTCTCATCTCTGACCCTAGCTCATCGAATGTTTGCATGATGTAATCGTCTCGATTCGACCTCAAACAGACTAGTTTGACTAGCCAACAACCCCGCCCCCTGCAACCTGCTCCTAGTACTTCGACTCAGCCTTCAGGACCCCCTCCTCAAGGCCCCTCATATGTAGCTGGTGTCCATGATCCTATCTATCCTCCTAGAATGGTTCCCCCTAGCCTTAACCATCTCGGAGCTGTCTCGCTTGGCCATTACCCCTCTGGTCAAATACCATTTCTTTCTCCCCCTCCCAGAGTATTTTTAGTACCTATTATGGCTACCTTGTCCCTTCTTAACATGGACCTAGGTATCCCATTTTGGTACATTGATCCCCCAGCCAATATCCCTCCTGGTCAGCCCAAACCTTATATAGCTTTGACCGCGGTCCAACCGGTTGCCATGACCCCTCTCTTTGCTTCTGTGCCTCAACCACCTCAACGGGACCCTACTCATGTTGCAAAAGCCTCGGGTGAGTGGGGAAAAGCCCACAAGAAGGAACCTACGGAAAAATTTTCTCAGAAAACCCCTACTCCTCCTTAGCCTCTAAAGCGTACCCCTCGTGTGCTTTGTGTGATGTTGTCAGTCATGCCACCCACAATTGTCCTAAATTTCTTCGTTTCAAGCCCATGGTTGATGTTGCATTTCCTGAGTATAAGGTCCATAAATCCCCTGTTACTTTACCAAATGCAGCCAAGAAACCCAAGACGATGCACATAAACCACCCTTGCGCTTTGTGTGATCTCCATGGCCATTATACCCACCTCTTTTCCTGCCTTGCAGACTACTGCACCTATTTGGACATATTTCTCCAGTACAAGGCCAATCACTATGATTTTTCCTCTCCTTTACTAGCACATTATGCTTCGGGCAAACTAGAGGACCCATCCACTCCCATTGACATTCCCCGTCCCGATGTAATGACGGAGTCTTCGTCCACTATCCTCTACCTATCATCATCTATGAAATCCACAGTGGAAGACCCCTCCGGGGCCTCCCCTTCTATTTCGCCTGACCTCCCTTTAGTGATCACCCTGGCCTCAACATCGGTGGATCCTTCATCTACTTGTTATTTTTTCACCCTCCGTGATGATGTGCATGTGAACCTCTCTTCTCATGATGATGAGTTAGGTAGCTTTTTCGTGTCATTATTTATCCTTCCACCAGTCACCACATCTTCTATTGTGATGACGACATCCTGGAAGCCTTTTCCACCCCTAACTTCATCTATCTATCCCATAAGAAAAATGGCACCATTTTTGTCTATGGTGACTTTCGCGACCTGAGCACAAACTGCCCCCAAGGAAATTCCCCCACACAATCCTCTTTTTAGTGTGTGGGGGTAGAAATCCTACCCATAGCATTCCCTCTAACAGTTCTTGTTTCATTTCTGCTTTGCGTTCTGGTTGCCAGCATTGTTCATCATCCTCTCATTTTTTGTCTTGTGGCGCCATTCAAATGGATCCCCCATCCACACTGTATATCGGCTATGCTGATGGTGCAAGTCGCTACTCCTAGAATCTAGCCTTGGAAACCTCAACCATTTTTACCCCCTTGCATTTTCTTGTCCTCTCTAATGACGTATGAATTGGTACTGACACCAATAATTAGGTCGAATATGATGCATTGATAGGTTTATTAGCTGATGCCCTTTACCGTCGCATCCTTCACCTTCATGTTTGTTTATATTCTCTGCTACTTTTCATGCAATTGAATGGTGTTTATCATGTACATAATCATGTCCTCTTTAGAAGATATTTACGAGTGAAGATTTAATACGTGAATTTGAAATCATTACATTCAGTCATGTACCTAGAGAAAAAAATCACTATGTATATAGCATTTCAAATAATATTTTATATTGGCATTTGTCGCACGCATTTCACACAAGACAATAACAATAAACCATAAAATGATGCATATCCATAATATGTATCTGTAATGTTCCAAATTTTTCAATAAAGTATTTGGAACATTAATTTTTCTTTTATTTTAATAAAAGGAATAAAATGGGTGAGGGAGCCCATGTAGCAACCTAATAAACACTCCTAAGTTGCAAAAATTCACTTAAGTGGCTTAAGTTAGTAGCCCCAAGTGTGAAAAGAGCCAAAAGCAAGTGAGCTAGACCATGGTTGACCAAAGTCAACACGTACCCAAGAGGGGAAGCTTGCACAAGAAGATTGTGCAGTTGGATGGAGGGAAATTCAAAATGGGAAAAAACCTAATGTGGATGGGGTCCATGGCAAGGAAGCATGCCTTGTATAAAAGATGAAGGAGAGCCATTGTTGGGGATCATTTTGGAGAAAGAATTTGGAGGTTGAAGCTCTCTTCAACTTTGTGCTGCTTAGCCCAAGAGGGATTCCTATTTAGGAATGCCCTTCTCTTCCATGGGAGGCCATGGAGAGATTGTTCTTCATCTTCCTCACATCTTGGCTTGAGGCCAAAGTAGTCATTTGCAGCTACTGTGTTATTCTTGCAGCAAGAGAATGCTGGAGTTGATGGTGTTGCAATGAGGGACCTTCATCATCTCACTTCCGGAGTTGTTCTGTAGAGGAGGGGCCAACTCTTTCTCTAGGAGATTAGAAAAGGAGATCCCAAAGTTTCTATTTCAGATTTTGGCATTGGGCCATATGTTTTCTCTCATGCCCAGCGTAGTCTCCTTCCCTTACAACGTTATCTTCAAAGGTGGCTTGCACAAGGGATTCATTTTGTGCACTAGTGAGTGTAATCTTCAGTAAGGGGATCAGCCCCTTCACTTATAGATCATTGGAGGAGGTATCATTATTTATTGTAGCATCTACTTCCTTCTCCTATGTTGTATTATATTTGAGTTGCAGTAGCTACTCTGCAACTCCGACATTTTTCTGTTTTATGTATTTTAGCCAATCCCTTGGAGGATTGATGTAATAATGTTTTCTGGGGTTGATATCTTGCTCCCCCATATTTATTTGAGCACATAATGTCATATCATCTTATTTATATCAGTTTGCAGTCATTTTCCCTCATAGACTGCGCAGAGATAGAGTAGCTGGGTTTATGTAGCAGTGTATTTTCTTGTTTTATGTACATTTCCCCTTGAGGCTGATTTAAGCTCACCTCGAGAGGAATTTTCCTCAAGGAATTTGTATTGCATTTGTTGCTGCATATTATGTATCATATTTTTACTCTTCTCACATTATATGAGGCATTATTTCACTGCTGCTACTTGTTGAAGTTTTCATACTGTTGAAGATTCTCACATTGAGCATTGTTTTGGTATACTTGTTGGTGGGAGATCTGAATAACCCCCTTAGGTTTATTTCTTTGAGTTTATATTCTAAAAGGATTTTGTATCAGATATAATATAAGGCATCCCAGCATTGGATTTCCTTATTTTCACATGGGCTTCCTTATACAGCGTCCTCATGGATAGCAGATGCAGAAATTCCTTGAAGGGAAATATTAGCTCTTGACAAGTTCTATTGGCAGAGTCTGCTAGTGGGACAGGTAGCCTCTGGATCTCATCCTTCCTTGTGGAGGTGACATATACAGTAAATTCCCCAGTAGTCAATCTCTAAAATAGTTCAGTTTTTATTGTTAATACTCCCAGAGGTAGAAAATAGGAATATCTCAAGATATTCCCGGCATTGCAGAAATTTCCCCATTTGGGATATTACAGTGGTATCAGAGCTTCTAACTTGGCTCAGCCTGTGAAGTAAAAATTTCAAAGAAGAAGAGGCCAAAGTGATGCAGAGGATGATATTGATCTCATCAATTTTCAAATCCAGCAGCAACCTCCCCAAGGAGGTTGAGGAGACAGAAAAGGAGAAGAGGAAGGACCATGCACTTCCTATTCTCACAGAGAAGCAGAATAGAAGCATGGAGAACACTTGGAATTCGAATTCTAAGTGAGTATCTTGCTGAATATGGAGCAAACCCTACAGTCTTCCAAGAGACTCTATCTTTTTCACACTTGTTCAACAGAGAGAAGAAAGAACTTGGTCGTTCAGCCTTGGGACGCATGCAAGGGTTTCTACTCTTGCTAATTTTTCGCAGATCTTGATCAGAAGATTTGGCCAAAGGAGGGAGGATCCCTCACCACTAGAGGCACATGCCAGCGCTATCACATTCATGGAGGAGCAACCTCCACCTTTAGCTATTGAGGCAGCCATCACACTTGAGGAAGAGACTCTTGCAGCAACACAAGATTCTTCCAAATCATTCTCAGACACCCTTGATGAGTCATGCACCACACATGAGGTTGGGGTTTGAGACACGGACCATGGAGGATATTGCATTTCAATGTCCCATGAAATGAAAGAGGATAAATTTGTTTTGGGACAATGGTAGCTCTTGTGAAAGAGGTACCAAGTGGCAGGATACTTACACCAAAGAGCGGAGCCTTATGGATGAAGTGTGCCCAGCGGAAATGTGGAGGATCCATAACCCACAGGTCCCAGGATCATTTTAAAATTGTTGCTCTTGATGAAAAAAGAGGAGAGCATGGGTGCATCATGATGGGATGGCATTTCTCTTACCACTCATTATGTTCCCATTTCATATTGAGTATGGTGGAAGTATGGAGGAGCAGCAAACATTCTTGTTGCTCATATTCTGTTTGAATGTTGCGAGAGCAAGAGGAGGCACTAGCATAGTGCAAGAGGACTGTCTTTGATATTGGATGCCCAAGAAACACCTTCTTCATGGGAGGAGCTCTACATTCACAGCAACATGATGGGAGGAGTCTTTGGCAAGATTCATGTCAAAGAGGGGAGCTTTGAGATGACAGTGGCCCTACTCCAAAGGCCAACAGCGTTGTCACTTGAGAGCTTGAGTTACTTGTTGGAGTGTCTTTCAAGCCACTTCACAAGTGATGTAATTTGGAGGCATGTAGGTGATGATCATGAAGGATTAATGGAGGAGAGCACTCCTTACCACATTCTAACTCTCTTGGCTTGGTTGCACAAGCACAAGAAGAGGCATCTACATGCAGTATTTATGGGTTCTTCTTTCATGCATTTTCATGCATGTTCTTCATTGATGGAGGAGTCCACTTGGGAGGGCATCTTAATGGTTACATATCATCATATGGACATATTCATAGCCTAAGAGATGATGATATGGTTGGTACAACCACTCCCCTACTATGTTGCAGTAAGGGGGACTTTTCACTTGAGTCGTTTCAGCTCAAAGGCCAAAGTACATGATGAGGGAGGTAACTATTTGTGACATGCTTTGCACTCTCTTATATTTATGAGCAGCATATTAGGTCAAGAGGGATCCTTCCTTCTTGCACATTGTATTTTGTTGTACTTATGGTTCATTGCAGCAAAATGATGGCTAATTCAGCAGTGGGTTGTGGGGGAAAGCCACATGGATTTTGGTGAGCTCCTTTGGCACCAAAATGTGTTTTCATGATCACACCTTGCAAGATGGATGTGGCAGCAAACAAGTGGATGCAAAGACACTTGTTGCATCATATTTATTTTCCCTGCGCTGGTTCCATGCATGGGACCATATTTCACCTCCTTGCTCTCATAAGTTTATGCTTCCATATTTTTCTGGTGGAACGTTGTTCAGAGGAAGCACTGTTTTGAAAGAGGGAAATAAATTGAAGATGCCCATTGGGAGTGTGATTCTCCCTACTTTGCATGTTGTATGTTTCAGGAGAAGCAATGGGCAGCCCATGATTGCCAAAATTCGTCTCTTTCCTTCATGGGTGAGGAGCTATTTGGAGAGTTGAAATTTTGGAGGAGGCACTTCATGGTTATTATATTTGATCGGGTGGCTTGGGTCTCTTTTGAAGACCACTTCATTTCATCCATATATCAACAGCAGCCCCATATGTATCATGAGGAGGGAGAGACTCTTTGGGTGGATGTGCCCTTTGGGAGAGAAGACCTCCATTCTTTGTGCAGCACATGCTCCAATGGGAGTATGGAAGATGATATGGTCACCATGTGCAGCCATGTGTTTTTCCATGAGGTGAACCATATGATTGTTTGGATGCCATATGTTGATGAATTCCAACTCATCACATATGAGATGATTTGGGCCAGCTTGATTTGCAGCATTGGAGGAAAGGTCCTTGGGGGATCTATACTTCATCTTACCTCTTGAAGGCAACACTATTGCAGCCCAAGTTCAGCTTTCACTCCACATTCATCATAAGTGGAGAATAGGACAGCATGGGGTAGGCTAGGAAGCTTACCAAGTTCAGAAATTCAACCCACCTATTTCTCATGAGCACAAGGTGGAGGAGTACTTTCAGGAGTTGCCTAGTTGGAGGGTGACTCATTTTTCTTGGTTGATTGCTTGAGGATGGAGGATCTACATGAGGATATTTCAGACTCCATGCCTTGAGTGGAGGAATTTTTGCAGTTCATCCTCGCTTTTGCTTGAGGAAAAGCAAGTTTTGGGAGGGGAGGACTGTAATGTTCCAAATTTTGCAATAAAGTATTTGGAACATTAATTTTTCTTTTATTTTAATAAAAGGAATAAAATGGGTGAGGGAGCCCATGTAGCAACCTAATAAACACTCCTAAGTTGCAAAAAGTCACTTAAGTGGCTTAAGTTAGCAGCCTCAAGTGTGAAAAGGGCCAAAAGCAAGTGAGCTAGACCATGGTTGACCAAAGTCAACACTTTCCTAAGAGGGGAAGCTTGCACAAGAAGATTACGTAGTTGGATGGAGGGAAATTAAAAATGGGAGAAACCCTAATGTGAGTGGGGTCCATGGCAAGGAAGCATGCCTTGTATAAAAGATGGAGAGCCATTGTTGGGGATCATCTTTGGAGAAATAATTTGGAGGTTGAAGCTCTCTTCAACTTTGTGCTGCTTAGCACAAGAGGGATTCCTATTTAGGAATGCCCTTCTCCTCCATGGGAGGCCATGGAGATATTTTTCATCTTCCTCACATCTTGGCTTGAGGCCAAAGTAGTCATTTGCAGCTACTATGTTATTCTTGCAGCAAGAAAATGCTGGAGTTTTTGGTGTTCCAGTGAGGGACCTTCATCATCTCACTTCTAGAGTTGTTCTGTAGAGGAGGGGCCATCTCTTTCTCTAGGAGATCAGAAAAGGAGATCCCGGAGCTTCTATTGCAGATTTTGGCATTGGGCCATATGTTTTCTCTCATGCCCAGCGCAGTCTCCTTCCCTTACAGCATTATCTTCAGAGGTGGCTTGCACAAGGGATTCATTTTGTGCACTAGTGAGTGCAATATTCAGTAAGGGGATCAACCCCTTCACTTAGAGATCATTGGAGGTGGTATCCTTGTTTATTGCAGCATCTACTTCCTTCTCCTATGTTGTATTATATTTGAGTTGCAGCAGCTACACTGCAACTCTGGCATTTTTCTGTTTTATGTATTTTAGTCAATCCCTTGGAGGATTGATGTAATAATGTTTTCTGGGGTTGAGATCTTGCTCCCCCATATTTATTTGAGCACATAATGTCATCTCATCTTATGTATATCAGTTTTCAGTCATTTTCCCTCATATACTGCACAGAGACAGAGTTGTTGGGTTTATGTAGTAGTGTATTTTCTTGTTTTATGTACATTTCCCCTTGAGGCTGATTTAAGCTCACCTTGAGAGGCATTTTCCTCAAGGAATTTGTATTACATTTGTTTCTGCATATTATTTATCATTTTTTTACTCTTCTCACATTATATGAGGCATTATTTCACTGCTGCTACTTGTTAAAGTTTTCATACTGCTGAAGATTCTCACATTGAGCATTGTTTCGATATACTTGTTGGTGGGAGATCTGAATAACCCCCTTAGGGCTATTTATTTGAGCTTATATTCTGCAGGGAGTTTGTATCAGATATATTCTAAGGCATCCCAGCACTGGATTTCCTTATTTTTACATGGGATTCCTTATACAGCGTCCTCATGGACAACTAATGCAAAAATTCATTGAAGGGAAATATTAGCTCTTGACAAGTTCTATTGGCAGAGTCTGCTAGTGGACCAGGTAGCCTCTAGATCTCATCCTTCCTTATGGATTTGACATATCCAATAAATTCCCCAGCATTCAATCTCTGAAATAGTTCAGTGTTGATTGTTAATACTCCCGGAGGTGGAAAATAGGAATATCTCAAGATATTCCCGGCATTGCAGAAATTTCCCCATTTGGGATATTACAGTGTCATTAAAAATGTTTTGGAGTCCATCAACTATGATACATATGACATGCCCATAGCATGTTATAAAAACAAAAACTGGGGGCACCTTATGCCCCTACATCTAATCCCTATCTGGAGGATCCCATGCCAATGGCTCGGCTTCGATAACCCCTAGATCGTGCATCCCCTGTCTGGCCATCGCCATGCACCGCATGACTCCTCGCCACTCTAAGGGTAGACCAATACATGGATATATGTACTAATCATCAAGGTCTTTCCAGCCATGCTCTAAAATATCTATTAGCATCCTCTCACATCTATGAAGGATGTCCTCTAGGAGGGCCACTACATTCTCATTTTGTGGTCCCCTCGATCCACTAGGTCTTGTAGCTCCTGATACTGCGGGTCGTCCCATATACCCAGTCGGTTTTACCAGTGCTATATCTACATACCAAAAGTGAATGAATCAGTACCATATAGAATATTCTAAAACTTTAAAATGAACCATAAAAGATAAGCAACTTGTCACTTACCATCTAGCCCTCATGCCCAACCTAGAGGCTTTGGCAAGTCTGGGTCCCCATGATAACTCATCCCACTATAGGGATAGTCATCTATGTACAATGAAATCGGATCCAAATGCACGAAAAACTCGGGCCGGAACACCCATCCGACTACCCCACCTCTCCCTCTACACAGTAGCCGCCCCCAGGTGCATCTTGGGCTCTCGCAGGCCCCCATCCTGGATTTGTATACGAGGCCAGAGTGTCGAGATCTTATCAAAGAAGAGCGAGCAAAGCACTGTGCCATATGCATATTCATGGTTCACCTGCCGCTTGCATATTGACAACTATCGTTTCAACGACGACAACATCATCTAGGCCCACCCATAGTAGGCCCCACTCAATACACTCTCAAAAAGCATCATCTAACCCCCAGTGATGTGGTGGAGAACCTGGTTGCCCAGGATCCACAACATCGCTGCAGCCATAGCACGAGTCTCTAGCCTCTCTAGATCTCTGATCGTTATATGTGTTCCTTTCACATGGAGACCCGGTCGACAGTGGTGCTCTACAAACTCCATAATTATCTGCCCTCGTGATAACACTGGTTGTGTGTTTCCCACCATCCCAAGTGGTGGGAGACCAGTCGTGAAATATATATCCTAGACATTCAACTCAATCTGGTGCCCCTGAACTATAAATATCTTATGATCTGGATCCCAATAACTCACAATCTGGGCCAATAAGGGCTCTCCTGCTCTCATCAAAGGGTTCTCCACAAACTTTAGGACCCCAAACCTAGCCAATGTAGCGCGGACTACATGATCCCCTTAGATCTCAGACCATAATGTGTCCAGGTCTCTCTCTCACCAGTTGATCCTCAACTTTGCCATATCTTCACAAAACCATCATGTTTTTCAATGTACAGAAAGGAAAGATTTCATCATAATCATAAAATCCCAGCTCTCAGCCAAAAAATAGCACTAAAACCCCTCTCTCTGACAGGTCACACTTTTCAAGCCATTCCTCGGACAGGTCACAGTTTTCTGCCCAAAACCTACTTCCCAGGTCACAGAAAATGTCCCAAAAAGTGCGACCCAGTCGTGAAGAAGAGCAGGGTTCTGTTCCTAACCTTTGGGTGCCTAAACTGAAATTTTAATCCACTGAATTGAACTAGTATGGTTATTCCTCTTACCTACAACTGAAAAATCTCAATTCCAACGGTCAGTTTATCTGCTATGATCACCGCAAGATTTAGGGCCTCATCTCCTCTCCACATTCACCATAGCTAAACTTGCAAATTACTCAAATTAGAGGGAAAATGCCTTATTAAAAGATAAACCCCATATTTTCTTTCACCAGCTATGACCAAACTATAACCCAGTTTTAAGAACATTCAACACCATTGGAAATCTCTCACCGAGCTCTCAAATGGGTATCCTTTCATTTTTGGTGATTTGATACTTCACCCGGACACATTTTTTCCAAGAAGGGTCACTTCACTGCTTCTCAAAATCTAATTTCTTCACTTGAAACATTTGTACTTGGGGTACCACCTTGCCTTCATACTTGTCCACGCTCGTGTCAATTTTCATTGTGAGTAACCATATTGTAC
The DNA here is from genome assembly GCA_034641835.2 of Pinus albicaulis. Classification (NCBI taxonomy): domain Eukaryota; kingdom Viridiplantae; phylum Streptophyta; class Pinopsida; order Pinales; family Pinaceae; genus Pinus; species Pinus albicaulis. Next base: position 248,849,649 of record CM076573.1, on the reverse strand, counting down.
TCATGCTTTTATGGTCCCCACCAGGCCTGTTCTGTGTGGCAGCATCATTGAGTCCCCCTTGTTAGAGCATCTGAGTTGAGTCATCATTGCATCCATGGAGTATGTATCGAGTTCCCTTTGTTTCCCACCACAGTTTTCCATCCTTCATTGATTTGTACCTCTCTCGTGTCGCATATTTTTCCTCCAGTCATACTGTCCCCTATCCCCTCCAGAGTTGAGTCAGTGGCTATCAGGTCATTCATGCCCTTCATGCTCTAACAAGGGAGGTCATCAGTCTACTACTCAGTACCCCCCATTCCACCATCATCCCTGGTGTCAGTCTATCAGTCACTCTAATATTATCCCTCATTTTTTAGTTGAGGATTCCTTATCACCTCACCTATGGAAAACCTTCTTCTATCAACATCAGCTCATTCATTTCAGAAGATAGGTCTATAGGGCGGTGTACCTTAGTTCCAGCTTCCACTCGTGTTCGGTGCCTTGGTTCAGGAAAAGGGACCCTTTATTTCCCTTTTACTTGATTGTTTCTCTGTTCCATCTCCTCATGGCATGATCAAGATCCGTATACTTGATGGTTCAGTGATGCAACAGATTGTACCAGTGATTCCCGGGTGCGTGTGAGATGTTTCAGAACTCATGAGGGGGTGGCCCTTCAAGTAGCCCCCCACATGCCCGGATGACCTTTCTACTACAGCCTTGGATGCAGCTCCATAGATTTTATGGTCCCGACCTTAGCCGCTTGCAGCACCTTTTTAGTTTTTATGTATCATTCAGTTTTTCATATCCCTTTCCTGTTTTACAAGGCCTCTTTGGTTGTACTTATATCTCATGTACTCAGATATTATTGTATAAGTCCTAGATATTGTCCTAGGCACAATAAATATGTGGGATCCATTATCATGTTTTTATTTGGCCCATGTTTATGCCAGCATGTACTATATAGTTCAGTCTCACATTTTTTGGACGCATCGTTATTCTTTGTACTTTGTTATCTTGATGGGCATAAGTATGCCTCCCCCGCCTCATGTAGAATAGGTTCTCACTCATAAAAGAGACTTTCCAAACCTATAAGTCTCACCTCCTTAGGGTCTTGTCCTCTCGCGCTTCAGTCTACCTTATATTTCTCTCTCTTTGACTCCCCTACGGTGTCTAGTGATTGAGTTCTTACAACATACTTTGGTCATACGATTAGCTCCTAACGCTCGCACGTTGGGGGGGAATCTGTTACACCAATTTTTGGTCATCTAACCTATTACTATTATATGGAATAAAGTACACCATGTAAGACCAATTTTACCATACTAAAATTGCTTTCACTATGAAAAATAACATAATAAACCATAATTTATTAAGTTGTTTCTGGTCTAAACAGGGAACCCCATGAGGAATAATTGAATAAATCCTTATTTGTTTAATAAAATCAATTAGATAAACCATTATTTATCTTATTATTTTCTAGGAATAATTATTTAAAACATCATTTAAATAATATTCCTTGTTAAACTTGACTAAATCATTTATAAATAATTGAATAAAGCATTATTTATTTAATTATTAATTAACCACGTTCTTAAAATAATAAATAAATAAATAAATGATTTATTTATTATTTCTAGATAAAGGGATTTGACGAAATTCAAATTCTTTTTCCCTCCAACAAAAATAATAAAATATTCCATAAAAGTTGAATCTAGATTTGGCTAATAATATTTTAATTGTGCACCAATGTCTAGACTAACTCAATATTTTGTTATAAATAGAAGGTTTTTTCCATTCATTCACTACCTTTTTTTGCCTATAGATCACTCTTGATCTATACTTTTGGTCTAAATTTGATCCTCCCATCATTGTCATGTTTTTCTACTTTTTGGCATGTGAACTCCCTTTGAGTTCCATTTTGTCTGGGTTTTCTACACCATCAAGAGAGAGAGATATTAGATCTGAAGCACTGAGGACATACAATAACCCATCCCATTGAGGGGGACTCGTAACATTCTTTTTTGTTCCCTTCCTAGGTGTCATAATACAAAAAATCTTTAAAAATCCTTGTCTTGTTCATTAGATGCATGGAGAAAATCTTGCTTATTATTTGTTGTTTAATGCCTTTAAATGCATAGATCTGGATTCCTGTAGCATTTATTCTGATCACTAACTGCATATCTAAGGAAATTGAAAACCATCTTTGATGTTATGGTTGTTTTTTATGTAGAGCTAAAGTGAGATTTTATCGTACGCTTGGGATTAGAATTCACACTAACACATTTTGTCCCAATAAAATTCTTATCGTGAGGTCTTGGTACTAATTCCCATGTATGATTCTTTTCTATTTGGTCAAGTTCTTCATTCATAGCCTTAACCAAGAATTCATATTTTCTTGCTTGATTTACATTTTGTAATTCAATTGTGGATATTAAGGCTAGATAACTAGGAGTTCCAATAAGGGCTCTTCTAGTTTGTACTCCAACTTCCTTTCCACCTTGGATTTGAGATTCTGGATGATTTTTTTGAACATACCTGGATGGATTATTTTATAATTCTTATGTATTGTTAATTCCTTCTTCTGATGTTTCATTGGTTTCTTCCTTTACATCCCTTTGGATTGTTGTGGAAATACATCCATCATCTCCTAGTGTTTCCTTTTTGGAACCTATGCATGCTTCATCGATTACAACATCAATACATTGAAAAATATTTTGAATTATTTTATTGTATCATTTGTATCCTTTACTTCTAGAGGAGTAACCAAGTGGAATTTCTTCATATGCTCTAGCTTCAAAATTTCCAAGCTTATCATCATTATTATTTATGTATCATTTACTTCCAAAGACTCTAAAATTCTTGACAGTTGGAGGCTTACTGTCGAGTCAAATTATAGGCTTATAATTTTTCAATCATAAATTGTCAACCCAGGGCAGGTAATCTTATGAGACGCTATGAAAAATATATGCAGGCCTAATACTTCAATTCTTTTTCAGATCAACTTTAATTCCTGCAGCAGAAACATGATGACCCAAAAAAATACCTTCAGTCATAATCCTAAAACATTTTTCATTACTTAATTAAATATTATTTTCTCTACATATCTACAAAAATTTCTCAAGATTATGTAAAGCCTCTTCAAAATTATCACCCATTAATGTAAAATCATCCATATAAACTTCCACACAATCATGCAAAAGGTTAGAGAAAATACCAAGGACTGCCCGTTGGAATGTGGTTGGTGCATTGCATAGACCAACTGGTAATATCTTGTATGCATAGGTACCCCAGGGACATGTGAATGTTTTATTATCCTAGTCCTCTGCAGCTATCCTAATTCATTGTATCTACTAAACCCATCTATGAAGGAAAAATACTTTTTCCCTGCTAAAGTGTCTAGCACTTGGTCTATAAAGGCAAAGGGAAATGGTCTTTTAATGTAGCTTTGTTTATTTCCCTGTAATCTATATTCACTCACCATTTACCATTCTTTTTTGGGAACAATAACCGATGGAGATACCCATTGGCTATCTGAGATAGGATAGATGAACCCTACATTTAACAATTTCTATAATTCATCTTTTACAATTTCCCTTAAGGGAGGGTTCATCCTTCTATGTGGTTGTCTCACGGGCCTAGCATCTTCCTCTATATACATATAATGAATGCATGTATCTGAGTGAATGCCCATCATGTCCATATATTCCCATGCAAATGTATCTGAAAAAAATTTCAATGTTTGAATTAATTGTTTTTCTTGTTCAGGAGTTAAGGAAAAATTAATGTTTAAAGATTTTCCAAGAAAACTTTCAGCTACCTTACTCCCCCATTCAGTCATGGAATATGCAGGAAATGTAGATAAGAGGGTTGAATTTAGTTTGGCTACTATACTATGCTCATAAAAATATTGCAAATTAGTAATTATATCTAGATTATGACTACGCTACCCTTCTAAATGCTACGGAAAATTAGGATTAGAAATACAAAAATTTATCAACTTTTCTTCTGAATTTTCCTTAAGGCACATGTCTTGGGAAATTTTTAAAACTGGCTGGGTACATTCATAATCATGCTCCTCTTCTTCAACCCAATGTGTATTTTCTAATCTCAAGAGGGGTTTAGCAGGGGGATACAAATTAATGTGCTTTGTTTCAACCCCATGAGTGATGGTCATGTTTCCAGACCTACACCCTATGTAGGCATCTACCGTGGCTAACCACAGCCTTCCCAAGATCAAAGGATGCCCTCTTAAGTTGGTTTTAGGCTGAAGAACACAAAATTCCACAGGTTACTCCCAAGAATCTAATGATATGACAATGTCTTCTAATACCCCCTCTGGCTTTACCTTAGACCTATCTGCTAATTCTAACATGGTAGGAGTAGGTAATAATTCAAAGGATCATATATTAAATAAAGACTCCATCATAATTACATTAATGGCTGCACCCAAATCAATTAAAGTGTTCTTTATGGGATACCCATTGATAAAGCTGGTGACCACAAGGACTCTAAGGTCTGCATATTTTTCAGTAACAAATCCGGTGGAAATTAAACTTGCAAGCTTTCCACCTATTTTAATTGTGGAGGGTTCTCTCTTCTGTATTCTTGGTTTCTTGGTACATATCTCCCTCATTGTTTTGGCATAAATTGGGATATCCTTAATTGCTTGCAGTAACAGGATTTTAATGCACACATTTCTCAGTTCAGACACAATATCAAACTCGGGTTGTTTTAATTTCTTTTCCAACCTCTTCGAAAAAGGAGGTTGAACCGTATGGGATGAGGAAGGTTCTTATGACCTTAAAGTAGGTTGTTCTACTGGTTCAGGTGTGGTTTCAACTTCAGGAATTTCTGGAGTATCTTCCTCTACAATCTCTTCAATTCTTTTAGGCTAAGCTACCACTTTTCCCGATCTAAGTTTAATTTCTTGCAGCGACACAGGAAATTCCTGTAACACAGGAACAAAAATTTCCTACAGCAGCTGTGGTACAATACAGTATGTAGGAAAAGTGGGATAAGTGACCAATCCAATATTGTGATCAAATTGGATGGTTTTATTGTTGGGGTTAGACACCAGCTGAGCAGGGAATTGTGTGGGATGACATTGATTTAGTGGGGCAGACAACGAAATTTGTTGTTGTGGTTATATCGTTTGTTGTGGTGTGGGATGTAGAGGATAAAAGTTTTGAGCTGTAAAATTCTGAGCAACAGGGTGAGAAAATTTTCCCTACCAAGGTTTTTGAGGAGGCCAAGGCTGCCAAGGCATTGGAATATTCCACATCTAATTTTGAGCATAAGGAAATTGAAAATGTGATTTTGACATACCTGTAGGACATAGATGCCATGGTCTTTGAGGTGCCATTACATAGAGTGCATTGGAAACTCCCTGATCTATTATATATGTTGCTTTAATTTTAGTAAGAGGAGGACATTGATCAATGGAATGCTCAGCTTCACAAATTCGACATACCTTTATGCTGTCAACAGGGCATTCCCTAAGAGCATGTTTCTTCCTGTATTTGGAGCATAACACAGTCATGGATTTAACCAGTTCCTCCTGCTTCTTCTTTGCCTAAAAAACATCCAATTGTGAAGATAAATTGCTAAGAATATCAGTTTTAGAATTTTCAAATAAATTACCCATTTCAGCTCTAGTTACTCCAATTCCAACAACAGATTTTACACTCTTCGAAGAAGTGTCTCTTGGCCCACCTCCAACCTTGGAATTTCCTCCTGAATATCTCCTACACAGCTCACACACATCATCATAGATCAACTTTGATACATCAACTGCTCCCATTAAGTTTAAAATATATATAAATTCCAATCTGATTTCCCTAAGAAAAATTGTCCTTTTGGTTTCTTTTCTTAGAGGATTCATCTTGGATCTTTGTAGATTATATTGAAATATTTCCACCAAATCCTCTAGACTCTCCCCTTCCTTATGATTCTGTTGGGAAAAATACTGAGAGGGGGGGGGGGGGTGAATCAGTATTTACTGCATATTCAAAACTTTCACTTTTTCTTGCTTCTAAAATGCATACGCTACTTTCCTGAACCAGACTTGCGTATATACGCGGATACCCTTTACAAAACTCGCGTATACACAGATATCTATTTATGTCATTAATTCTTCACTTAAATCATTCCTTCATTTATTCATCAGATATTCAATAAGCAGTAAACATGTGCAGTAAGAACAGAATAAATCATCACACAAAGCATCACACATGAACACCGGGATTTTTAGGTGGAAACCCAAGTCGGGAGAAAACCACCGCTGCAGTTGCTCAGCCTTCAATATTTTATTATAGAGAAAACATCTTACAACATATGTGCTGGCACAGACTTGACCAGCACGCAGGCACCCACCTGCGCTCGTTTACCGGCCTCTCCTGGAAGGGAGCTCCAACCCCCTGACTCGTTTACCAGCCTCTCCTGGAAGGGAGCTACGACCCCCCGATCTCGTTTACCAGCCTCACCTGGAAGGGAGCTACAACCCCCTGACTGAAGGCTACAACCTTCACCACCACCTTGGACCACGTTTCATCAATTTTCACTGGACCCTTTCCATACTTTTAAGCACAAATATACATCACCAACAGATACTTATCAACACAGATCAGATAGCAGAAACATAGCAGAACAGATCAGATACCTCATACCCCTTGCTTCAGCAAACCCTAGTTTGCATACGCGCTTTCCCTTTACTTATGTCGCGTATATACGCGCTTCCGTCCACACAAACCAGCGTATACCTCAGTGTATATTTCATTGCGCATACGCGCTTTCACTTCATCGAAGCTGCGTATATACGCGCTTCCTCCGCGGCGAAGTAGCGTATAGATCTTCAATCATTACAGAGCAGCATACTTCATCAGATTAGATATTCAGTTCAGATCTACCCTTTTGCTTTAGACAGATGTTCGCCTAGATGCTCGCCTCATCACGGATCTAAGCCTTCCATAATCAGATCTAGAAAATACAAGGGCAATTCAGATCTAGATCCCCTTCTTCATCATTGGTGCATCATACATTCAGATTTATCATTCAAGTGTAACCCTTTCCATTCAGATATACTTCAGAGAGAAGTATTCATTCAATCTCAGACCTCTTGCACCCACACTCATGATTTGCACAATGAATTTCTTCTCCTTATATAGGTTTATCCTTTTCAATACCATGAGCCCCTTTTTCAATACCATGGACCAAAACAATACCATAAGCCCAAAACTACCTGGACGGGGTCAATTAGGCGGATCATTACCCAATACAATGGGTCAATACCATGGTGGTTACCCTTTGTTTTGCACTTTTTGAGCGCTTTAGCCCATACGCGACTTGGCACGTTCTTTTCCGCGTGCATACGCGACTTACCTTAGGCCAATCCGCGTATACCAAGAGACATACTCTTTTTCATCATACTTTGAGTACATTCTGAAATCCTTTCTTCATAGCCTTCTGTACATACTGTAGAAACATCATATTTTCTTCATCGGGAACACATTCTCTTAAGCACAACTTCATCAAGAAGTTTTCATCATCTTCATCAAGTGGGTTGCCTTTCAAGGACAACACTCAACAACATATCACATCAGATTTACATCATTTACCAAGTCCATCAAGTCAAGCATAACTTCATCAGGTGGATTGCCATCAAGGACAACACATGTCAACAGTCGCATATCTTCATCTTCATTCAGTGGGTTGCCATCAAGGACAACACTCTGCATCATATTTCCAACAATCTCCCCCTTTGGACTTGATGGCAACCACGATGGTGTTTGGTTACCATAGCAGATAGATACCATGTCACTCTCCCAAATATGTCACTCTCCCAAATATTTGACATCATTATCTTCTCTTCATTCAAACACCATGTCATTCTCCCCCTTTGACATCAAGGGCAAAGGGCGGATCAAAAAACCAACACTCTCCCCCTTTTCTCCTCATATGCAGATCTGATATGTGCTGAAGTGGCCAAGTTCCCCCTGAGTTCATGCTGAATCTTCAAACATATTTGTCAATGAAGTACATGACTCTATGAACTTCCTATCACCAAAGACTCATACTTACATCAATTATCCATCCAAGTGGATTTATATATGAGACTCAACTACCCAACCAAGTGGGTTTTACAAATTTGACTCAACTACCCAACCAAGTGGGTTTACAAAATTTGACTCAGCTACCCAACCAGGTGGGTTTACAAAATTGACAAGTCCTTACATGACTGAATATTACAATTTTACAACATGGGTCTCCACATGACCTTTTCATCAAAAATGACTTTTCATAACCAATACCAAGAAGACCTCAAGAGAGATCATATATCAGAACCACCATAATGCCAGAAATGCATTATACTCAGCAAAACTAATGCTCCCCCTGAATCTGTGCATTCATGCATCCTTTTCATATGACTAAGGCTCCCCCTTAGTTTGTGCAACCTGAAAACTTCCACCAACAAATCATCAAGGCATCTTCATCAAAACATTAGAAACAGAATTATGAGAACTGGAACACCACCAGAGATACCAAACAGTATCAGAGATACCAAACAGTACTGCAGTTGTGCTGAAGAATGTTGAACCATCAAAAAAAAATTGTCAGCAACCAAACATACGCGGGTTTATGTGCAGGAACTCGCGTACATACGCGACTGTGTTTCAGGAAACCCGCGTATCCCAAGCCATCTTCTAAAATTTATGCAGATTTTTTCTTTTGACTGGCAGAGACCACTCCCAGCTTCTGTCTTTGATACTCGAACGCTTCCCTGGGCAGAGGTTTGGTAAAGATATCAGCAGCTTGTTCTTTGGAGGTAACATACTCCAACTTCACTTTTTGCTCAAGCACTTGTTCACGTAGAAAATGATATTTGATGGGAATGTGCTTGGTTTTCGAATGCATAACAGGATTCTTTGAGATATTGATGGCACTTGTATTATCACACATAATGGAGATAGGAGTTGCACATTTGATTTGAAAATCTTGCAAGGTTTGCATCATCCATAGGAGTTGAGTGCAACAAGATGCGGCAGCTACATACTCTGCTTCAGCTGGTGATAAGGCAATAGAATTTTGCTTCTTGCTGAACCAAGATACTAACCGGGGCCCCATGTAAAATGCACCACCACTAGTGCTTTTCCGATCATCAACACTTCCAGCCCAATCTGCATCAGTGTAAGCATGAAGAGTAAGATCAGCGTCCTTTGGATACCATAGACCAAAGTCTTGAGTTCCTTGTAGATATTTGAATATCCTTTTGACGGCCTGAAGGTGAGACTCTTTTGGATTAGCTTGGAATCGTCCAACAATCCCAACAGCATGCATAATGTCTGGTCTGGTCCCAGTGAGATAAAGTAGACTTCCAATCATCGATCTGTATTCTGGTTGATTCACAGAGGGAGAATCATCATTAGAAGTGAGACTGCATCCGGTTATCATTGGTGTACTTACAGGTTTGCATTCTTCCATGCCATACTTCTTCAGAATTTGCTTAAGATATTTTGCTTGTGATAGAAATATACCATCTGCAGATTGATGCACTTGCAAGCCAAGAAAGAATGTTAGTTCCCCAAGTAAAGACATTTCAAATTCTTCCTGCATGACAGAAGCAAATTTTTGACTCATAGATTCTTCGTTACTCCCAAAAATGATATCATCAACATATACAACTACAATCAATAATTTATCATTTTCAACTTTTGTGTACAAGTTGCTATCAGCAGACCCCTTTGAAAATCCTTGTTGATGAAGATATTTGTCAAGACGATAATACCAAGCCCTTGGAGCTTGTTTGAGTCCATACAGAGCCTTTTTAAGTCTACAAACAAGATTTGCATTATTTCCCAAAATGAATCCTTCCGGTTGTTCTATATATACTTCCTCTTCTAGGTCACCATTAAGAAAAGCAGACTTAACATCCATTTGATAAACTTTGATTTGTTGATAGCTTGAGAAAGCAAGAAACATTCTTATGGCTTCAAGTCTAGCTACAGGAGCAAAAGTTTCTTCAAAGTCTATACCTTCTTGTTGAGTATACCCTTTGCAAACGAGTCTAGCTTTGTTTCTTACAACATCCCCATTCTCATTTAACTTGTTCTTGAAGATCCATTTAGTTCCAATGACATTTTTATCATGAGGTCTTGGTACCAAATCCCAAGTGTCATTCTTTTCAATTTGCTCAATTTCTTCATCCATGGCATTATTCCAACATTCATATTTGATAGCTTCATTGACATTGTGTGGTTCAATTGTGGATAGAAGTGCCAAATTACTAGAAGATCCCGCAAGAGTTCTCCTTGTTCGTACACCTGATTCTTTGTCTCCCAAAATTTGAGATTCAGGATGATTCTTTTGAACATATATGGATGGAGCTTTTTCAGATAGATCATTTTCAGGTTCTTCATTGGATTCACTGCCTATATCATTTCCATCTGATGTAGAAGGCCATATGTCGCTATCATCTTCTTTTTTTGTTTGTTTTTCTTCTTTAGGAGCTGCAGGAGACTCATCAATAACAACATCAATACATTCAACAACCTTTTGAAGCCTCTTATTGTAACATGTGAATGCTTTGCTTGAAGATGAGTAACCAAGAAGTATCCCTTCATCTTATCTAGGTTCAAACTTGCCAAGATTCTCATCATTATTTTTGATAAAGCATCTACTTCCAAAAACTTTAAAATGCTTTACAGTGGGAGACTTACCATACCAGAGTTCATATGGAGTTTTGTCACTATTTACCCGAACATGAGCTTTGTTGAGAATGTTAACTGTTGTACGTGCTGCTTCACTCCAGAACATGTCAGGAACATTAGAGTCAGCCATCATAGCTCTAGCCATTTGAACAATTGTTCTATTCATTCCTTCTGCTACACCATTTTGTTGTGGAGTGCCTGCTACAGAGAATTGTCTTTTAATGCCATGTTGTTCACAAAATTCAAAGAATTCATTTGATGAATATTCTCCACCTCGATCAGATCTAAGACACTTGATTTTTGAATCCAATTCATTTTCTACCAGGGCTTTGTAATTCTGAAATTTTCCAAAAGCTTCATCTTTGTGTTTAATAAATGCGATCTCAAACATTCTGGAGTGGTCATCGATAAATAGGATATAGTATTCTTCCCCACGTACTGACCTTTTCCTCATAGGTCCACAGATGTCAGTATGAATGAGTTCAAGAGGCTTACTTGATGATCCTTCTTTGGCATTAAATCGAACTCTGGTCTGCTTACCAAATTGAAAAGATTTGCATATGGTACTTTCTGGAAGATTGATCTTGGGAAGATCACGAACAGCTTGAAGTCTGCTTGCTTTGTTGATTTGAGAGAAACTCAGATGCCCCATCCTTCTATGCCATAGCCAATTTTTTGAAGACTTGCTCAAGTAACATTGATCTATGTCGTTTAGTACATACAGGTTGCTTGGATTTCTTTTTCCTTTTATAATGATTTTACCTGTATCAAGATCACGAACCACACATTCTTTGGAACTGAAGACCACTTCTGCTCCTTGATCACACATTTGACTAACACTTAAAAGGTTATGTCTTAATCCATCCACATACATGACATCTTTAGCCTTCACCTTTTCTTTTAGAAATACTGCCCCTTTTCCTTTAATTACGGCAGGAGTATCATTTCCAAATGTAACTTTCTTTTCCTTCTCTAGAGCATTATAAGTATGCAGTTTGCTTTTGTCACCTGTCATGTGTCTTGAACACCCGCTATCAATGTACCATTGATTCTCTTCACCCTCTGCAAATAACGCTATCCCACAATTTTCAACCGGTATTTCTTTCTCTTTCCATACTTTAGAGCTTGAGGGAACATGTTCTTTTGGTTGGACCTTGCTCCTGCATTCAGATTCTTCATGACCAAAGTTATTGCAATAAGTACATTCAACTTCATTTTGAAGAGGAGAGAAGTTGTTATAGGTGTCCTTCTTTGGTTCGACATTCATCCTTATCTTTCTTGCTTCTCTTGTCATGATGGTTTTATGTGCAACACATTGAACAACTTTATGACCAAAATTGTGACATGAGAAACATTGTCCATTGAAGTAGAAATTTCTGTGATCATGAAATCTTCTATTCGAATTTACCTGTTGGTTGTAGCCATTTTGAAAGATCTCCCTGTTAGTGTTTCTTGAATTGAGGCGATCATGCTTTACTTGTAAAGATCCTTTGTTCCCCTGCTGAGTGGCTGAATGTAGAGAACCAGCTGTGGCTGCTTTTAGAGAATTTGATGCTGATGTCTGGGAAGATTCCCCAGTATATCCAAGACTTGTTTTTATAAGAGGAGACCGTTGTACCTTGATAATCTCATATAAGGTTTCTGAACTTTTAGCAAATCTGAGATTGAGAGAATTCACTTTCTCATTATCCTTCCTTAGACTTACTACTTCACATTCTAATTCCTCCATGCGTTTTTCTCTTGCTTCATGCTGATTTTTAAGAGTCTCTATGATTATGTTCTTTTCTTCTAGGCTTACTTTGAGTTGAATATTTTCTTCAAGAAGATTATTGTCTTCTAGAGAATCCACAAAAGTACCCTTTTCTTCTCCAAATTCTTGTTCACATCCTTTCAAGAATGCCCATAGTTTTGTACCAAGATTTAGCAGATCCGCTTTTGTTGGTACCTTCCAGAATATCAGATTGCTATTGCTTCCATTGAATAGAGGTGGATTTATAGACATCACTCCTTCTTGACTTCCCATTGCGACGGATCTCCTTCAAGCGATCAAGCTTCTGCAGAAGGACCACGCTCTGATACCAATTGTTGGGAAAAATACTGAGAGGGGGGGGTGAATCAGTATTTACTGCATATTCAAACTTTTCACTTTTTCTTGCTTCTAAAACGCATACGCTACTTTCCTGAACCAGACTTGCGTATATGCGCGGATACCCTTTACGAAACTCGCGTATACACAGATATCTATTTATGTCATTAATTCTTCACTTAAATCATTCCTTCATTTATTCATCAGATATTCAATAAGCAGTAAACATGTGCAGTAGGAACAGAATAAATCATCACACAAAGCATCACACATGAACACGGGATTTTTGGAAATTTGGAAACCCAGAGTCGGGAGAAAACCACGGCTGATTTATGAAGCCTTCAATATTTTATTATAGAGAAAACATATTACAACATATGTCTGGCGCGAACTTGACCGGCACGCAGGCACCACACGCTCGTTTACCGGCCTCCTGGAAGGAGGAGCTCCAACCCCACTGACCGTTTACCGGCCTCTCCTGGAGAGAACTCGACCCCGTCTAAGTTTGACCTCACACGGAAAGGCACTACAACCCCGGCGAAGGCTACAACCTTGCACTACCTTGGACCACATTTCATCAATTTCACCTTTGGACCTTTCCATACTTTCCTTAAGCACAAACATACATCACCAACAGATACATATCAACAGAGATCAGATAGCAGAAACACAGCAGAACAGATCAGATATTTCATACCCCTTGCTTCAGCAAACCCTAGTTTGCATACGCGCTTTCCCTTTACTGATGTCGCGTATATACGCGCTTTAGTCCACATAAAATTGTGTATACTTCAGTACAAATTTCATTGCGCATACGCGCTTTCACTTCATCGAAGCTGCGTATATACGCGCTTCCTCCGCGGCGAAGTAGCGTATAGATCTTCAATCATTATGGAGCAGCATACTTCTTCAGAACAGATATTTGGTTCAGATTCAACCCTTTACTTCAGACAGATGTTCACTGAATGCTCGCCTCATCACGGATCTAAGCCTTCCATAATCAGATCTAGCAAATACAAGAGCAATTCAGATCTAGATCCCCTTCTTCATCATTGGTGCATCATACATTCAGATTTATCATTCAAGTGTAACCCTTTCCATTCAGATATACTTCAGAGAGAAGTATTCATTCAAGCTCAAACATCTTGCACCCACACCTATGATTTGCACAATGAATTTCTTCTCCTTATATAGGTTTTCCTTTTTCAATACCATGAGCCCCTTTTTTTAATACCATGGGCCAAAACAAAACCATGAGCCCAAAACTACCTGGACGGGGTCAATTAGGCGGATCATTACCCAATACCATGGGTTAATACCATGGTGGTTACCCTTGGTTTTGCACCTTTTGAGCGCTTTAGCCCATATGCGACTTGGCACGTTCTTTTCCGCGTGCATACGCGACTTCCCCTAGGCCAATCCGCGTATACCAAGAGACATACTCTTTTTCATCATACTTTGAGTACATTCTGAAATCCTTTCTTCATAGCCTTCTGTACACACTGTAGAAACATCATATTTTCTTCATCGGGAACACATTCTCTTAAGCACAACTTCATCAAGTAAGTTTTCATCATCTTCATCAAGTGGGTTGCCTTTCAAGGACAACACTCAACAACATATCACATCAGATTTACATCATTTACCAAGTCCATCAAGTCAAGCATAACTTCATCAGATGGATTGCCATCAAGGACAACACATGTCAACAGTCACATGTCTTCATCTTCATTCAGTGGGTTGCCATCAAGGACAACATCCTGCATCATATTTCCAACAGATTCATGCCAAAACTATCTTCTCTGAGGTCTCTAGATTTACAATAATATTGGTATTTCTTCAGGAATACCTTCTTCATTTCATCCCAATTTGAAATGGAGTTTGGACCCAAACCCATAAACCACCTAAGAGTTTCATCCTTCAATGCAGTAGGAAACAATTTCATATTTTGAGAATTAGAAGAATAGTCATAGCTCTTTCATAACACATCGAACTCAAATAAGAAGGCATTAGGATATTCACTAGAGGCCCCATGAAAATTAGGCAAGGATGAGGGAGGAATGTTTCTCATCTGAGTAGCTCCCCCAGTCCCCCTGATAGGGAATTCAAAGGTAACCAATTCCTCTTCTTTCTCAGTGTAGATCCCATTTTTTTTACCACTACCCTCTTCATGAGCCATATCAGAACAAGAGAGAGCGAGACCTCTGTAAAATATAGATTCATCAGAATCAATGGTTTGGAATTATGGTTCTTGAATAGGATTAATGAAGAACTCCTCTTTAGGTTGACCACTGAGAAACAACGTTGACTTCCTTGGGAGGGGAAGTTCTAAATGGGAAGCAATAGAGGATTTCCCAACAAAGGATTTTGTTGTAGAATTATTAACTCGTTTGGAATCAACAACCAAACTCTCTTCAGGATTGCAGACCTCCTATTCAGATTCTCCTACTTTTTTTGCCTTGTTTCTTGCAAACCTCCTTGTTCTGGCCAGTGTATTAGTAAATGAAGTGGTGCTCATACCACCACAAAAAATAATTAATAATATTGGACCCTATTCATCTATTATACAAAAAAATTCAAAAATTATACTTACCACATAAGCAGGACATGGATTTGGTGAAATTATTATCTCTACATGTGCGTAGGCCTTACCCCACGTGTTACCATTTCAACTCCCCCAGTCCTGAAAAAGTCTCAAACAACAACAAAAAAATCATAAAAACACTTTCAATATCATCCCTTAGCACCTCCACGGCAACGGCGCCAAAATTTTGAGTCAAATTATAGGCTTATAATTTTTCAATCATAATTTTTCAACCCAGGGTAGGTAGGCTTATGAGATGTTGTGAAAAATATATGCAGGCTTAATACTTCAAGTGTTTACTAATAAAATCAGTAAATCACTCATCAAACTAATTCCTCTTTTCTAAATCCACATTTTGCATCAAAGGCTATGGAGTGGGTCTGGACATCCCTCTACAGCTGTTAGTCTTGCTGATGTGATCAGAAAATATAGGAGATCAAACTTACAGCAAGAAAGAAATCAACTTGAAAATACAAATCAAACTTGACAAATGAAATCCACACATTTAACATAAAATTGAATCACTTAATCAATTGATAATTGCTGCTGAAAACTTCGAAAATATTACATTAGCTTAATGATATAATTATTACTACATAACATAAATTAAAATGCACACATGCACACAACTAAGGGAGTTGTAAATGAAGGGGGCCCTCCCTCACTCACAACCCCTACAAGATTAAAGAGGCTTGCTGAGTAGAGTAGATAGAAAATGAAATATTGTATTAATATGGAAATATTATATTCGAGTACAATCTGATATATATGCTATTAGAAAATCCCAACCTAACCAACTCCTTACATCATAAAACACATTCAAATTTATACAAGTTCGAAATCCCATATTTGGCTCGAATGACAAAAATTCTAATCTAAGCTAGGACATGTCAATACAGTTACAATATCATCAAAATTAGCTAAGTTGGGTCTAATCCATGATTGAAAGCATGGATTAAACATTTTTTCTTACAAGGTTGAAGTTTCTTCTCATGTGGCCACCAAGAAGAGGTCTACGAATCTAGGTAGTTTTGAAGGCGTATTTGGCATGGCCAATAGGACATCATCCATGTACAACGAATTCCCCACAAAACCCATGTTCTCGTTTGATTTGGAAATGAGTGGAACATAGCTAACTGCTAATTCTGTTGTAGGAAATCAACTACAGGATTCCTGGAGGGTTTGCAGGAAATGCGGTTGCACGAGCTATCTTCAGACATTTCAAGGTTGTTTCGGATCAAATAAAATCTTTATAGAATTCTTAGATCAATTTTCATGATAATTTCAACAAGGAAATAGCTAGTTAAGGAATACTTAAGATTAAAGGTAAAAATGATAATTTTTATGTTAATTTGCATACCTCAAGCCTATAGTACCCCTTTTGGCCAAAACCTAGCTGATATAACCGAAATAAGCATATTAGGGTTTAAGGAGAGGTCAAAATGGGAGAGATAAGGTCTAAGAAAGGTGACAAAATCGGGCAAAATGGGGACTCAACACTTAACGAACCAAAGTTCAAAAGGAGTTTTATCACTGTTAACATGGAAATGAGCTTTGTTGAGAATACTTACCGATGTATGTGTTGCTTCACCCCATAAGGTATGAGGTACCCCAAACTCATAAAGAATGGCATGTGCCATTTTTTGAATTGTTTTGTTCATTATTTTTTCCACCTTAATTTGTTGAGGAGTCTTAACTATAGAAAATTGCCTCTTGATGCCATGTTGTTCACAAAAGTTGAGAAATTCATCTGATATGAATTATCCTCCCTTATCAGATCTAAGACATTTGATTTTTAATTATAACTCTTTCTCTACTAAATCTTTGAAGACTTTAAATTTATCAAATTCTTCATATTTATGTTTTAATAAGCCAATCCAACACTTTCTAGTAAATTCATCAATAAATATGATGAAATATTGTTCAACTCAAGTGACTTTTTCCTAATTGGCCCACACAAATCAGTATGAATAAGTTCAAGTGGCTTACTTGCGGAACCTTATTTCTCATTGAATTGTACCCTGGTTTGCTTACTGAATTGACATGATTTGCATATATTACTTTCTAGTAGAGAGATGTTCGGAAATTCATGAACTCCTCCTAGCTTACTTGACTTATGTATTTGGGTGAAGATTAGATGTCCCAATATTTTGTGCCACGACCATATTTCTTCTACTTTTCTTTAGTAACATTGTTTTAGACCGCCTTCCAAGACACAGACATTACCTGGAGTTCTTGTTCCTTTTATTACTTTTTTTCTTGTATCGAGATTCTGAACCACACAATTCTTTGATCTAAAAACAAACTCATTATCTTCGTCACACATCTTACTAACACTAAACAAGTTATGCTTCAATCATCAACAAACAAAACATTTCCAGCGTTAACTTTTTCTTTCAGCAAAATAGTTCGTTTTCCTTTGATAGCAGCAGGTGACATTAGGAGAATTTTGAAGTCTAAAATGGGCTTCCTAAGGAAATTATAAAATAATAGTGGAAATAATAAAATAATATTAGATTATATCATCAAATTTTAAAGGGAAAAAAGAAAAAATACTTTTTCAAATTATCTCCCTATGGGTTTACTCAAATTTCGAGCGAGAATACTCGTTGGATGCAGAATTTGATTCATTATCCAAGGAGTACCCATGTTGCATACTTTCGATGGACATTGCTACACAAAAAAAGAGAAATAAATGAAACATTTAATTGTGTAGAAATTTGAATAACTGATATATTATTCACCGAGATTCTTCTGATCACACATTATTTTAACTTCATGCACAATACAAAATCTCTTCTACCATTAATCATTAATTGCGGAAATAAAAACAATCGCATGTGCACATTAAAACCATAAACAATCACACATATGAACACAGTATTTCATGGGAAAGCTTAAAGCTGAAAACCCCCAACTATATGTATATTATATGTCATAGAGATCATGTAACAATCATTATACAAAGCTCCTCACAAGCTCTCAGTACAATCTCCAATTTCTACACACTAATCAAGCTAGATCTAGCAAAACACATGCTCCAATCTTTGCCACCTGATAGCCTGCCTCTACTGCGCAATCAATGCTGAAGAATGGCTCATAAATAACTTCGAACCACTTGGCTTGTACTGCGCAATCCTCATTGGCATCTCCAATCACTGGTTGTTGCAAATCATGCAACAATATAGTCACAACTGATAGTCACACTGTTCTTTCACCTATCTCTTCACTGGTCTCCACTGAAACTGTCCATGCACTGAAGTTAACTGATGTATTGTTCAGTTGATTAATGAGTTATTATTTGTGAATTAATTAAATAATTAATTCACTCCACTCTCACTAGTGTATCAATCAGTTAGACTAGATACAACTAGCTCAACTGAGTCTAACTGAGTTAAACTGAATACAAATCCATAACTACTTCTTCCAACTGTGTCATAACTCTGCCACTTGAGTTCTAACTGAGTCCTCCATGCATTAGCTCCAGTAAACCCTTAGGAATAGCGTAATTCCTTATGTCAGCTGTTGTGCCACATACGCGCAGGCGAAGTGCTCCGAGAGAATAAGATAATGTTTAGATTCCAAATATTATTAAGAGCTAATAATATCCGACATATCTATTTTTAGACTGGCAGTCTAAAATAGACTTCGCCCAAAATGTCTAAAAATAGAAGTCCATCTATTTTTTTCCAACTTGACCAACCATCCACAAATAGCAGCTTTGCAACTCATAGGGCATGATCCATATGTCTAAAAATAGACATAGTCTAAAAATGAACTTTGTAAGAAATACCACTGCTTGGGCCACTTAGTGAAGGACCATCCACAAATAGCAACCTGCAACTCATAGAACATGATCCATATGTCTAAAAATAGACATAGTCTAAAAATATACTTTGCGCCAAAAATACCCTGCGGGCCCACTTAGTGAAGGCAACTTCTTTCCACTAAGCTCATCATCTTGTTGCAATCTCAACAAATTGCAATCACGTTTTTCATGTATTTTTCATTTTTCGTCTAGCAAGGTCCATCAAAAGTGTGTAACATGGGTACTCCTTGGATGAGGAATTAAATTTTGCATCCAACGAGTATCTCGCTCGAAATTTGAGTAAAACCTGAGGGAGATAAGTTGAAAAAGTAGTTTTATTGTTTTATTATTTTTTTTATTTTTTTACTTTTTTTACCCCAAAAATGGTGAATCATCCCCCCATGGTTGACATCATCATCTTTAATCCTATTGGTTCTTATAAAATTTATTTTGGTTGTACATTTTTCTTAGGAGGCCCATTTTAGACCTCAAAAGTTATATAATAATTATTTCCAAAGGTTAGATTATTTTCTTTATTTATTTAATTAAAATACATAAAATTATATTTATTACCTGTCATGTGCTTTGAGCATCCACTCTCAATGTACCATAGGTTTTCTTGATCTCCTACATATAAAGCTAGACCACGGTTCTCATATTTGATGGTATTCTTTTTCCATACCTTAGATGTTGTTGCCATTTTCTCATTTTGAGGTGTTGATCGCCCTTTTCTCTTGCATTCAAATTATTTATGCCAAAATTTATTGCAAAAATAACATTCAGTTCCATATTGAAGAGGTGAAAAGGTATTGGAAGAGGATTTATTTATCCCAGTCTCATTCGTTTGTTTTCTTTATTCTCTAGTCATGATAGTTTTGTAAGCAACACATTAAGCAGCCTTATGACCAAAATTGTGACAAGTGAAGCATTTACCATAAAAGTAGAAGTTTTTGGGAGTATATTACCTTCTAGGGTTACTTTATCTTTGATTGAACCGAGCAAAATTTACTTGGGAAGTATTTGATCCTTTATTCTTTGCTAGAGTTTTTTTGACTGCTTATTTTTACTGCATTGAGATAGCTTCATGTTTCTATAGAAGACTTTACAGTATTATATGTTTCTCCACTGTATCCAAGACCTGTCTTTATAAGATGAGAGTGTTGTACTTTGATGATTTCATCTAAGGTTTTAGATCCTTTAGAAAATCTAAGATTAAGACCTTTTTCTTTCTCAATTTCCTTCCTTATACTTACTATTTCACATTCTAACTTTTCATTATGCTTCTCCTTTTCTATGATTTGTTTCTTCAAAGTTTCTTCTGCTAATTTAGCTTCTTCTAAACAAATTTTAAGCTGATTTATTTCTTCAATAAAAATATGTTCTTATTCTAGGGCATCCATGAAATTATCATCTGACTCATTAATACTTCTATCTTCAAATTCCATAAGTAATTTCCATTCTTGATCAGACTCACCTTCTTCACCATTTGAAATACCATCACTATCTTCATGTGTATAAAAAATTCTCTTGTTTTCAAACCTTCTCCTATTTATTTTTTGTATCTTCTTTCCCTTTCTCATGGTTTTCTCTATAGGGACACCTAGCAACATAATGACCAACTCTACCACAAGAAAAACACTTGAAAGGAATCTTAGCTTTGAATCTTCCAATACCCACTTGGAGTGTCTTTACGAAATTTTCCTCTTCTTATTCTGATACATAACCTTGTTCTTCCATTTATTTTCCTGTTGAAGTAGCTTTGAATGTGGCTTCTTTGATATTTGAGGGATTGCCTTTTCTCATTTCAAAGGCAATTAAAATCCCATGAATTTTTTCAACAGTAATATTCTTCAAGTCCTGCATTTATTCTATGGCAGAAACTTTCGAATCAAATTTGGGAGTTAGAGACCTTAATATTTTTTTCAACCAATGATGATTCTTTTATTTCTTCACCAATATTTCTCATATAATTCACGATATCATTTACCCTAATAAAGAAACTTGAGTTACTTTCATCATTGTGAATTCTAAGAGTTTCATATTGAATTATAAGTGTTTGAAGTTTGAAAAATTTTGATCCTTCCAAGCTTCCTAACAAATCATTGACGGGCTTTGCATTGGTATCATATTTCTTCTTGTGTGCTTCATCTGTGGAAATGTAGGATGGATATTGATATCCTCCTTCAATGATTCCTCATACATCTTCTCCAATTGACTACAAGTAAGTTCTTCTTCTTAACTTCCACAAAACTAGATTGGTTTCGTTGAACAATGGTGACCTGATAGATGTTCTCCCCTCTTGATTGCTCATCTTGATGAATCTTCCTTCAAGCGATCAAGCTTCTTCCGAAGGACCTACTCTGATACTAATTGTTAGGAAAAAAACTAATAGGGGGCATGAATCATTATTTTAAAACTTGATTTTTTTTTCTTGTTTTGATTTATGCACACAACTATTCTAAAGTAATCATGCATATTTACGCGACTTCTATGCAGACAAATAGCATATATCCAATCAACTTATTTTTCAGTTAATTCAACATCTGTTTATCTCGAACCAATATGTCAGTACTTCATTAGCATTAGATAAACAGTAACCATGTGCAATAATAATTGAATAAAACATCACATATAAGAAACCTATATGAACACCATTATTTTTAAGAGGAAACCCAATGTGGGAGAAAAACACAATTGTTGTCTTCTATGTCTTATTTGTATTATGATGAAATAATTATTACAATATTTTACTAGCCTAAACTCATACCAGTACACAGGCACCCACCTGCAAAAGGATACAACCTTCTCTTGTTCTCCATCACTCATTAGAATGGAGATCCAAACCCCTGATCTTGTTTACCGGTACCCACAGGAAGGGATCACGTACCCCCTGATTTGATTACCAACTATTACTAGTAGGAAACTTCGACTTCCTTACTAAAGGCTCCAACCCTCAACACATTCGTGGACCACGTTTCACAAATTTTCACATTGGATCCACCTGATTCAAAACATCACAACTTGTAAGCCACTTTTCATCAAATTTTCAGACTAGACCCACTACCATCATTTAAGCTCAAAACAAAATACCAACACTAAACCAAAACACTGCATCAACTCATTAAACCAACTGAAAACCTTGATCAACAAAATTTCAAAATATATATGCTACTATTCTTTAGCATATCCATGTGTACACACAAATTCCTTGAAGTATACCTGTGTACAAATCTCAAAGCACTGAACCCTAAAACTGAATCACTGTCATTTTGAAATAAACAATGATTTACATAACCACTGAATCATTCTAAAATAATTACATAACCATCACAGATATTCAATCACATGAAGCGAGCATCATCATCACTCTTCAATATATCAATCCACAATTAATTCAACTTCAATCATTACAGTTAAAACCAGACATAAAGTAAGACTTCATTGACAAACAACAACAAACTCATCAAGACTAATTAAATTGATTTCATATCATATTGAGGAAAACCTTGGGATATATATGTGCTTCCCATAAATCATTTATGTGTGTACACACGCACTTCAGTAATCAAACCCACATACAGATCTGTCCAAGCTGTCGAATCTACATGTGACTTATCAGAATGAGACCCGCGTATGCAATGTGCCTTTCAGTTATCAAACATGCATAAAGATCTACAATTATTGGCTTATACCTTCACTGCACATCATACCTTCATAAAAAAACCGTATTTTGGCATACATAATAAAACATGTGTCAAACATTAATATCACAAGTCAAACCAATCCATACGTAAATTACCAATGTATATTCATTTCATATCTATTGGATTTGATTCATCAATATTCCCAGGTGCACACTTATTTCAGATCAAACACTCATTAATAACTCGTACCATGCACTTGCTTCAGTTCAAACTATTCATCAAATACCCATCACTTCCACATAAAACACTTTGATCTTCTTCCTTATATAGCTTAGGCCTTAGCCAATACCACGGGTCAAATCCATAGTAAGGTCAATGGTATTCCTGGATGGGATCAAATATCGGTTGACATGCTCATTACTATGGGATAATACCATGGTAAATACCCTTGGTATTTATGATACCATAGTGCAGAAATTGTGCGTGCTTCCTCTTCTCCATATGCACGTGTGTACGTGGCTTTGCTTCATAGAAATTGTGTGTATTTATTCAACATATCACCTTCAGCATTCTTCTGTCCCTAAACTGTTATGCCTTTGTTTACTCTCTCTATCACATGTGAACTAGCCTATAGACTTATATTTTTATCAATATGTTGACATCTTCATCAAGTAGGTTTCCATCAAGGACAACACATCAAGTAGGTTGTCATCAAGTAAAACACGTGTCATAATTCCAACATTAGCATGATGTAACATATCATGTGCATTATATAATAAAAATATAAATCATTAACTAACATGCATGCATGGAAAAAATATAGAAAAATTACATTCATGCACAAAAATTTGCATTTACTCTGAGGTCCAGTGCTACAACCTCGCTCGGATACCACTCCATAACATGCCACCCCACATTTACTCGCTTTTACAATCTCATCAAGGTAAACATGAGATGAGAGTTACTATGCATGACCCAGCATCCAAGTTCCAGTTATGGAAGTGGGGGCTACTATCCTTAAACTTATTGCAACCTCCCAGGGACGCCTAATCACCCAGATGTCATACAGCGTCCATTGATTATCTTTTCCTGAGTTGGAACTAAATTTCAACTTGAATTTACAACCCATCTGCATGAATGCAGTCTATTCCATGTGCTACAAAGGCTCTAGCTGCACACACAAGTCGTCCTCCATGCGACTATAGCAAAAAATCCACAATTTTGTGCATGTAGTCACAAATTCAATGCCATATTTTTAGGGCTATTCTATAAGCCACTGCCCAAAAATTTCTATAATTTTGTCTATGATGATAACAATTTTGCATAATCTATACTTAGGCTCAAATATTACCCAAACTTTCCAATCATGTGATAAGCATTTAGACAAACACATGTTAAACATAGTAACTATAGGTCATGGATGCATATATGTTCATTGTCTCATTAGTTTCCCTAGAGAAACATCAAGAAGGTTGTTTGCGTCAAACACTAGTTAGCTCATGCATTCATATAACCATTCAATAACTTATCAAACCATGAAAAATATCCAAAATAAGAGAACATCATACAACAAGAATGTACCATGCATATAACCAACATTTAACCAAAATGAATTCATGAAAAAATAGTCATAAAATCAACACAATAACAAATACATGTGCTCATTGATATCAGTAATAAATAACACATAATAACATATGCATAAAGCCAACTAATATTGGGACTTCCACATACCACTCGACCATAGATTGGGCTAAACCAAATATTTCTTTCATCCAGTCACCCCCATGACATATTCCAAGCATGAATGTGGGATCACATGGGATAAACCAAAGAAAAACCAACTAGGGAATCCAAATTCTAAACCACTTCAACCCTCAGCCACAGTGATTTCACCTTAACTAGTCCAGAAATTACCAAAACCAATACAAGCTTGGATGCCTCAGACTTTCTTCATCATAGCTAGAGGAATTTTCTTGTCTCCACCCAACCTGTCAAGATTTCTAGGAGAAAACCATCTTGTTATGAAACTATCTCCAAAAATAGAAGAAAAGAGAGATCGATGCCTTATAAATAAGCCACTTCGATGGGGAAACCTCCTTAAAATTACATAAATTAACAATTATTGGATGATGCAAATGACAAAACTTGCTTTATATATATAGCAGTCCATGGGGTCACAATATAATCCTAGCCGACCTAACAATAATAATGTAAGGGCACAATAATAACAATATGGGGGTTATAGGGGTACAACAATAAAAATAAGGGGGGCTACACTAACATAATAAGGGACTACACTAGTAATATAGGGACCTAACATGCCCCTCTCCTTCAAACAAGTGTTGTCCTCAACGCTTGATTATTTCTTGATGCTTCTGTATAAAATTCTCATCCTCCCATGTGGAATCTTCAACAAGAAAGTTCTTCCACTTGCTGAGATACTCTGAAATTTATCAATTTTATACTTGTTGAGTTCTTATTTCTGTGACTACTTCAGAACTTCTTTGGTGTGATGTTGATCTTCCTGTTGTTTCCTTCGATTATGCACAAAAGTTAGGTTATACTTTGAGAGTTAGAGAACTTGTTGTTGATGCTCGATGTGATCTTCCACTACTTCATTATCCATATTATCTTTCATTTGATCCTTCAAACCGTCCAAATTAGCCTTCATTTTTTCTTTTAAACCATCTATTTCATCTTCGGTTCCTCTTCATAAGATCGAAATTTGTTGCACTTGGTACTGTAATTTTGATATCTCATACTGCAATTCTTCCTCTTCACACGTCATAGTAGAGCTTTCTGAGGGCTTAATGGATGTGGAATTATTTTTGGGAGGAATTATAGAGCCCAATACTAACAAAAATACTTCGATATACACTTGGAATCACTTCAAAATTATTTTTCAAACAAATGTTATGCAATTTGTTTAAAAAAAACACACATTTTTCTTGCTTTTGAGGAGCTCGATATTGAAACTAAATTATATATGTGATTTCAGATCCTCGATATCTGAAATTTGGTCCTGTATTAGCCCTATGAATCTTATTTTGAATGCCATGGGTCTGACCTAATTTGGATTCTTCAAGGTAAAGTTATGCCCAATCTCCCACAATTACCTAATTATGGACTCGTTCAATAGTATGAAATTGTATTGTATGCCACGTGTCATTGTTTCCTCCTTCAGGTCTCAAATTGATACACAGAAAACCAAAGTTCATGTACTTGCAGCCACCTTTTATAGAATTCCAATCCGATGCTCAGAGAGAGAGTTATGATGATTTTCCCACGGTCACCTCTTTGAGATGAAATTTGGGAGCCTGAAAGAACCCTAAATTCCACAGATCATATCTCCGAAAATATGGCGAACCAAGATTTGAAAATTTTACACAACGTTCCTCAGGCTTTCGGCTTCACTATGTAAAAATTTCATCTTTTTAACCTTCGTATAAAAAATGTTATATCGAAAATTCCACGATGACCTTTTTATGTGAAATTCGGGAGCCTGAAAAAACCCTAACTTCCACAGAATATTTCTCTGAAAATATTGTGAACCAAGATCTGAAATTTTTACACAATGTTCCTCAGGATTTCGGCTTCACTCTATAAAAATTTAACCTTATAAACCTTTGTAGAAAAATATTTATAGAGAAAATTCCACGATGGCCTGTTTGGCACAACGAAACCCTAGAATCCAAAGGCTCTGATACCAAATTTTATGAAACCAGCTCCAAAAATAGAAGAAAAGAGAGATTAAATCCTTATAAATAAGCCACTTTGAGGGGGAAACCTCCTTTACATTAAATAAATGAAAAATTATTGGATGATACAAATGAAAAAACCTCCTTTCTATATATACGAGTCCATGGGGTCACAATATAATCCTATCCAACCTAACAATAATAATGTAAGGGAACAATAATAATAATATGGGGATTACAAGGGTACAACAATAAAAATAAGGGGGGATACACTAACATAATAAGGGAATACTCTAGTAATATAGGGACCTAACACATCTCCACCATCAACCCTTGGGAATTTTCCTAAGACCACCTTAACCAGGATCCAAAATCTATCGGTAATCCAAAGCTTAACCAAAACAGGGAACCCACTACATCATGGCTATCCAGGAAATGGAAAAGGAAAGGTTGTACATCACTTTCAATCAAAGAAAATACCATTCCAATGACATAAAACATGAAAAAATATCCAATGCATAGACCATGCATCAAATCCCAACATGCTAAATCACGCATGTACATTGTTACCTATAAATCCACAACTATTTTCTGCCCTTTCTTGATGTTTTACAAACTTCCTCTTGCACTCCCTTGCTTTCCTTGCTTTCTTTCTCCCTTATTATTTGAGTGAATCAATGTCCAAGAATGTGTGTGAGTGTTATCCCTCTTTTTATTTTCCTTCTTCCTTTCATTTTTCTTCATTTTCCCTTGCGTGCATATTCCTATCCCTTCATCTTACTTTTCTCTTAATTTCCTTTATTTCTTGTATTAAATGTCCATTTACTGTATTTTTCCTTTTCTAATGTCAATGTCAATTTCCATAGCCAATAATAATCCATATGTTAATCCCAATATAATACTTTTCCCCTCCATTCATCTTGGAATATGTGTCCCATGACTTTGGTTTTATTTTATTTACGTGGAAAATTAACCTGGGGTTGTTACAATTGTGTCACAGATAAGCACTGATATTTTTATGTAAAAATATGAATTATATTTTCATTCCCAATGGCCCTCCCTCTCAATTCTACCAACCACCATCATTAAATCCCATTTACCTTATATAAATGAAATGTCTTTCGGATTAATCACATCATTATGATTTGGTCTCTAGCGGGTGTCCTTAAGCTTTATTGTTTCTTACATTTGGAAATTTTTCGAGTGAGGGACCCCCTCCTGTTAGAAAAGACAAATTTTCTAGAAAAAATAGCTTTTTGGTTACCTCTGTCAACCTTTTCTCAGCCTATAGATTCAATTATAGGGTGCTAACATTCTAGTGTCATTGTCGGGGAACAAGAGTCAAATTTTCCCTGGGAAGATGTGTCATTTTGAGAAATATATCATAGCCTTATGGGTGATAGGTTGATAAGCATTAATAGGCTGAAAATCACCTTGAAATTGTGATGTGATCAATTGTATGTGAATTTGTGTGAGGAAATCTGGCTTCAAGGAGATATACTAGGAAAATTCTTGAACCAAACCCTCCTGAAATTGTAAACAGTCCTGAAAAGTTGCTTAGGAAAAAGAGAGCATCCGAAGAAATTCAAGGAAGTAATATTCCCTTTGGAAGGTCTTACTCTCTTCCTAAATTTTTTTTAAGAATTGAAGATATTGAGTTCGATTTTCCTTTTTAAAACTCTCTATTCAGGACAAACTTTGAGTATTTTGTTTCTGAAATTCTCATAGATGAATCACTGTTGAGAAGAATGTCCAAGAGTGTGTGTGGGCGTTATCCCTCTTTTTATTTTCCTTCTTCCTTTTATTTTCGTTCATTTTCCCTTGCGTGCATATTCTTATCCCTTCATCTTACTTTTCTCCTATTTTCCTTTATTTCTTGTATTAAATTTCCATTTACTGTATTTTTCCTATTCTAATGTAAATGCCAATTTTCATAGCCAATAATAGCCCATATGTGATTCCCAATATAATACCTTTCCCCTCCATTCATCTTGGAATATGTGTCTAATGACTTTGATTTTATTTTATTTACATGGAAACTTAACATGGGGTTGTTACAATTGTGTCACATATAAGCACTAATATTTTTATGTAAAAATATGAATTATAGTTTCATGCCCAATGGCCCTCCCTCTCAATTCTACCAACCACCATCATTAAATCACATTTTCCTTATATATATGAAATTTCTTTCAAATTAATCACATCATTAGGATTTGGTCTTTAGCGGGTGTCCTTAAGATTTATTGTTTCTTACATTTGGACATTTTTTGAGTGAGGGAGCCTCTTCCAGTTATAAAAGAAAATTTTTCTAGAAAAAATAGGTTTTTGGTTACCTTTGTAAACTTTTTCTCAGCCTAGAGGTTTAATTATAGGGTGCTTACATTATGGCGTTGTTGTGGGGGACGAGAGTCAAATTTTCCCTGGGAAGATGTGTCATTTTGAGAAATATATACTAGCCTTGTGGGTGATAGGTTGATAAGCATTAATAGGTTGAAAATCACCTTGAAATTGTGATGTGATAAATTGTATGTGAACTTGTGTGAGGAAATATGGCTTCAAGGAGATATACTAGGAAAAATTTTGATCCAAACCCTCCCAAAATTGTAAACAGTCCTGAAAAGTTCCTTAGAAAAAAAGAGAGCATCCAAATAAAGTCAAGGGAGTAATATTCCCTTTGGAAGGTCTTACTCTCTTCTTGATGTTTTTAAGATCTTGAGTTCAATTTTCCTTTTGAAAATTCTCTGATCAGGACAAAATATGAGTATTTTGTTTCTGAAATTTTCCTAGATGAATCAGTGTTGAGACACTATATCTCACCTTCAAATTTTGATATCTGTGAGTCTGACAGAAATTTTTTATATCAGTTTCAAAAGTTTGAGGGTCTAGTAAATAAGCTGCACCAAACTGTTGAAAAGAAAATCCATTTTCTAGCATACATCTCCTCTCTCATCTCCATCTTTTACTTCATTTGATGTACCTACATATACTGCATCTATTTTTATAGTTTCTACAAACTCACATGTCATTTCACCTCCTATATCATTTGTTGTTTATGCATCACCTACCATAGTCACCACTCAACCAAATTTTTTGTTGCCCTCTCTTACATCGATACCAAATGTCACTATAGCAAGATCACCATTGTTGGAACAGAGTCCTCCAAAGGCTGCGAATTGGGACAGTTTTGAGTATTTTTGTATATTTTTGGCATATTTTAGTCTAGCGCAGGGGTTTTTGGGTGGGTCAAAGCCCCAAAAGCATTATAATGGGTCAAAGGGTAGACCTAGAGTCCGCAAACCACGGTTTGCAGACCATAGGCAAGATTAGGCTAGATCGTTATAAATAGAAGGAAATTTTGAGTCAATAGGTAGGCATGAATCAAGATTGGTGTGAATTATGAATTAGTAGATCTGTTTGGGTTATTGTGGGAAAGGACTCCTATTGGCTGTGTGCGTGGAGATCCTCAGTCCTGCTGTGTGCGGACCCTGCTATTGTGTGCACAGGTTGGGTTTTGGGTATTGTGAAAGGATCTGAAGGATTAATGAAAGCAGAAGGTTGATGGAATATCTGAATCTATTAATGCGAATCTATGATATCTGCTATGTTATGCATGGTTCCGTGTTAAGCTACGAAAGTAACTGTGTTATTTTCTTATGTTGCGTTGACATTTGATCTAGATCTGTCTATTATACTTTATGCAAGAATATCTGTGATAGTTGCGTTATTGTTATGTGAATTTATGATATGTTGATTACTGTGATTATATTTGGTATTGCGCACATGGATGCGAAGGTATCTATAGATCATGGTTCTGTGATATATGATCTGGTAATTATGAAGTCGAACGCAGCTCTCCTTGACTTACCTACTCTCTCCTAGGGTGTAGAAACCTGGTTCCAACACCCTCCCATACTGCTTCGGGTGAGACTTTGGTATCTGCAAGCAGGTCACTGCCAAAAGGGCCAGTAATATAGGGGTTTGTTGGAAAACCTTAACCTTCGAACCTGGGTCAGAACCCCTCGAGCCAACAAATAGTTCTGTTGCCAGGACCGGGAGAATTTTGAGAGAGGGATCAGGTAATGCCAAGGCCGTATTGGAAACCTGAAAGAAAAGAAATTTATGAATGGTTTGAATAGCAAGTTCAGGAATTCGCAGTAAAATAAAACCGCAGTAAGAGGTTGACCATCGAAGAGTGGAAGAATAAGTATATTTTCACGGAGATCTACGATATCTTCTCTGTAACAATTGCGATCGAGCTCCAGGAGTGGCTCACAAGGTTGGTCGAATTTCAGAAGTGTTGGAAGGACGAGCGGGTCACACAGTGGACCCCAGAATAGATCCAGCAGTTAGAGAATACTGATAACACCATAACTTGCACAGTGGACCACTAGGTGGACAGTGTGCTAGGAGGGTTCGTGATATAATTTCCCATCGATCATTTTGTCTCCTACTTTGAAGTAGATCGAATATTCTTCAAAGGTTTCCGGGGTAAGTTTCTGAAGACCTTACCATTGCTAATTAAGATATTACTGTGTGAAAAGAGTATTCTATGTAGCCACACCGAATGAATGACCTCTAATCTGGACGGGAGTACGACACGAAGTGGCAAATACTATCGAAGCAACCAAGAAGGAGATAGATCTGTCTATAGTCTGATAAGAGAAGAAACTGCGCAGAGTCCTCCAGCCACACCACTTTTAAACCAGCATAGGGGTAAGAATTCACCTACACCTCTGCCACCACTGGAAGATGACATGGCTGCACACATGAAGTTGCCTACCTTTAAAGGTGTGGGAGATGAATACATGGATCAGTTCTGGTTTGTCGCAGAATCGGTATGGACTGTACAGAATGTAGCTAGTGATACGGTGAAGAGGGCACAGTTGTCCCTTGCCTTTGAAGGAAGAGCTTTGGATTGGTATATGGGATACCTCGGCCAGCATGCAAACGCAACCATTGAAGAGATTAAGAATGCCTTGAAGCAATAGTTCAAGAAGCCTAAGTCCTACTCTCAAATAGTGGTTGATCTAAAGGATTTCAAGCAAGGGCCGTCTGAGTCAGTGTGGGAGGCCAATCAGTGACTGAAGAAGGTGATCAGAGAAGGAGTATTTCAGTATGATGACAGACATCACATGGAATGGTTCATTTCTATGTTGCTGCCTCACCTGCGCGTACCTATGGGTCACTTCGAATCACAGGAAAAAGCCTTGGAGGTCGCTATGAAGTTAGAAATTGTGCCCAGAGATGATACCCAGCTGGGCGTCCAACAAATCCAAGGACAACTGGAGGTGATGCACATGGAGATCCAAAATCTATGAAAGGAGCGAGGGTTAGAGGCTAGCCCTAAAACATGGTGCATACGATGCATGACGAATGGTCACACCAAGGATAACTGCCCTCGGTTAGCAGACTGTATGCAGGTTGGGGGACCTAGTCCGCTACGCCCTAGGGAAGTTACAGGATCAAGTGGGCCGGCGCTATGGTGCGATGATTGTCACATTGTGGGGATGCACGACACAAACCATTGTCCCCACCTTGTTGCTTATGTCCCAGAAGTAAAGCAGCAATGGTGCAGGTTCTACAGGTCGGTAGGACATGATGAACAGAACTGTCAGACATATGATTTGATGATCGATCGAGGGAACCTCTATAGGGTACAGTCAGATCCATCCTTGCCAAGATACCTCTCGAGCACAGGTGGCTCCCCAGCTAGGGGCAGGGGAGGTGGAAGAGGTGGAAGCGCAGGCCGGGGATGAGGGAAACTAATCTGTTATAATTATG
The DNA here is from genome assembly GCA_034641835.2 of Pinus albicaulis. Lineage (NCBI taxonomy): Eukaryota > Viridiplantae > Streptophyta > Pinopsida > Pinales > Pinaceae > Pinus > Pinus albicaulis. The sequence continues at coordinate 248,817,360 of CM076573.1, read as the reverse complement.
GAGAAGTAGGACACTTTGCCAGGGATTGTCCAAACCCTACAAGGCAGTCCTGCTGGTATTGCAAACAGTTGGACCATGCGATTGAAGATTGTCCAATCTTGATAGCAAAGATGCAGGATAAGAAGCCGACACCTACGCAGAATGTGCAAAGGGTTAAGGCTGAACTATGAGACAAAGATCCAAGTGTGAATTTCGTAACACGCAGTGGGATGGCCACTAGGGGGCTTGGGGAGAAGACTGTGATTGAACCTCTAATCCGAAAATCAGTTATCAAGCAGGAAGGTTTGGATCTAAAAAAGGAAAAAGAAACGTTTGTTGCAGCTCGCAAAGACTTTGTTGAGGCAAAGGCATTTACTTTGCAACCGTCGGGAGACCTCAAGGCAGATGAGGAGGTCAAAACCTTTTTACAGGCATGTATGAAGCTGTTGCACAACCCATAGGCTATGGAAAATCTTCAGGCATTAATAGATAGCTGCATAGCATGACCTAGCCCCCCTCCGGAAATCAAGGACGTACACAAACTATATAGATATAAGAAACGCACTAGTATGGAGATGTGGTTAACTATGTAGATTGGTGATTACGAGATGGATCAGGTTATTTTGGACCTAGGGTCAGATGTGAATGTATTACCTAAACAGACTTGGCAATGAATGGGGGAACCTAAGCTAGAATGGTCCACTATCCAGCTACCTATGGCTAATCAACAGAATATTATACCCTTGGGGATACTGCGAAGATTATGGTAGATATCGCAGGGGTCAAGGTCCAGGATAATTTTGAAGTAATTCAAGTTGTAGAAGATGCAGTCCCCTACCCTACGCTCCTAGGCTTGGATTGGGCCATTGATATGGGAGGCATCATTAAGCTAAAGAAGAGAAACATGGTATTTGAAAATAACGGTACAAGGGTGATAGTACAATTAGATCCTGCTGAAGGTGAACGATACACAGAGCCAGTGGGCGACGAAGAGGATGTGGATCACATCTATAAGTTGACTTTGCAAGATGAATATTGGATCAACCCCACGGTGGATGGAGTACTCTGCTAGGAAAAGGATAGTGAATGCTTCTCCGACTCCGATGGGGAGATAGAGAATTGGAAAAACTGGTTACGTGTTGTCTTTGAGCTGCAATGTCTTCGGGTCACAAAGGACTTCCGCTGCGTTTCCTCAGAGGTAAAAGACCTAACTTATTTTGATGGTTCTGGTAATATTAAGGAATTTTTATGAGCATTCAAAGCTGAGGTTCCAAGGGAACGAAGGCTATGGGCCCTTAAGCTAGCCATGCATGGAACACCTGCGTGATGGTGGGAGATGCATGAGGAGGCATTCCAGGATTGGGAGGAGTGTTGGGATATGATAATCCTACGATTTGAGGCCCCATATGATGTATGATTTAAGACATTCCTTGGGCCAGAAGACCCACGCGAATATCTGTTCGCTTGGATAGAACAGTGGTGTGACAGGACTACCAAAGAGTGGGTTCATCTATTTATTCATGCCCTGGGACCACTTCCCAATGCATGGTACTTATATGTGGAGATACATCAGCACACCCGCCACTGGGAGACTTTGAAGGATGAATTTCTGGGAACATTTGCGCTAGTAGGCAAGATAGAGGTGCTTGACGCAACTCTGCAGGACATTGACACTGTAGCATGGGGTGAATCGCACCTGTATGTCGCACCTGAAGTGCCCACATGGGAAACACGGGTACCAAGCATGGTCAACTACCGCAGCCTAACTCCAAAAGAAGGTAAGGATGATCCACAAGATGTTTCTGACTCAGAATTGGATGAGATGCGTACAGTTACCAGACCATTCAGGCTGCAAAGGGGTAGCATTGAGACGCACCCCACGTTGGCTAAGATTTGGGGTGCAGATACAAGAGGCAGAGTTATCATTTATCCGAAAACTCTTACAACAAGGGAACATCTGCGTTCAATTCTCTACCATGCAAGTTATTATAGAAATTTTTTTCAGGGGTATGCACTAATCACAACACCTCTAAAATACTTGCTTACGAAGAAGGCCTGGTTATGTTGGGATGACATATGTCAGCCAAACATATCTTTGGTTTTGAAGTACCTAGGGATCAAGCCTGTGTTGGGGGAAAATGCACAGGGGGTGCAGGTGTTTAACCCAAATGTAGAAGGTATTCCAAGTGCATAGGAGGTGCAAAAACTAGTCGTTGGCACAATAACATCTGGTAAAAATCAAAAGTTACCGTTGAAAGGAACGGCCCGTTGGCATTTAATGGGGAGAATTTTGGGGATTTTTTACCATTTACCTGATGGTAATTTCTAGGTGAATTTTACCCTACAGTTGGATGACCGCAGGCACTATAAAAAGGGCAGGATAGCTTAGACAAGGGTTCCGTCTCACTTTCATAGCTTGTACTTATCGTCTTTGTCTCGAACAAGCTTGAGCTGTAATATTTTTCAGGTCTGCACTATCCCTTTCATGTCTGATCAACCTCCTCCTTCTGACAGTAGCCACCCAGATTTGGGATTCATTTTCCACGCTAGGATGACGGCCACTAACCCTGCTAAACCCTCAGCACCTACAGACCCAGAAATTGAGGAAGTAATGGAGATTGGGTCTGAGGATGAAGAAGTGCTCTCGACAGCAATCACAAGGAAGGGAAAAGAGAAAGCACAGGGCTCAGGGAAGCCCCTAAAAGTTTCGAAATGGGCTGCGGAGAAGCCTATGACTTCCCCAAGGCATGCCAAGTCCCCGAGAGCAACGCCTCAGACTCAGGCTACGCAGGAGAAAGCCCAACCTGCCAATCTGATCAACTGGTTACCTCCCTTCATCTGACTGCACAGGCCCTCGACGCCCACACCAAAGAACCTCGACGGTCTGATTACCTATCTGCAGACGCCACTAACCCCAAGAGAGGTCCCTGTCCTTATTTACCCTTGTGGAAGGCTCCATGAGGTCAAATTTGACGATCACAACTTGGCTAATTATGAAGCCTTCCCTGAGCTAGCCCCCGCATTGTACTTCGACACAATTTATGCGAATTATGGGGTCACAGTCATTCCTCAGCGCTAGGTATGTGGATTGGCCGGATTTGAGCTCTTGAACCTGCTGTGGATGCCCCACTTTGGCCACTACAACGTCACGGATCGGCTGGCCCGACAGTTGCTCACCTTAATTCACGATGGTTGCCTATGGATTCAGGATAGAGTCCCCATTGATATTGTGTTGGTTCACAGAATTACGGGCCTTCCCATGAACGGGTTGCACCCTTTGGAGCGTGTCAACAAGAAATATGAGGGGGAAACCACTGAATATGTGCATCAGACCTACCATGTGGAAAGGAATATGCGGGGCTTTGTCGTCAAATCTATCAGTGACCATGCTATGTAGATGGGTACCATGTTATTAGCATGCAAGCTAATGCGAAAGTGCCAAGTCGCAACCATCCCTGCTTATGTATTTCGATTAGCAGGTCAGTGTGCGAAGGGGTTCTACCTCAATTGGGCCCAATACTTATGCGATGAGTTCTTGACCAACGTCCGTGAATCTCGGGAGTAGGGAAAAGCCTTTTTCTATGCCTGGTTACTGTTCCTTATAGCCCTAGTCGCCTGGGAGGCCCCTACGGATTCAGTCATCCCTGAGCTCACCCGAGATATGCGCGAAGGGGCTCGGTATTCCCATTTGTTGGATTCTGAAGACACGTAGTGCATAGAGGATAACTAAGTCTTATGGGTCCTCTTCCAGAGTAGCGTGGCAGCAGCCATCAATTCTCAACCTCGGTTGTCCCCAACAATATATGACAGATACAAATGTATTGCAGCATTCTAGGTTACCATGCACAACATTTAGATCCATGGCCACAAGGATAAAACATGGACGTCACTTCCTTATATGGTAGCATAAGAGGAAATTAATAGTGTTATTGCGCTATGGCCTCCTGCTTGGAAGATAGGCTTCAAAACCAGCGCAAGGGGCACCACAGGGACTAGCACGATGCAGGTGCTCCCACCTGTTATCATCAAGGATACTAGAGGCGCGAGTAAGAGTACAGCAAAGGACTCAAGCACAGCCGCGAAAAAGGACACATAGCCAAAGCAGGCCACCAAGAAGGACACCGAGGTTGAAATCTAGGTCGATTCGCAACCAGATCTGGGCACGAAGGAAGTAAACATCGGAGGTACCACCTCCCCCTAAGGTACAAAGTGAACAGGAAATCCTGTCAAGGGGCCCCGAAAGAAGAAGCGCGCCCAGCGGAAGGAATGAGATGAGATGGTTACATTGACTAAGGGAGATCTCGAGCAAATTGTAGATGCAATCACACTGGCCACAAAACACAAATGGGTAGCTTTAGAGGAACAACAGAAGGCTGCGATCAACACCATCCAGGCTGAGCTTCACACCCTGTAGTTAAAGATAGACACGTTATAGACCAGCGTGGTTCAGGAACGAACTCCCTTGACATCTATCAGTACAGCGCTAGTTACAGAGGAAATACGTCTTTTTTCCTTACCTAGCATCGCCCTTGTGATCAGTCTGCCTGACCAGGAAATAAAACTCCAAGCAGGTTCAGGGGTGCAGTTGAATCTAGCCAAGCTGCCCCACGAAGCATTGCAGGGTCTCCACATCGCTGTGTTTCAGGAGATTAACCATCAGGACCAACAAGTACACCAACAACTCGGTGTGGCCGAGCCGACCATCGCATAGCAGAATGTGGAAGTGCTCCTCGCTGTCACGCAACAAGCAGAGCTCGAAACCTTGATCCACTAGCTCTACACAGAGGTTACAAAAGAGATCCTGGCCGTAGCCACCCCTCAGGATAAATTTGAAGGATTGGTCGCAGCATTGAAGGCTTCCAGGATGGAAATGCAGGTGATTAAGACATAGCTGGAGCAGCAAATCACTTACATACAGGCCATATTTCAGCCCGAAACACCTCCGAAGGTACGAGCCTAGCGTACTTCCTTGGTAACCATGGCTACAACACCATTATAGGGCAGATTCTCAGGGCACCCAGTTACTAGAGATAGCCATGCAGTTATGGACCAAGGTCTAGCACGATATGATCCTCCAAAAAATAAATTAGGACTTGCGGCAGAAGGAGGAAGCTTTTGGGCAGATCAAGGCTACATTACCCACCTTGGTTCCTGCATAGTGTTTGGCATGATTGAGGACTAGCAACACCCTCCAAGATGAGATTGAGGAGCTCCAACATAAGAATCACGTCATCGGAGAATTCTTGAAGCCTTGGGCTATCGCAACCCTCTAGCTCTCACAGGATGTTGATGTTGTTGTTAAGCGACTGAATCATACACTGGAGAATGTCACCGCTGCGACAGAAGGACCGACATCACAGAAGCTCGTGGATATTGCACAGAGCGTTGCTGCTCAGATTCAAGAAGTGTTTCCCCCGTTGGTCGCAGCCGTCAATGAACTGCGTGCACAGGTGGACACCCCACCACCACAGTGACTCGGGACAAGTCACAAGATTGTGTTGGGGGACTGTTGGAACAGGGTCCTCCAAAGCCTGTGAATTGGGACAGTTTTGAGTATTTTTGTATATTTTTGGCATATTTTTGTCTAGCATAGGTTTTTTAGGGTGGGTAAAAGCCCCAAAAGCATTGTAATGGGTCAAAGGGCAGACCTAGAGTCCGCAAACCACGGTTTGCGGACCACAAGAAAGATTAGGCTAGATCATTATAAATAGAAGTACATTTTGAGTCAATAGGTAGGCATGAATCAAGATTGGTGTGAATTACAAATTAGTAGATCTGTTTGGGTTATTGGGAGAAAGGACTTCTGCTAGCTGTGTGCATGGAGATCCTCAGTCCTGCTGTGTGCGGACCCTGCTATTATGTGCGCAAGTTAGGTTTTGGGTATTGTAAAAGGATCTGAAGGATTAATGAAAGCGGAAGGTTGTTGGAATATTTGAATCTGTTAATGTGAATCTCTGATATCTGCTATGTTATGCATAGTTCTATGTTAAGCTACGAAAGTAACTGTGTTATTTTCTTATGCTGCGTTGACATCTGATCTGGATCTGTCTGTTATACTTTATGCAAGAATATCTGTGATAGTTGTGTTATTGTTCTGTGAATTTATGATCTGTTGATTACTGTGATTATATTTGGTATTGCGCACATGGATGCAAAGGGATCTACATATCAGGGTTCTATGATATACGATCGGGTAATTGTGACGTCAAACACAACTCTGCTTGACTTACCTACCCTCCGCCAGGGTGCAAAAACCTGGTTCCAGCACCCTCCCATACTGCTTCGGGTGAGACTTTGGCCTACGCAAGCAGGTCACTGCCGAAAGGGCCACTAGTATAGGGGTTTTTTGGCAAACCTTAACCTCTGAACCTAGGTCAGGACCCTTTGAGCCAAAAATCATCCACTCAGACATCAACCATGGCATCTAGATATACCCCTTTGATTTTACCTTCTCAGTTACATGACTTTCCTAAGAATTATGGTCAAAGACTCCCTCAGTATGATGGCACTGGTGAAACTAATGCTAAACATCATCTGTAGATCCTTTATAAGTATTGAAGTTTAAAAAGACATCCTAGTGAATCAGTTCAAGACTTTTCAACAAGGTATATAACTCCATTCCAACAGATATAAAACCCCCTCCCGGATTAGCTTTACTCCACTATTTCAATCTAGAGATGGCATACCAACTTAGAGAAAGGAACCCTGCAACACTTTAAGGCATGCAGAGAAATGCAGTAAATGTGGAGGAAAATCTTTTGGTGAAGAAATTTAAGATGAAATCAGAGAGGAGAGTAACTATAAAATAAGAACCCGGTACTTCATTTGATGCAAAATTGGATACCGTAGTCGTGGTGCTTACTAATATATGCAGAGGTTCTGTATGCCAAAGGTGTAACGCGATAGCAAGAGTTATCTTATATGCTTTCCGGTCCCTGCAATCCCCATCCCACACATTGGAGGACCATTTATGTGGCTTATATGTAGTTTCATGCCTTGCAAAAAGTGTCATTGCATCCCTTTCCATGAGAAGAACATCTCCTCTGTTGACTATTCCTATAACAGACCATCAAAAACATATGATTTTGGGTCGGCACTGGCAAGAAGTTATGGCCTCGTACCAATAAGAGAAGTAGCACTGGGCCCCGTGACCATTGGCACTCTGTCTTAGTGGATTTCCTGCGCTGAGTTGTTTTTGGAAAGTTTTTTAAATATATAAGTGAAGTTTCGATTGCCAACCACTTCATGAGCAGAGTCAACATGGGTTGTTCGACTGAATAATGTTGAACATCTTCCTTTGGCTTCTTGTTTCCTACTTTTGAGCAACCTCCCAAAGGATAAGGCATCCCTTCCACCATTTGAGGGATCCCAACCTCCTCCTCCTCTCCTATAAATACATCTCTCTCACATAGATGAAACTAGCTGAACATTTTGGAGAATAGTTGAAACAATCTAATATAGCTGGTGTGAGATACAGTAGAGAGAGACCCTTGTCAAGACAAATTCTAGGCTAATTGCCTCGCCAAGTCCCATTCCCCGACGAATGCTCGAGACGCGTTTCGACTGGACCCGCTGAAGGAGGTTGTGACTTCAAGGCTCATTTGGTTGTAATCTCTTTCTCTCTCTTAATTAATGCATGACTGATGTTTTGGTTCCCGTCTTGTATTTGATATGATTAGTCTTTTGCAATACGTTTAATTCTCCTTGACCAATTAGATAGTTATGAATGCAAATATTGTTTCGTATGCTGTTATCGTTCTTTGATCCTTGTGCAGGCACCTAAGTCCCATTGTTGAAGGATCATGACGTGTTGGGACGAAGATCAGGAGACTGCTGCCACAGCTATGACAACTACATTGGGACAAAGGTAGGACATCTATCCCCACTTAGTTTCATTCATTAAATAGGAATCGACGCGTTAGCATGTCCTCTTGCTGCTAGACCCACCCTAGGGCTAGAGGGATCGCCTCTATCCGCAAAGGGGATTTACCTACACAACAATATGGCGACCATACTAGGGATCAGTGTGTGTTTGTCGTCTCATTGTTTGTCGAGCGTTTGGCTATTCGAGTTGACTTTTGTCGTTTCATCATTTTTCTGCTTTGCTTGACTTGTCTAACTGTTTTCAACCATCATATTCAGATCCAGAGTGTTAGGGTCCTATAAATATAGGATTCATAATTTAGAATTGACTTTTGATAGTCTTGTAAATATGTACATACTTTGCCTTCTGCAAGTTTTTTTCCCATATTTTGTAAAAATAAAATAAAAAATAAAAAAATATATATATCAAAAAGAGGGTAAAAAGTCCTAAAAGAAAAATCAAAGGACTTAGAAAAAATAAGATACCCCAAGGAAAAAAGATGAATAAAACATGAAAGTGTGCAAGTCTAAATGCCACTACTTTTTACTTTTTGCAGTTGATTATGGTAGAGTGTCAATAAATTCCATAATCCATGATGAGTTGAATTGTTTAATCATGACTTGTCATGTTTCAATTTACTTGTTTTAGATAGAGAATAAAGAGTTGTCAGACAGTTTAATCCTGACAATTCATTAGATAGATATAGAGTAAAAAGGAACCCAGCAGTTTAATCTGGGTCCTTGGATGAAATAAGGTAGAATTAGATAGCTTTTACAGCTTTCAAAATAATAAAATGTTCAAGGTTGCTAGCTCAAATGCACCTGCACAAATGGAAGAAAAAATGTTAGATTAAAGATTGGGGATGTAGAAGAAGGTGGGAAAATCATTGTAAATATCTTTCACCAAGCTACAATAACTAATTTCCCCTCCCTTATAGCTATATGAAATTCTAAACTTTTAGTCAAAGAGGCTCAGAGATTTCTCTGACTTTTGTTGGGACCGGACCCAGGGCTCAATGACTGGCTAGTTGAAAATGTTAAATTTCTATGTTAATCCAAAAATTTACATCATCTTCCATTCATACATTCATCACCATGCAATTTCATAAGTAAAGACTCCACTTTTACTTAATGATACATAAAGCCCTCATTTTATTAACTGCCTACATTTCATAAAGCATTAAAACCCTCAAAAGGACATTATAGCCTAAGTTAAAGTGATAAAATTATGATAATCAAGCTTTCCTTTAATTTTCACTTTCCTTAGTTATAATTTCAATATTTTGAGTATTCACTTTCCCCTTTGTCATATTAACTCTAACTTATTTATTAATTCCCTATATACATAACCTCATCCTATTAATATAACTTCTTTTTTATTCTAATTATCCCCTAAACCCATTATTATAAGCTTTTGTGCCAAAGTTAAATATCCATAGGTTTTAATAACAACCCCCATTAAACCCCCTTTGGCATAAAACTATCTATATTCAAATATCCCGCCCCCTATGGTTTTAGGCCTTTAAATAGTCTAAAACTATATAATAAAAATAAAATACAAAAATCCTTAAACATGTTTTATATATGTTTAAATAAAAAATAAAATTTCCCGAGCTTTTTCTAAAGTTTAATTTAAGCCAAACTTTAGAACCCCCATACCTTTGTAAATATCACCTTCCCGTGCAGTTAAATCCACTATATAAAGCCCTTGCTTTACATAGCCTAACCCCAGTTAACTCGCCCCATGCACCATTTACCATATATATAAACTCACTTTATATGTATAAATTTCCCAATAAACCCCTTTGGACTATACATATGTATAAGTCTATTAAAATCATTACCCCCCCCGCATATAACTCATTTCCACAAACCTCCGCATATATATCAAACCTTTCCGTTATTAAAACTTTGGTTATTATTTAATACAAAGGTTTTATATCACCATGCCATTTCATAAAGACTCCCAGGCCCCACCCATCCTTCACTGCAACTCTTTAAATAATCCTGACCATTCGCATCATCGAAGCAGATCTAACGATGCGCGATAAAATTTGTTTTTGAATACCGCCCAATGCAACGTGTCAAATTCTGAAACAATCACGTTTGAAAAGCTTAAAACCATTTACCATTCAAATTGAACGTGAAACCCACTGGTTGTTTTCGCAAATCCACTCCCGCCTTTTGAATAGACCTGTCATTAATGCTAGATTTAATGGTTATATTCAAAGGTTAAACTTTGATAAACATTGTTTTATGCATTATTTTCATTCTCGCATGGTTAAAAACTCTTGTCCCGACTGTGTTAAATAAATTCAAGTCCTTGTTGACCAGTCTATAGCCCTGAAACTCAACCTTACCACTATTGTCTCAACTACGAAATCTCTGAAGTTTTATGCTACAGCAAAAGATCCAATTTAAAGACGAAGCAACCAGAAACCCTCCTTGACTATCAAGATACCTGTGAACTACGTATTTTATTGAATTTGACCAGCAAATTTCTCAAATTGAACCATTAAATTAGACCAATTAAGTAACAGAGAAAATAATTTCCAGTTCTAATTGTCCAAACCTTGAAAAAACAGGGCAAACCCTTGCAATTTTTTCTCAAAAATTTCCATTTGCATAAAACTCCATTTTAAAGCCATTTTCTCAATTTCCAGTCATTAAAAGACAATTTTCACGGTTCAAAGGATTTCAAAAGTGCACAGAAAGACCAAAAATCCCTTTTTTTAGTCCTCTATACCCATAAAACCTGTGTTTTCTATCCTAAAAACCCTTGCTCCGATTCCCAGATTCCAAAAATTGTCCCAGATTTTCTCAATTACCCTTTGTGTCAAAATTAACTAAACAAAACAGTTTAATCTTGCTTAGTTATTCCCAAAAATGACTAAAAAACAAGTTACACCCAAAGCTGGAGGTCCCAAAGCCTCAAAACCTGTAACAACCAAGCTTCCCAAGCCTGAATCCTCAAAGATCAACAAGCCAACTCCTGCTTTAACAGTTGATTCAACTGAAGTTGTTAGACCTCTCTAAACACCTGTTTCCTTTGAAGAAAAAATTCCTTTGACTGATTTAGATTACAAGATTGCTGATACAGTGGTAGAATTCAATTTGCTTGAGATTCATAACTAGTGTTATGATAAATTTTTGAATAAAAATCAAGATGACATACCTATTTTGGAATCCAATTTGCCCAAGTATGTAGTTCATGTTACTCATCCGGCCCAGGACTTGGTCAGACCATGTCAAATGCATTATGTTTCTGATCAGAGAGCCATGGTAAACAAATATAGAGAAATTTTGTTTTTCATCACAGCAGAATCCATAAATGAGATGCTCTAGCTGAAGCTTGATCTCGAAGTAGTGCCCTTGTCAATTGAAGAGTTAACCCAGTTATACTTAGAGTTGGATTTCCCTAAAAAAATTTCAGTCTTTCAGAATTTCATGCCTGAATATGTAGAAATCCCTAAGGTTAATCCTCCCTATTCCACCTCTGATTTTCCTGAAGCTTCTAGACAAGTGATCTCAATGCTATCCTTCATTCTAGGATATTTTAATGATGAATTTATTGATGCATCTATACTTGGTTTCCTTTCTACATTATACCCTGGGCAGCCTCCTACCAAAATCTTTGATTTTGCTAGATTCATTACTGATAGCATACATTACCAATTTACCAAATTGCCCAATGAAGGAGTTTTCAAATATTCATCTTATCTATTCCATTTGTTTCTATTTTTCCAAGCTGGGCATTTTCCCATTGCTTTTCAAAATATGGATGTAGAGGGCCAGCCTCTATCAGTGATATTTTGGACTTCCTTACTCAGAAAGGAAGGAAATGAATTCAGTTATAAATAGTTTTCAGAATTATTCATCAGGACATGCATGAATTTGATTTACTAGTCTGAACAGCCCAAAGTGAGTGAATAAATGAAGAGAATATTACAGATATCTGAATAATGAAAAGTAGGAGACTGGTACTTATATCGGAGACACACAGAATTAAGAATATTTGGAACAAATTTTTCCCCATATAAGTTACCTAAATTCCTAACCATCAGGGTTTTTACATTAGAATATTTGAGACAAGTCTTAAATGCAGATGCTATAAACTTCATGGCATCAAAGAAAAAGATTCAGTTTAAGTTAAAGAGCCAGATTGTCCCTTTCATAGTAAATAATAGGGAAGTTGAGAAAGAAATAACTAGACAATTATCAGAGTATCAGTTTCAAAAGAGCATTCAATGGAATTATGATCCCCAGGGTTACCTCAGTGCTATAAGGGTAAAATGCAAGCTTCAACCTCTTATACATGACTCAAAACCACATATTGAGAAGTTTTCCAATCAAATGTAATGGGTGAAAAATACATTGATAGATCCTACTTCTGATACAGAAACAGTGAAAAGGACAGATGATTCACAGACTATAATAGTCACCAAACAGTCAAAATGTTCAAAAAAAGGGACTAGGAATGAAGAAGGTTATTCAATAGAGACCATTGCAGAAAACAAATTCAAGATTATTTACAACAAAAGGGAAAAAATGACTACTACTAAGAAAGAAAAAATAATGGAAATAGATGATACTAATGATCAGGGAATGAACGATGATCAGTCAGCAAATCAAGAGGCCACAATAATAGTTGATGAAGCTTTGACAGAAATTGGAAAAGAACAGATGACAGTAGATAAGAAGTGCAAGCAAATGATTGAAAAACAGGTTGATTTAGAAATTCCCTCTTCCTCCAAAACAGCAGATGAAAAATATTCAGATATCAAACAAAGGTACAAACAAATTAAGGAGAAAAATTAGGAGATCAAAAGAGAAATTTACTCACAATTTCTCGAAGAAAAGCCAGGTAACAAGGACAGACTATTAACATCATTTGATTATTCTATGTAGAAATTTGATAAATAATATGTTATACACCAAGATTCTCCTGATCACACACTATTTTAACCTCATGCACAATACAGAATCTCTTCTACCGTTGATCATTAATTGCGGAAATAAAAACGATCGCATGCGTACATTAAAACCATAAACATTCACACATATGAACACATTATTTTATGGGAAAGCTTAAAGCTGAGAACCCCCAACTATATATATATTATATGTCATAGATATCATGTAACAATCATTATACAAAGCTCCTCACAAGCTCTCAGTATAATCTCCAATTGCTACACACTAAACAGGTCTGATCTAGCAAATCACATGCTCCAATCTCTCTCGACTCGATAGCCTCGCCTTTACCATAAATCACTATTGAAGAATACCGAATAAAATTTAATTGGTCCAGCCTTGCTCACGCAATCCTCATTGGCATCTCCAACCACTGTGTGTTGCAAATCATGCAACAGTATAGTCACAACTGATAGTCACACTGCTCTTTCACCTACCTCTTCACTGGTCTCCACAGAAACTATCCATACACTGTAGTTAACTGATGTATTCTTTAGTTTATTAATGAGTTAATAATTAGTGAATTAATTAATAATTAATTCACACCACTCTCACTAGTGTATCAATCAGTTAGACTAGATACAATTAGCTCAACTATGTTTAGATTAGTTAAACTGAACACAACTCCATTAACTTCCTCAATCAACTCCACCAAACTCTCTCACATGAGTTATAACTGAAGTATCCATGCAATAGCTCCACTTAACCCTTAGGAATAGCATAATTCCTTCTGTCAGCTCCTGTGCCACATCTGTGCACTTAACTGAAGTGCTCCAAGAGAATAAGATAATGTTTATAGTCCAAATATTATTAAGAGCTAATAATATTCGACATATCTATTTTTAGATTGGAAATCTAAAAATAGATTCCGCCCAATATGTCTAAAAATAGAAGTCCATATATTTTTCCAACTTGACCAACCATCCACAAATAGTATCCTCCAACTCATAGAATATGATCAACATGTCTAAAAATAGACATAGTCTAAAAATAGACTTGCGCCAAAAATAGCCTGCAGGCCCACTTAGTGAAGGAGACTTCTTTCCACTAAGCTCGTCATCTTGTTGAAATATCAACATTATACTAATAAAATGATCATGTCCTACCTCCAGCCAAAGGTTGCAGATCCAAAGACAGTCTCAGACTACAGCAAAACAGACTTTGAAGTTGATTCAGAGAATATCCATGAGCTTGATCAAATTAAACTTCATAGACATATATCTGAAATGCTATATTCAAAAATAGTGGATAAGACCAGGAGTACTATTAAATTTCAAAACACCATTTTTAATATGCAGGACCAGATGAGGATAGACAAAGCCTCTTTACAGGCAAAAGGAATAAGGATTAAGTCCTTAGAATATCTAGTCCTTCAGATAGGAGTAGATCCATCAAACATACATGTTGCTCAGACCTTGATAAAGAAAAAGAATTATGATATCACTTCCTTGAGGAAGCAGTTAAAACTTCCTCAACATGAACATCCTCAAGCAAAGGAAATCCTCCAAGAACAAACTGAAAAAGCTGAAATGGCCAAGCTAATACTAAAACTGACTGCCCAAGTCAAAGAGATGGAAGATCAGATGGACATCCTTATAAAGGAAAAAGAAGCAGTAAAAGAGGCTAATGTGCAATCTAATCCCACTGTTATTCCTATAGTTAGCACGGCTGTCCCTTCCACATTAGCAGAACATTTAGCCCCAAAATTGCCACTGGAAATTGCAGTGTCAGTGAAATCTATAGATACTTCTGCCACAAGATCATCCACCACACAGGTACATCAAGCAGGTGAAGCAGCAAATATAGTAAAAGCCATGGAGGAGATGTCCCTAAAGAATAATGAGATAATCAATTTGAAAAAGGCCATTTAAACTCTTGAATCATCAAATAGGAATAAATTGATTACATCAAAAGGACATAAACAAAGAGCAAAAAGACTTGAAGAACAGGTAAAGATCTTGCAGCAGTAGGTAAATCTCAATGAACATGTGTCCTTCATCAAGAACTATCTTTGGACAAACATAATTAAAGGCTTACATCTACAATGGCCTTCAATTCAAATCATATATGAGTAGAGAGATTTACTTAAGGCAACAAGGTGGAAATTCAGAAAACAAAGGAAGAACTGGCTAATAAACCATATCAAGCTTTAAAGCTTATTACATTTTTGAACAGAAAAAACAGAGAGGAGCTTGAAGAATTGAAAATACAAGATAGGACTGAAACAATTCTTCAAATCAAAAAGGTCCTAAATAAAAGGAATATAATGAACAATTTGAAGGAAAAGTGTGAGGCCATGAATTTGTCAATAACAAATTTTTTGGCTAAATACACAATATTGAGATAAGCAGGCCTCCCAGACATTCATGGCTTTAATGAAAAGCTAATGGTTCAAACAGATTATGACAAGAAGATCAGGGCCCATGCAAAAGAATAAATAAATAAGCCTCTACCACAAGGTTCCCCAACTGGTAAAGTTATCTTGGAGTACTTTGAAAACTTATTTTTTCTACAGAATGAAATTAAACATATTTTCAATATCAAACCAAATTTCTCAAAGTACACTGATGCTGATGAAAGTTAACGATTGTTGAAAAGTATGAAAATACCAAGTGATCAGCAATGGCAGGAATTCATAGATTTGTTATAGCAATATTGGAGCAGAACCGCAAAAAAAGTACAAGTAAAACAATGAAGTTGAGAAGAAAAGAATAAAAACAGTTTATGTGATTTTGGATTTTTACTGCTGATATGAATCTTTTACAGCAGTAAAAGCGTAAAAGGAAAATTCAAGAAAGACAGAAAAATGATGGGATAGTTTTTTACCATAGTGAAAATTTTATTTTACAGCTGTCCAGAGGTAAAAATAGCAGTTGAAAGTGTATCATATCAAAGTAACAGGGTCAAAGTGTATCCGAGCAGAAACAATCAGGTAGTTTTTACTATGGTAAATTCTACATTTCACTAGTAGTAAAGTGACAGATGAACAGAGTAAAAGAGTATCTGGAAGAACAGTAGCGTTAAAGGATATAAAGTGAAAGGGTATCAATCAAGCAATCTTCAAACAAATATCTTCCAAACGTGCCAGCAAGCATGTACACCTAGTCAACAAAATGTTTTGATTAGATAATGTTAGTCCTATTTTTTCTAAATAAATGGACAACTTGCTAAGTTGTTAAGCAGTTGTCCCTCTTATTGTGTTAAGATATTTTATTTTCCTAGAGTTATTCCTAGATTTCTCTAGGATATTTTGTAATAAACATTTTTGTATAAATACTTCAGTTTATGAAGTGTCTAGGGTGGAATAAAGTTGTTGAGATTATTATAGACGATTTTTCTGGTACTTTGGAGGCTCATGTGTTGATTTCATAGCATCATTCTAGACAATAGCCAAATAGACTTCATAACTCAGGATTCATGTGATAAGATAATGAGTAAAGTGATTTCTTACTGTCATTGTTTCCTTTTCTGAAGTTTCATTCTATTTCATATATGTTGTTCAATCCAAATGATTAATTAGGAATATTATTTAAGGATAAGTGTAAAAAACTCCCTGTCTTAACTACTTGATCATTTCAATGTTTTTTGTTGATTTCCGGACTTAGGAATTCTTAATTGTTCCTAATCCTGTTTGACCCCTACCTCCTTCCTCTTTTTCTGGATCAAAGGATCCTTCACTGCCCTTTATCCCGAAATCAAGCCATCTCATCAAATCAAACTATTCAAATCTCTGAGGGTTATCTACCTTGCCCTAAGTACATCAGCTTCCTTTTAGCCTTGCCTTCCAGTCTTTCCTGCTACATCTTGACTCCATAGCCCAATGGACTAGTAGATCCCTCTTTAATTTGTCTCCAAGTAATATTATTTCCCACCAAACTTTCCAAACAAAAAACCAAATGCCCAGTCATATCTAGCCTAAAATATTAAACAAAAATAAAGTTAAATCTGAAAGAGAGAGCCCTCTCTGAAATTTAGGAAGGCTAGATCCTAAATTTCCAAAGTAGGTTTGTGGTTACCCCTAGTTTTCTTTAACTATAAATCAAAATCCCACGACCTAAGAAATTACTAGGGTGATAACATACTGGCGACCATACTGGGGAACTAACCACTCTCCAGTTTTAAATTTAATCTTGAAGGAAGATTTTTTAAATCTATCTTTTCTACTTTAAGTTTAACTTTAAAGGTTGTGGGTATTTCATAAATAGACATTCTGGCGTCTATGAAAACCTACTATACCAAGTCTAACCCGAATCGTAAGCCTGCTATAATAGTAGATAACCCAGAACATATTGGAAAAAATAAAAAGAAAAAACAAGTTATTAATTTAGAAGTTGAAGTGCCCTTAAGAAAAGCTAATTCATTACCCAAAGAATTATTGAGCTTAACCGATATTGATTTTGATTTCAAGTTTGAAAATTCATTATTTAGAAATAAATCTAAAACTACTTTAAAGAAAATTATCATAGATCATGTTTTTACTTCTTTTGTGAATGAGAAACAGAAATTTATTTCAGCATCAATAAAATCAGAAAATTTTGAAATTCAAATTCCAGTAGAAAGGATTAATATTACATGGATTAAAGATGTTGATGAAGCTATTAAATTAGCTCAATTTTTATCTCACTTTAAGCCTCCAGTTTCTCAATTATACACAACAATATTTCCAACAGCAGATTCAACTCTGTATGCTGCCACTTCATTTTTAGACTCCACTGTCAGTTCACCCACAGAACCTTTTAGTCCCGAGTTGCCTTTGTAGCCTAGGATTATATTTTCATCATATCCTCAAGCCACTACAATTACATCCACATAACCATTTATTCCTGAGATGTCTTTTCATCCTAGGATAGTATTTCCATCATCCACTCAGTCCATTGCATCCACCAGTTTTATAAGCACTAAATTTTTTCCATCCAGTTCCATATGTATATCAACATCTTTTCCAAGTTCTTCAAATACAGCTTTCAGTACATCAGCTGTCATATCCAGCACTGCTCCTATAGTCACTGTTATAGCTCCTAGCTCAAGAAAACTTCAAATCATGGCTGCAAGATATGCACCCCTTCTTTTTCCCCAAAACCTCCATGATATGCCCCAAAATTACCAAAAGGATATCCCATTATTTGATAATTTTTCACAATATACTGCACAACGACATATCACCATAATGAATTATTTTTGTGAAATTTATGAGATAGATGAATCTGATGTCCGAATGAGGTTGTTTGCACAAAGTTTAAATGGAGAAGTAAAAACATGGTTTAGAAATTTAGTTGCTGGTAGTATAGCAGATTTAGCTGCATTTCATAGAGCATTCGTAAATGAATGGGAAAAGAAAAAGAATCCCCTGCAAATTTTATCTGAGTTTGAGGCTATAAAAAGAGATCTTAATGAGTCTGTTCAGGATTACTACACCAGATATAACAGTGTTTATAATGCCATCCCTGTTGATCTTAAACCTACCCCCTATTTAGTACTTCTTAAATTTCCTGATGGATTTGATCCAGATATGGCATACCAATTAAGAGAACGAAATGCTTAAACATAAGAACATATGCAATTAGATGTTGTTGGTGTAGAAATTAATATCCTAGCCAAAAAAGACAGACTTAGAAATGAAATGAGAGTCACAATCAAAGAAGAGAATTCAAACTTAGATGGTAAATTTGATTATTTTGCTAAAACTTTAGAAAGAGTAGTTGAGAGATTAGACAACATTGAGAAAAAACAACAATGGGATAACCAACCCCAAATCAAAAATCCCAACTACAAAAAAAACAACAATCCTGGTAAAGGTAAAGAACCCTCTCCAGATCAAAACATTAGGCCCCCATTCCAAGAGAATTATGTTGAAAGTTCTCAAAACAATGTTGAGGATGAGGAAGACATCTACATAGTGATGGGGATAGATGAAGAAAACACTATCCTCCTCACTTAAGAGGATCAAGAACTCTTTGAGCTTCAATAGTTCAAAGTAGAATCTGGTGAATCCTTTGACTATAAGCAAGGTTATGACTTCGCAATCAATGAAATTCACAACAATTATAACCTTAGGATCAAGAAAACAAATGAGCCTTCTACAAAAAACAATGCTCCAACTCAAAAAAATCAAAACAAAAATAATGTAGAGGCTCCCAAAACAAAAATTTTGCAAATTCTTCCAAGAGAAAACAAGCAAAATTCAAACCCACCCTGTCCTAAAAAAAATTCTATCCAAAGATTGTTGATATCACTGATGAAGTGGCTCAATCCTCCAAATATGCCCAAAAGGCTAATACTACAAAGGCCACTAATTTAGCAAAAACAACAGTTCCTGATCCAAAGAAGAATCCAAATAACTCTAAATCATCAAATCCTAAATCTTCTACTGAAAATTCTAGATCTAACAAAGCCTCTATTGCCACTCAAACTGTTCATGAAAAAATAACTAAAGACAGCAGAAATCAAGAAACTCAAACAAAAGATAAAAGAAAAACTCAAGCTAAAGGTAAAACTGTTGAAACTCAAGAAAAACCCACTCAGTTAACAATCACAAAAGATGAACTTCTGCACATTAGTAAATCTCAACCAGATTCAACATTCAAACTGAAATATCCAAGTTAAAAATACCAATTCCTTCAACAGAATTGGTAAAGAATGATTTGTATAAATCAACAATCAATGAAACTTTAAACATGAATTATGGTGAGGATTCAATTAATCTAAATGATGATCAGCCTGAATTAATTTTTGGTCCTGATGTGAATGGTACACATGTTGATGGAGCAATCCCTCCTTTTTACATTAGTCTTACTATTCATGATCAGATATTACACAATGTAATGTTATACTCAGGAGCTTCCCACAACTTAATGCCAAAAGCTATTATGGAAACTCTGAATCTAGAAATAACTAGGCCATATAAAGACGTGTTCTCATTTGATTCCTCTAAAGTCAAGTGCATTGGATTGATAAAAGATTTGTGTGTCAATTTAGTTCAATACCCAGGTAAAAGTATGATCATGGATATTGTAGTAGCTGACATTCCACCCAAACATGGTTTGCTTCTTTCTCGCTCATGGGGAGCTAAGTTGCAGGGATCTCTACAATTAGACATGAGTTTTTCTACTATCACAGTATTTGGACAGCCCAAAAAACTTTAGAGAGAAAATCTAATGAAAGACATGGTCAGTAATGTAGAAAGGTCCATAAATTATCCCATCTATCCAACCCCAACTTAACTTGACTACTTCATTTTATGCAACTCTGATAATGGTGATATCCAAACTGAATTGATTAACAGAAAACTTGAACCAAACAATGACAATATCTTTCATGAAGCCCTTTGGCACTTATATTTTGATGGCTCAGTGAACAAGACAGGGGCCGGAGCTGGAGTATGGATCACCAACATGGAAACTAGTCATTCGGAAGGACATTCCTTTAGACTCAACTTTAAATGTACCAACAACATGGCAGAGTATGAAGCATTGATCTTAGGTCTCCAAATCATCAGAAACTTAGGAGGTAAAAAAATTTTAATCATGGGTGATTCAAAATTAGTCATTAAGCAAATAAACACTGAATATTATTTTCATAATCCTAGATTACCCAGATATGGAGATGCAACAATTGACTTGGTTGATGATTTACTAGAGTCTAAGTTTTCTATTATTCCCAGAAATCAAAATTTACAAGCACATTGCCTAGCAAATTTTGCTAGCACATGTAATTTACCTTTTCAACCAACACATAGATATACTGCTGAAGTAAAATGCAGACCCATTGTTCCTGACAATGTTAAATACTGGTAGATTTTCTCTGAAGATGAACAGATTTTCAATTTTTTGAACAGCAAGGAAGAATTCCAAAACTGTAAGATAGATACTGATGATAATTTAGATTCAGTATGTAATGTAGATGATAATTTTAACTATGAAATAAATAGTGTAGATGTACATAAATATAAAAAGCCAACTGTATTTACTCAATCAGATATAGATAACTTAGAAAAAGTAGACATAGAGGAAATAATTGAAGAAGAAATAGACATGCTAGAACTGAAAGATAATCTTTTACCTAAAGGTTTAACTCCTTTAGAAGACTTGTTTGATTCCAATGATGTGCCCAAAAAGCCTAAAATGGAACCAGTCAAATCTGATATTGAGGAGTGCAATATAGGAATAGAATTACATCCTAAAATGATAAAATTGTCTAAATCTTTACCACGAGAAGAAAAAGTCAAATACATTGATCTGTTGAAAGAATATCAAGATGTATTTGCATGGAGTTATGAATATTTAAAGGCTTATGACACAAATATAATTCAACATAAGATTCCTGTAAAAGATGACTAGAAGCCTTTTAGACAAAAATTAAGAAGGATTAATCCTGTCTTGTTACCTTTGATAGAGAAAGAAGTCAAATGAATGTATGATGCCCAAATAATTGTACCAATCATATATTCTGATTGGGCTTCTAACTTATTACCTACTAGGAAGAAAACTGGAGAAATAAGATTATGTGTAGATTTCAGAAATCTCAATAAAGTGTCTTTGAAAGATAATTACCCTTTGCCAAATATGGATCACATATCGCAGAGAGTATTTGGATCTTCAAAAATTTCTTTATTGGATGGTTTCTCAGGTTATAACCAGATACTTGTTCAGAAATAAGACCAACCCAAGATAGCCTTTACTACTCCTTGGGGCACTTTCATGTATGTGAAAATGCCTTTTGGATTAATGAATGTTGGAGCTACCTTTCAAAGGGCTATGGATATAGCCTTTGCTAAGGAAATCCGTGACTTTTTGTTTATTTACTTAGATGATATTGATGTGTTTTCTAAATCTGATAATGAACATTTGGATCACTTGATACAGGTATTCATTAAATGTAGGAAATATGGCATATCCTTAAATCCCAAAAAGACTCTTTTTGGACTTGAAGAAGGTAAATTATTAGGACACATAATTTCCAAGGAAGGTATTAGGATAGATCCAGCAAGAATTGAAGCCATACTAAACATTCACCCACCTAGGAACATCAAAGAGTTACAAGCATTTTTAGGAAAAATAAATTTTTTAAGAAGATTTATTTCTAATCTAGCTGAAATCATAAAGGAACTTAATAACATGCTGAAAAAAGACTCGAAATTAAAATGGATAGTTGAAGCAAAACAATCTTTTGAATCTATAAAACATGCTTTAACCAAAACACCAGTCTTAATTAGCCCAGACTTCAAAAAATATTTTATTATCTTTTCATTTGCCTCTGAACATACCATAGCTGCAGTTTTTTTGCAGAAAAATGACCAAGGTTTTGAACAGCCTATAGCATTTTTCAATAAAACACTTAGAGATGCACCTTTGAGATATAACATCATGGAGAAACAGGCTTTAGCCTTGGTTAAAGCCATAAAATATTTTAGAGTGTACATTCTTTACTCCCACATTATTGCCTATGTTCCCAATTCTGTAGTCAAAGATATTCTTACACAGGATGGACCAGATGGTAGAAGATGAAAGTGGATTGCCACTATCCTTGAGTATGATATCAAAATCAAACCAACTAAGCTCATAAAAGGATAGGGGTTAGCCAGATTAATGGCTGAATCCAACTGTAATGACTTAGATATAAACTTCATTGCACAAATTGATGACCAAGAAGAGATGGTGACTCCATTGATCAGTGAAGCCTTTCTAGACTCACCATGGTACTCAGATATTATCTTTGTACTCACACATTTACAAGCTCCTCCTGGTTTAACTAGAACTAAAGCTAGTTTTTCAAACTTAAAGCAATGAGATATTGTATTCTAGATAAAATGCTTTATTGGAAAGAACAAAGTGGGATTTTACTTAATTTTTTTACTAAAATCAGAAGATGATAAGATTCTTGAGGAATTTCATGCAGGTGACTGTGGAGGCCACTTATACTGGAAGAGTACAACAGATAAAATTCTTAGAGTTGGTTTTTACTGGCCAACATTGTTTGCTGATGTCAAAAAATATGTTACCTCGTGTCACCAATGTCAGATTTTTTACGGGAAAAAGAAGTTGTTACCTTTACCATTCAAACCTATTTCTACTGAGATGCCTTTTCAACAATGGGGTTTAGACTTCATTGGAGAAATTCATCCCCCATCTTCCGAATAGCATAAATGGATTTTGACTGCCACAGATTATTTTACCAAGTGGATAGAAGCCATTCCTACTAAGCAAGCTACAGACTCAGTCATAATCTCTTTCATTGAAAACAATATTTTATCTAGATTTGGATGCCCACACAAAATTATTACTGATAATGCAACTGCATTCAAATCCAAGAAAATGATTTCCTTTTGCCACAAGTATCACATTACCCTAGGCCACTCTACTGCTTATTACCCTCAAGGTAATGGCTTAGCAGAATCCTCTAATAAAAGCCTGGTAAACATCATCAAAAAATTACTTCAAGAAAACAAAAAGACTTGGAACAAAAAGCTGATCTATGCCCTATGGGAAGATAGACTTACCACCAAGAAGTCAATTGGTAATTCACCTTACCAGCTAGTTATGGAATGGATACAGTTTTTCCTTCATCATTTAGAGTTCCAGTAATGAAGATTATTCAGGAATCACAAGTTGAGATTAATGACATTCAACGGAGAATAAATCAAACCATTCATTTACAACAGACAAGGGAGGAAGTATATAAAAAATATCAAGTAATTCATGATAAGATCAAAAATATTTTTGATAAAAGGAGTAAGGAGGAGGATTTTTACATAGGAGATAAAGTGCCAAAGTGGGATTCCAGGAGAGAGGAAAAGGGAAAACATGGAAAATTTGACTTTTTATGGAAGGGACCTTATGAAATTTATGGGTACAGGGGTAACAATGCATTTTTTATCCGAAATTTGGATGGAACAGACCTTTCAGAAGGACCAGTGAATGGTAGGATGCTTAAACACTAATATTCTTCTGAGTTAACTAACAGTTAGTTCCAGATTGATTCCTTTTTTTTTTTTTTACATCATTGAAAATATTAATTGCAAGTGAGTAGATTGGATTGGATGTTTTCTTTTCAAAATTTGAAGCCCGGAGTGAAGGCCCTAAGCTCTAAAGAGTAAAATATCATAAGTATGAGTTGTTGCAAAAATCAGAAGACAGTTATAGGATCATCAAGCTTAAAAATTCAAGGCTACTGATCTTAGAATTCTTGACATTTCACCAGGAAATGCCATCCTCATGTGAAGCCGTTATTAGGGTCCTATAAATATAGGATTCATAATTTAGAATTTAATTTTGTTAGTCTTGTAAATATGTACATACTTTGCCTTCTGCAAGTTGTTTTCCCATATTTTGTAAAAGTAAAAGAAAAAAATAAAAAAAAATATATATCAAAAAGAGGGTAAAAAGTCCTAAAAGAAAAATCAAAGGACCTAGAAAAAATAAGATACCCCAAAGAAAAAAGATGAATAAAACATGAAATTGTGCAACTCTAAATGCCACTAATTTTTAATTTTTGCAGTTGATTATGGCAGAGTGTTAATAAATTCCATAATCCATGATGTGTTGAACTGTTTAATCTTGATTTGTCATGTTTCAATTTACTTGTTTTAGATAGAGAATAAAGAGTTGTCAAACAGTTTAATCCTGACAACTCATTAGATAGATATAGAGTAAAAAGGCACCCAGCAGTTTAATCTGGGTCCTTGGATGAAATAAGGTAGAATTAGATAGCTTTTACAGCTTTCTAAAGAATAAAATGTTCAAGGTTGCTAGCTCAAATGCACCTGCACAAATGGAAGAAAAAATGTTAGATTAGAGATTGGGTAGGTAGAAGAAGGTGGGAAAATCATTGTAAATATCTTTCACCAGGCTACAATAACTAATTTCCCCTCCCTTATAGCTATTTGACATTCTAAACTTTCATTCAAAGAGGCTCAGGGAATTTCTCTGACTTTTTTTGGGACCGGACCCAAGGCTCAATGACTGGCTAGTTGAAAATGTTAAATTTCTATGTTAATCCAAAATTTTACATCATCTGCCATTCATACATTCATCACCATGCAATTTCATAAGTAAAGACTCCATTTTTACTTAATGATACATAAATCCCTCATTTGATTAACTGCCTACATTTCATAAAGCATTAAAACCCTCAAAAGGACATTATAGCCTAAGTTAAAGTGAAAAATTATGATAATCAAGCTTTTCTTTAATTTTCACTTTCCTTAGTTATAATTGTATATTTTGAGTATTCACTTTCCCCTTTGTCATATTAACTCTAACTTATTTATTAATTCCCTATATACATAACCTCATCCTATTAATATAACTTCTTTTTTATTCTAATTATCCCCTAAACCCATTATTATAAGCTTTTGTGCCAAAGTTAAATATCCACAGGTTTTAATAACAACCCCCATTAAACCCCCTCTGGCATAAAACTATATATATTCAAATATCCTGCCCCCTATGGTTTTAGGCCTTTAAATAGTCTAAAACTATATAATAAAAATAAAATACAAAAAGCCTTAAACATGTTTAATATATGTTTAAATCAAAAATAAAATTTCCTGAGCTTTTTCTGAAGCTTAATTTAAGCCAAACTTTAGAACCCCCATACCTTTGTAAATATCACCTTCCCTTGCAATTAAATCCACTATATAAAGCCCCTTCTTTACATAGCCTAACCCCAGTTAACCCACCCCATGCACCATTTACCATATATATAAACTCACTTTATATGTATAAATTTCCCGATAAACCCCTTTGGACTATATATATTTATAAGTCTATTAAAATCATTACCCCCACACATATAACTCATTTCCACAAACCTCCGCATATATATCAAACCTTTACGTTATTAAAACTTTGGTTATTATTTAATACAAAGGTTTTATATCACCACGCCATTTCATAAAGCCGCCCGGGCACCACCCATCCTTCACCGCAACTGTTTAAATAATCATGACCATTCGCATCATCGAAGTAGATCTAATGGTGCACATTCATTATCGCACTCCGAATGTGATCAACCAATGTTTATTAAAATTTGCGTGATAAAAGTTGTTTTTGAATATCGCCGAATGCGATGTGTCAAATTATGATACGATCACGTTCAAAAAGGTTAAAACCATTTACCATTCAAATCGAACGCGAAACCCACTGGTTGTTTTCACAAATCCACTCCCGCCTTTTGAATAGACCTGTCATTAATGCTAGATTTAATGGTTATATTCAAAGGTTAAACTTTGATAAAAAAAAAAATTATGCATTATTTTCATTCTCACCTGGTTAAAAGCTCCCGTCACGACTGTGTTAAATAAATTCAAGTCCCTGTTGACTAGTCTATAGCCCAAAAACTCAACCTTACCACTATTGTTTCAACTGTGAAATCTTTGAATTTTTCTGCTACGACAAAAGATCCAATTTAAAGACGAAGCGACCAAAAACCCTCCTCAACTATAAAGATACCTATGAACCAGGTATTTCACTGAATTTGACCAGAAAATTTCTCAAATTGAACCATTAAATTAGACCAATTAAGAAACAAAGAAAATAATTGCCAGTTCTAATTGTCCAAACCTTGAAAAAACAGGGCAAACCCTTGCAATTTTTTCTCAGAAATTTCCATTTGCATAAAACTCTGTTTTAAAGCCATTTTCTCAATTTCCGGTCATTAAAAGACAATTTTCACAGTTAAAAGGATTTCAAAAGTGCACAGAAAGACCAGAAATCCCTTTTTTCAATCCTCTATACCCAGAAAACCTGTGTTTTCTATCCTAAAAACACTTGCTCTGATTCCCATATTCCCAAAATTGTCCCAGATTTGCTCAATTATCCTCTATCTCAAAATTAACTAAAGCAAACAGTTTAATCTTGCTTATTTATTCCCAAAAATGACTAAAAAACAGGTTACACCCAAAGCTGGAGGTCCCAAAGCCTCAAAACCTGTAACAACCAAGCTTCCCAAGCCTGAAACCTTAAAGATCAACAAGCCAACTCCTACTTTAACAGCTGATTCAACTGAAGTTGTTAGACCTCTCCAACCACCTGTTTCCTCTGAAGAAAACATTCCTTTGACTGATTTAGATTACAATATTGCTGATACAGTGGTAGAATTCAATTTGCTTGAGATTCATAACTGATGTTATGATAAATTTAAGAATAAAAATCAAGATGACATACCTATTTGGGAATCCAATTTGCCCAATTATGTGACTATGTCAAATGCATTATGTTCCTGATCAGAGAGCCATGGTAAACAAAGATAGAGAATTTTTTTTTTTCATCACAACAGAATCCATAAATGAGATGCTTCAGTTGAAGCTTGATCCTGGAGTAGTACCCTCGTTAATTGAAGAGTTAACCCAGCTATACTTAGAGTTGGATTTCCCTAAAAAGTTTTCAGTCTTTCAGAATTTCATGCCCGAATATGTAGAAATCCCTAAGGTTAATCCTCCTTATTCCACCTCTGAATTTCCTAAAGCTTCTAGACAAGTGATCTCAATGCTATCCTTCATTCTAGGATATTTTAATGATGAATTTAATGATGCACCTATACTTGGTTTCATTTCTACATTATACCCTGGGCATCCTCCTACCATAATCTTTTATTTTGCTAGATTCATTATTGATAGCATACATTACCAATTGACCAAATTTCCCAATGAAGGAGTTTTCAGATATTCATCTTATCTATTCCATTTTTTTCTATTTTTCCAAGCTGAGCATTTTCCCATTGCTTTGCAAAATATGGATGTAGAGGGCCAGCCTCTATCAATGATATTTTGGACTTCCTTGCTCAGAAATGAAGGAAATGAATTTAGTTATAAACAGATTTCAGACTTATTCATTAGGACATGCATGAATTTGATTTACAAGTCTGAACAGCCCAGAGTGAGTGAAGAAATGAAGAGAATATTACGGCTATCTGAACAATGCAAAGTAGGAGACTGGTACTTATATCAGAGACACACAGAATTAAGAATATTTGGAACAAATTTGTCCCCATATAAGTTACCTAAATTCTTAACCATAAGGGTTTTTGCATTGGAATATTTAAGACAAGTTTTAAATGCGGATGCTATAAACTTCATGGCATCAAAGGAAAAGACTCAGTTTAAATTAAAGAGCTAGATTGGCCCTTTCATGGTAAACAATAGGGAAGATGAGAAAGAAATATCTAGAAAATTATCAAAGTATCAGTTTCAAGAGAGCTTTCAATGGAATTATGATCCCCAAGGTTACCTCAATTCTATAAGGGTAAAATGAAAGCTTCAACCTTTTATACATGACTGAAAACCACATATTGAGAATTTTTCCAATCAAATGGAATGGGTGGAAAATACATTGATAGATCCTACTTTTGATACAGAAAAAATGAAAAGGACAGATAATTCACAGACTATAATAGTCACCAAATAGTCAGAATGTTCAAACAAAAGGACCAAGAATGAAGAAGGTTATTCAGAAGAGACCATTGCAGAAAACAAATTCAAGATTATTTACAAAAAAAGGGAAAAAATGATTGCTGTTGAGAAAGAAAAAATAATGGAAATAGATGATACTAATGATCAGGGAATGAATGATGATCAGTCAGCAAATCAAGAGGCCACAATAATAGTTGATGAACCTTTGACAGAAATGGGAAAAGAACAGATGACAGCCGATAAGAAGTGCAAGCAAATGATTGAAAAACAGGTTGATTTAGAAATTCCCTCTTCCTCCAAAACAGCAGATGAAAAAGATTCATATATCAAACAAAGGTACAAACAAATTAAGGAGAAAAATGAGGAGATCAAAAGAGAAATTTACTCACAATTTCTCGAAGAAAAGCCAAGTAACGAGGACAGAATATTAACAGCATTTGATTATTCTACTAATAAAATGATCATGTCCTACCTCCAGCCAAAGGTTGCAGATCCAAAGACAGTCTTAGACTACAGCAAAACAGACTTTGAAGTTGATTTAGAGAATATCCATGAGCTTGATCAAATTGAACTTCATAGACATACATCTGAAATGCTATATTCAAAAATAGTGGATAAGACCAGGAGTACTATTCAATTGCAAAACACCATTTTTAATATGCAGGACTAGATGAGGATAGACAAAGCCTCTTTTCAGGAAAAATAAATAAGGATTAAGTCCTTAGAAGATCTAGTCCTTCAGATAGGAGTAGATCCATCAAACATACAGGTTGCTCAAACCTTGATAAAGCAAAAGAATGATGATATCACTGCCTTGAGGAAGCAATTAAAACTTCATCAACATGAACATCCTCAAGCAAAGGAAATACTCCAAGAACAAACTGAAAAAGCTGAAATGGCCAAGCTAATACTAAAATTGACTGCCCAAGTCAAAGAGATGGAAGATCAGATGGACATCCTTATAAAGGAAAAGGAAGCAGTAAAAGAGGTTGATGTGTAATCTACTCCCACTTTTATTCCTCTAGTTAGCACAGTTTTCCCTTCCACATTGGCAGAACATTTAACCCCAAAAGTGCCACTGGAAACTGCAGTGTCAGTGAAATCTATAGATACTTCTGCCATAGGATCATCCACCACATAGGTACATCAAGCAGGTGAAGCAGAAGATATAGTAAAAGCCATGGAGGAGATGTCCCTAAAGAATAATGAGATAATCAGTTTGAAAAAGGTCATTCAAACTCTTAAATCATCAAACAGGAATACATTGATTACATCAAAAGGACATGAACAAAGAGCAAAAAGACTTAAAGAATAGGTAAAGATCTTGCAGCAGTAGGTAAATCTCAGTGAACATGTGTCCTTCATCAAGAACTATCTTTGGACAAACATAATTAAAGGCATACATCTACAATGGCCTTCAATTCAAATCATATATGACCAGAGAGATTTACTTAAGGCAGCACAGGTGGAAATTCAGAAAACAAAGGAAGAACTGGCTAATAAACCATCTCAAGCTTTAAGGCTTATTACATTTTTTAACAGTAAAAACAGAGAGGGGCTTGAAGAATTGAAAATACAACATAGGACTACAAAAATTCTTCAAATCAAAAAGGTCCTAAATAAAAGGAATATAATGAACAATTTGAAGGAAAAGTGTGACGCCATGAATTTGTCAATAACAAAGTTTTTGGCTAAATACACAATATTGAGACAAGCAGGCCTCCCAGACATTCTTGGCTTTAATGAAAAGCTAATGGTTCAAACAAATTATGACAAGAAGATCAGGGCCCATGCCAAAGAATAAATAAATAAGCCTCTGCCACAAGGTTCCCCAACTGGTAAAGTTATCTTGGAGTACTTTGAAAAATTATTTTTTCTACAGAATGAAATTAAACATATTTTCATTATCAAACCAAATTTCTCAAAGTACATTGATGCTGATGAAAGTTACCGGAAGTTGAAAAGTATTAAAATACCAAGTGATCAGCAATGGCAGGAATTCACAGATTTGTTATAGCAACATTGGAGCAGAACAGCAGAAAAAGTACAGGTAAAACAGTGAAGTTGAGAAGAAAAGAATAAAAACAGTTTATGTGATTTTGGATTTTGACTGCTGATATGAATCTTTTACAGCAGCAAAAGTGTAAAAGGAAAATTCAAGCAAGACAGAGAAATGATGGGACAGTTTTTTACCACATTGAAAATTTTATTTTACAGCTGTCCAGAGGTAAAAATAGCATTTGAAAGTGTATCAGATCAAAGTAACATGGTCAAAGTGTATCCGAGCAGAAATAATCAGCTAGTTTTTACTATGGTAAATTCTACATTTCACTAGCAGTAAAGTGACAGATGAACAGAGTAAAAGAGTATCATGAAGAAAAGAAGCGTTAAAGGATATAAAGTGAAAGAGTATCAATCAAGCAATATTCAAACAGATATCTTCCAAATGTGCCAGCAAGCATGTACACCTAGTCAACAAACTGTTTTTATTAGATAATGTTAGTCCTATTTTTTCTAAATAAATGGACAACTTGCTAAGTTGTTAAGTAGTTGTCCCTCTTAGTGTGTTAAGATATTTTATTTTCCTAGAGTTATTCCTAGATTTCTCTAGGATATTTTGTAATAAACATTTTTGTATAAATACTTCAGTTTATGAAGTGTTTAGGGTGGAATAAAGTTACTTAGATTATTATAGACGATTTTGCTGGTACTTTGGAGGCTCATGTGTTGATTTCATAGCAGCATTCTGGACAACAGCCAACTGGACTTCATAACTCAGGATTCATGCGATAAGCTAATGAGTAAAGTGATTTCTTACTATCATTGTTTCCTTTTATGAAGTTTCATTCTATTTCATATATGTTTTTCAATCCAAATGACTAATTAGGAATATTATTTCAGGATAAGTGTAAAAAACTCCCTGTCTTAACTACTTGATCATTTCAATGTTTTTTTCTGATTTTCGAACTTAGGAATTCTTAATTGCTCCTAATCCCATTTGACCCTTGCCTCCTTCCTCTTTTTCTGGATCAAAGGATCCTTCACTGCCCTTTATCTTGAAAGCAAGCCATCTCATCAAATCAAACTATTCAAATATCTGAGGGTCATCTACCTTGCCCTAAGTACATTAGCATCCTTTTGGCCTTGCCTTCCAGCCCTACCTACTACATCTTGACTCCATAGCCCAATGGACTAGTAGATCCCTCTTTAATTTTTCTCCAAGTAATCTTATTTCCCACCAAACTTTCCAAACAAAAAACCAAGTGCCCAATCATACCTAGCCTAAAATATTAAACAAAAACAAAGTTAAATCTGAAAGAGAGAGCCCTCTCTGAAATTTAGGAAGGCTAGATCCTAAATTTCAAAAGTAGGCTTGTAGTTACCCCTAGTTTTCTTTAACTATAAATCAAAATCCCACGACCTAAGAAATTACTAGGATGATAACACAGAGATTCAAGTCTAACCTCTGCTCAGTGGTTTTATTTTTTTTCCCATTTTTTTCTAGATCAGCGCATATTTTCCTTGAACAGTCGCGTCGATTGGTGCATGTTGCTTTTTTCACAGGTGCGCCAATCCCTGTTTAGGGCGGATTACAACTAAACAGTCTCGTTGAATCCTGTAGGATTTTACTTGACATTTTTCCTAAGTTTTTGTCATTATTTCTTGGCTCTGGATTGGTTTTTTACCTTGCAATTGGTCTATTGAGATTGTTTTGACTCTGTAGTCTCGGTCTTCTCAGTTGTTTGTCCATCATCTTATTGGTGGAGTTTGTAGACCTAGGGTTTCTAGGTGCCTTGTGCTGTTTTTTCAGCCCTCTCCTCACTGAGCCTTCTGAGTTAAGTTCGAGTCACTTTGATATTTATCATTTCAATTCACTGACTCATTACGTTAGTATCTCTCTCGGTTCTTCGTGTCTTTGGTTTTTTGAATCATCACTTTTGTTTTCATTTGACTCTCCATTTGTCACATCGAGCATCGATTACATTACTCGTTGGATCGTTTTCGAAAGCCCTTTGTTTTCCTGGAAGAGTCCATCCTTGTTTTGAGTGCATTTTATTTTTCTATCACGATGTTCTCTTTGTTTTAGATCATTACATTCATAGTAATCAAAACTATTGTTTATTTTGATTTTTAGTGTAACAGTGAATTGTGTGCTTCATTCATCTAAAAATACAAGAAATTGCATTCTTTCGCTTAAATTGAAAATTAAAATGTTCTTTTGCATTACTAGCTCTTAGGGAACTAGTAAGATATTTTTCTCTCTCATTTGGTTGTATTAGATGCATTAGTGAAATTATTCTTATGTTTCAAATTATTTCTAATTTGTCATAGATTTCTATTCTTCTCTTAGCTAGCATTCATTGAATGGAAATGATGTTCTTTTGCATGTAGTGTGCATTTAGGAATTCGATATCACATTCAGTAAGGCCTTGAAATCGCAACATTAATTCAAGATCAACCTTAAAATGAATTCAATAAACTTAAGGAAGCATTGAAATCTAACGCACATATTTTAGAGGTCTAGGCTAGTGACGTGTTCCAGCATTAGACAGCACTGGTACGGACTTGCACTCTCCGTACCATCGCGTATATAAAGGGAGACCCTCATAGGTTGCAATCATTTATCCATAGGAAGCCGATTTTTCCGCCCTATAACCGTGATACACCGAACATAGCATTCAGGGAGACTACCTGCACATACGTCAAGTCCTTGGTCATTTCTCTTTCATTTGATCACCAAGGTGTATATGGCAGTTCACAGAAACTTGGTACACCCTCTTGCTTAGATTACCTGAGTAGTCATTTTGGTCTTTTCATGACTCTCTAAAAGTGAAAATATCATCGAGCACTTCTCCTTTCACGCTCATTCAATCTAAAAGTGACTAGAGTCATCTTTTTTCTATTTCTCAACTCTTAAAACATGAAATAGCAAAGTTTCATTTCAATGTCATAAAATTAATTGCCTACGATCACATGCCCGTTAAAAATATTTTCTTGGCTTATTTTTAATAGTTCCTTAGTGTTTGATCTTGAAGCCTCGATTAGGCTATCTCATTTCCTTTTCTGTTTTAAAACAAATTCAAGGTGGCGGAACCACCCATTTCATCATCCTCTTCATTGCCTCCTAGTAGTGATCCTTCTCCTGACATTTCTTCATAAACACCTCAATCCACTAGGTTTGTCGAGTTTTTGCAGTCTATCCTTCCGAGTATCTTACCTCTCGCTACCCGGTCTCCTCTTGAAGGGTCATTTAATATTAATTGGCAACCTCAGGGTGCTTGGTCTGGTTTTGGGAGTGAGGAAGAATTCCCTCCTCTTACTTCAGGATCACCATTATTAGCTGTTACTGTACTTGCTAGTC
The DNA here is from genome assembly GCA_034641835.2 of Pinus albicaulis. NCBI lineage: Eukaryota > Viridiplantae > Streptophyta > Pinopsida > Pinales > Pinaceae > Pinus > Pinus albicaulis. Next base: position 248,783,776 of record CM076573.1, on the reverse strand, counting down.
CTCGTCATATTTTCGACGATATTACAGCCTCATCAGACATGGATTCTTAGAGTCCTGTCAGCATTTAAGAGCTTCATGTTTCTACCGGCGAATATCATCTCTTCCCAGAATATTTCTCGTATGTCTCTAGTCAACCTTCCCCACAATCAGTGTCTCTTCCACCTGGTTATCGTACTTTAGGTCAAATCATTTCTGGTGTTGCATCCATGACACAGTCTGGTACATCGACTCCCATAGGAAGCTCATCTATTCCTGTATCAAGAATAGTGCCTTCAACACTCATCTCGTCGGCCATTGTTACATCTATCTCGGTCTTACCCACCATTTTTGTGGCTTCATCTACATCGGTTGCTAGTACGACTCTATCATCAGGGTCTACTATTGTACGTAGGTCTATCTTTATCAATCCTACGATGCTTGTTAGGCCCGCCGTGAGTGGATCAAAGCCTCGCGTTGTGGAAATCCCATCTACTTGTACTGTGCCTATGGTTTCTACTTATATTCCTAGCAGTTATACATTTGATGACTATTTGCTAGCTATTTAGCAACGGTATGCTCCCTCTTCGTACCCTCAATAGCAGAATTCCACACCTCAGGGTTCTCAGCAGCAACAAGCTTCTAGCAATCCTCCACATTATTATGATGTATATGGTAATCTTGTATATTTGCCTCTGATTGATCCCAATCAACCCGTTTACCAGCCAAGACAACCCTCGGGCTTACAAGGACAACCCTTTCAGGGACAACCTTCGGTCCAATAGGGACAACCCTCTGGTCCACAGGGACAACCTTATAGTCCACAAGGACAACTCTTACAGGGACAACCTTCAACCCAACAAGGAAAACCCTATGGTCCTTCTGGTCAACCTCAATTTCAACAGGGAGCATCTTATGTTCCCGGGGGGAAAATATATCCACCACAAGGACAACCTTTTGTGCAATAACATCAACCTTATGTTCAGCAAGGCCAAGATTTTGTACAATAAGGACAACCCTACGGTTCTGTGTTGGGTCAACCTGGCCCATCCCAACCATCGATCCAACCTCTTCCACAAGAGCAACCCGGTGACTCTCAATATCCAGGCCAACCTACCCCGTAGGGAAAGCCTGCCCAACCTCAGTATCTAGGCCAGCTTGCCCCGTAGGGACAGCCTATCCAACCTCAGTATCTGGGTCAACTTGCTCCGCGGGGAGAACCTTCTTAGCCTCAAGGTGCTACTTACACTCCTCAAGGTCAATCTCAAGCAGTATATAGTGCACCCCAAGGTTTCACTTATTATCCTCAAGTTCAATCCCAGATGGTGTATAATCCACCTCAAGGAAATGCTTACATTCCATAGAAAAATCCATATGTTGCTCAGCAATGACCTCAGTGGTATTCTCATAATCAATATCTCGGTCCTCAACCGATGTATGGGCAAAACTATCAGGCTTATAAACCCTATGGACAGAATCCTTCGGGACAAAACATATGGGGGAATAATTTCTCTCAACCTGGGTGGAATACTAATACTGGTCTCTATCAACGACCTGCAATGCCTTTTAATCCTCAGTTGCCTTTTCTCGCTACGTTGGAACTGCCTGATGTGTCAAAGTTGATGAACAATGCGATCCTTCATAAACCGTATTGGCCTCCAGTTCCAACCAAAATTCTTGGTGATTGTCCCAAGTTTGAGGGTAAGTCCAGAGAAGACCCCCATGTGCATGTTATGACATACCATCTTTGGTGTTCCTCTAACTCTTGGGTTGACGATTCTATCTGACTCTATATTTTCCAATGGACTCTTACTGGTGCCACTGCCAAGTGGTACATCAAATTATCTCGTGGTGTCTTCCAAGATTTAAACTCTTTAGCCATGGCATTTCTCACGCACTTTCAGTTACCGGTTCGATATGAAACCGGGGCACACCTCCTCACATCCTTGAAGCAAGATCGAGCTACTCATATCTCAAATCATATTCATGAATGGAGACATCGTTGTTGCTTAATCAAGTTTGACATTCCTAACCAGCTTCTAAGTGATTGGTTTACTACCTCCTTCGTTGCTCCAATTGCTAAGGAAATTTCTATGGGGGCATGCGTTACTGAGGAACAAGCCATTTCTCATGCCTAGTACCTTGATCTTGTGTACTCTTAGTCCATCATGCTGTACGAACTCGTGCTTGATGCTCCTAGATCTAGAAGTTCCAAAGCACCGGCGACCCCATCCATCGACGGTATCATTGGTTCCATGTCTCAGACTTCACGAAAGTCTTCTCCTCTGAATCCTAGGAAGCAAAAATCTACTCCTTCCAATGATACTGCTTCTCATCCAACCCCAAATTCTGGTAAAACTATGGAAGTGAATGTCGTTCAGGCCAATCCGGTGGATAAAACTTCCAAGGGTAAAAAGAAGGGTAAAGGTAAGGCCAAAGCCGATACCCCGAAACAATATTCTCAAAAATCTCGTGCTAATGATGTTTCACAACATAAACTACAGTGTCCTTGCTTTATTTGTGATGAAGAGCACTACACCAAGGACTCTCCTCGATGAGTCAAAGTGAGTCAATTTCTCAAAGGCGCTTAAGTAACTCCAGTTGTTCTCAAAGAACCATTTCCATCACAGCAGACTCGGTTGGTAGAGAAACCTCAGTCCTCTGCCCCATTTGGCTCTCATATTTTCATGATGAACGATCCTGCATTCGTTTCTATTGCTACCCGGTCGAAATATTATATTGAATCGCGTCAGGCAGTGGGGAAAGAGATCACTGATGGTCCTCCTCCTCCACCTGCTTTTGGCCCTCTTCAGATTGAAAGGCCTAGTACTGAGCCCATTGTATGACCACCTTCCAAAGGTGTACTCCGTAATTCTTCTTACAATCATAACGCCCGTGCTACTCAAAATTACAGTATTTTGAGGATTTTCCTCAAGTGCCATCTACTATGTCTGCATTAGAATTACTTAAAATTTGTCTGTATCAAAGGAAGGCTTTGCTATCTACCATCGGTGGGGTTGACCCTAATAATTCGAGCCTTATCACTTTTGACTTGGATAATTTCATTCCACGTCTCCCTCATCATCTTGCGCTCATCATCCAAGTTGGGTTAATGGACCGAATGTCCATCGAGCGGTAGTGGACGAGAGTGCATCTACATGCGTCATGTCATCTGCTTGATGGAAAGCCATCAGTTCTCTAGCTCTCAATTCATATCCAAATTCTCTATAAGTGTTTGATGGAATGGAATCTAAACCTCTTGGTGTTCTCTCTAGTTTACCGATCACTCTAGAAGGGAAAACAGTCAGCGCTGAGTTTGAAGTAGTTGACACCAAGCTCAATTACAATCTTCTCCTTGGTTGCAGTTGGACTCACACCATGTTGTGCATTCCATCCACTCTCTTTTGTGTTTTTCAATTTTCGCATGAAGGAAAGATCATTACTATTGGTCAGTTGTCTTTTTTCACTTCTTCATCTTCTGGGAGCAACGTTCCGTACGTCGATCAAATTCCTATGCGTTATGAGAGCGTAGGGTCGGGTCTCTTCAAAGATCCCATCCTCATGGGTATTTTTCCTCTTCATCCACCCAACACTGTTCAGGTTAATATGATCTCCAGGTATTCTGATCCGTGGATCATCCCTTCACCTGAGCAGATTGATTCATTTGGAGATTCGATGCCATTAAGTCCTATCGATATTGATTATTTTGAAATTATTTCGGCTTTGGATCCTCTGACTCCTAATTATGCTCCTTTGGGCATGTCTCTTGACACTTATTCTCAATCCCCTTGGCTCGATGATTCGAATTCACCCGATCCCTTACGAGAGATATTTCCCTCCAATGAGTCCATCGTGGAAACTATGCTTCTTAAGGATCCTCCTTGGGATGATAGTCATCATCGTTCCTCGTTCATGCCTAGCCTTGGAACCATGTCTACGTGTCTCGAGAGGTTTTCTTCTCAAGTTCCTTCTCATCCATTTCAAACGCCTATACTGACACATGAAGTCTTTGCAGAAGGTAACTTGAGAAACATCACACAGACGATTCCTATCGACATCTCCGTCAAACCGGGGGTTGTCGAGAACATCCATATTGAGGTGACCTATTCTCCTGATGAGATATAGGTCTATACTAGTATCTTCCATGAGTTTCATGATGTTTTCGCATGGTCTTACGAAGATATTCCCGGCATTGATTCAAGTATAGTGGTGCATGAGATTCCTACCGATCCTGGTGCGAAGCCTGTTCACCAACGTCTTCGTCCTGTGCACCCTAGAAATTCTACCGCTATTAAGGGAGAAGTTGAAAACATTCTTAAAGCTGGTTTTATCTATCCAACTCCCTTGACAGAATGGGTTTCCAATATTGTTCTTGTAGATAAGAAACAAGGTACCATTCGTGTCTATGTTGATTACCATGACATTAACTGTGCTTGCCCTAAGGATAATTATCCCACTCCTTTTGTCGATCAAATCATCGATGATTGTGCTGGGAGTGAGATTTTTTCCCTTATGGATGAATTTTATGGTTCTTCTAGTCTATAAACATAAGACCACCTTCATTTTTCCTTGGGGTACTTTCGCTTATAAAAAGCTCCCTTTCTGTCTTAAAAATGTAGAGGCTACATTTCAGTGAGAAACGTCATATGCTTTCCATGATATCAAGCACATTTTTCAGCCTTATGTGGCTGACCTTCTAGCTCATTCAGCTAAGCATAAAGACCATCATGATCATCTCTGCCAGATTTTCCTTCGCTGTCGACGCTATAACATACGGCTAAATCCACATAAGTGCATCTTCTACGTTGACTCTGGTAGACTCTTAGGGTTTATCTTTTCCAAAGATGGGATTCGTCTCGATCCACTTAAAGTTGAAGCTATTGTTAATCTCCCCTCTCATTCCTCCTTACATCAGTTGCAGAGTTTGCAGGGGAAAGCTAACTTTTTATGTCGTTTTATACCTAACTATGCCGAAGTGACCAAATTTACACGATTACTGAAGCAAGACATCCCATTCCTCTGGGATGAGATCGCCCAAAATTCCTTCTGTGTACTGAATACGTTGCTCGTTAATGCTCCTCTGTTGCGTCCTCCAAATTATCATCGCGATTACTCCCTCTATTTGGTCATCGCGTTTAGCACGATTTCCATGGTTTTGGTACAAGAAGATGATGATGGTGATAAGCATGTCATTTACTATCTTTCTCATAACCTTCTCGATACTGAGACGTGTTATTCCCATGTCGAGAAGTTGGCGTTGGCTGCTATTCAATTTGTTCAACGTTTTCGTTAGTACATTCTATTGCGCACGGTGACTGTGATTTTTTATTGCAACCCTATGACTTACATATTGACTCGTCAATTGCTAGGGGACAAGTACTCGAAGTGGATTTTCATCCTCCAGGAGTTCAATTTTGAGTTCACTATCGCCAAGTCGAAGAAGTCATTATTCTTTGCCAATTTGATCTGCTCTCTCCCTTCCGATTCTACTCCGTCTGGTTTTGAGGAACGCATTCCGGATGACATGCTTTTTCTGATTAGCAGCCTTGGTCCTTGGTACGGTGATATCATCATATATCTTCAGACTTCCACCTTCCAATCTGAGTTGACGAAGGATACTCACTGACGCATCCATCATCAATCGCCACCCTATCGCATAGTCGTAGATACACTACTGCATCATAGTTGATTCCATTCTCCGCCAGTGTTTGACTCTCGAGGAGGCTGAAAAGGTCTCGAATGATTATCACAGTGTTGCATGTGGCTGTCAAATGTATGGATATGCTACTGCACAGAAAATTCTTTGTGCTGGGTATTTCTGGCCCACCATCTTTAAATATTGCATTATTGTTTTCCATAAGTGCCATGATTTCCATATCTATCAGTGCAATATGTGTGCGCTGCCTTCCCATCTTCACCCTGTCATTACCGTTGGTCCCTTTGCATAGTGGGGCGTCGATTTTATGATGTGTAACCCTCACTCGGCCAAGGGGCATGCTTATATCATCATAGCCATAGAATACTTCACCAAATGGGCTAAATAAATGCCTACACTTACGGCTGACTGTAATAAAACATCACAGTTTCTATTCAATCATGTCATTTCTAGGTTTGGTGTCCCTCAAGCCATTTTTACCGATCTTGGTTCCCATTTTCGGCATTACATGGTGGCGGAGTTGACTTCCAAGTTGGGTCTGCGTCACAATAGCTTAACGTCATACTACCCTCAGGCCAATGGCTAGGTTGAATTCATGAGCAAAGTTCTCGTCACTATGCTTCAACGTACGATTGTGATGCACAAATCAAACTGGCATATCATGTTGTTTTCAGCTCTTTGGGCTTACTGAACCTTAGTAATGGATGCGACCAGATTCACTCCATTCCACCTTATCTATGGTCTAGAATCTACCCTTCCGATTGAATGTGAAATTCATTCTCTCAATATAGCTGTGGAATTGCTATCGAATACTTCGCCAGAAGAAGAGTGTCTTCTATATTTAGAGAGGCTTGATGAAATTCGTTGCTTTACTGCTCTGGTCATAGAAGCACAGAAAAAGCAGGTCAAAGTTCATTTTGACCATTGAGTTTCCCCTCATTCATTTATATAAGGAGACATCATCCTCTTGTATGAACAAGCTCACGATAAGCTGGGGGTAGGAAAATTTCTACCCATGTGGCATGGGCCCTACATTGTTAAACGCATTTTGCAGAATGGGGCTTATGAGCATATTCATTATGAAGTTCATCCTCTGGATCAGCCTAGAAATGGGTTGTAACTTAAAAATTACTATGCATGAGTCATTCATGCGTCTTTTTTGTACACAGGTGTTTTTTCATTTTTGTGCATTTTTGGCTTGGTGTGCTTTGCGAGCATTTTCCTGAGTATTCGATCGTTGCTTATTGTGTAGATATCCATTACCCCTTATGTCTGTTTCGCGGATGGTGCTTCCTGCAGTAACCGGAACCTATCTTCAGCAGCCTAGGTGATTTATGATCCTGCAAGTGAGTTGATATACCTTCAAGGTATCTATCTAGGATGAACCACAAACAATGTCATTGAATATAGTGTTTTTATTGAACTATTAACCGAGGCCATTGCTCTCAAAATTCATGCATTGATTGTTAACCTAGACTCACAACTTGTTGTTGTTCAACTTAATGGGCATTATTCTGTTAGAAACCCTCACATCTTAAGGTTGTGTTTGCATGTTCGTTTACTATAAAGACATTTTGATTACATTACATATCAACATATTCTTAGATGAATGAATGTGTTAACTGATATAGTAGCTAATATTGTATTAGATATACATTCGCATAATTTGTAAAAAATCATCATCGCATGACAAGATCCATAAAATAAAATAGATGTATATATATATATATCGTGTGTTGGCATCCATGTGCATCATAAGTTCAAAAAATATGTATGTTTCGGTTACATCCTGAGACATCATGTCTCTCAAAAAATATGCGAAAATAAAAACTAGGTGTCTAGTCGATGTGACACTCATGGTAGCACGTCACTGCCCGTACAAGCCGCCTCAACAAGCAGTGAACACGGTTTGACACCCCTGCAGTGTGTCTTTGGTACGCGTGAGGAACATCATCGAATCGCACATAGTCCAGGATCCCATGGGATATTCCCTCCAATTTGTGTATGATTTCCTCTTCCTCGCCTCCCTCACCATGAGGAGCCACATCAAAGTCACGAGGAATCCTCTGTGCTATTGGCGACATACCTGCAGGTATTTTTGGGCCCACATTTGCAATTACATGGATTAATGTTATAACATGCATAATAAAAAAAAAACATAACACTCATCAAATTAAAAATGATTCTTACCCAGCACTTCATCCCAATCCTCTCCTTCTGGGAGTGGGAGATCTGCATCACCAATGAAATCCGTGACAGAGTAGGGCCACTCCTCCACGACAATCAGCTACCAGCAGAGCCACTCAAATAACTCTGGTTTCCAAGACATTTGTTGACCGCCCCCTGACCTTGGCATCATATCTTCCCAACGGACCATCTGTGGCTCCTGGGCTGGTGGTGTCAGAACTATTACCTCTTGATGTTGGAAGATTGGTAACCATTCCAAGATGAAAGGTACTAATTTGGACCCGTAACCAAACTGCTTCAACTTATTGTTCTTGCATTTTGTCAGTTGGCGTTTCATGTTGACTTTTACCACCTCTGCCCAGTTGTAGAGGGTCGGTGCCATGCAATCTACAGCAAGAAGTAGCTGTGTTTTTGTGGAAATCTACAGCAAGAAGTAGCTGTGTTTTTGTGGCCTCGTACGAAGCTTGTGATCCAGCAGCTCACGTGATGGTGTGCAGCACTACCTTTAGACCCAAATCCAGAATAGTTTGGATATCCATATTTCTGCTTTTGGACCCTTTCCTTGCCCCTGGGCACACTCTGTCAATAACCATACTCATGTTTTCCATTGTGGGCCGAGTACCAATCAGGATTGGTACTTCGCCCCTCCGCGAAAATCCGGTTATAAAATAAATATCTAAGACCTTAATCTCAAGTTCCTGATCGTGAATAATGAATCGTTCCTGAACAATGTCCCAGACACTGATCAAGTACTGCAACAGATTCGGTTGAGCTCTGATACATGGTGCCATAAAGAATTTCTTGAGCCCGCAATCTCTAAGAGCTTCCATGCATCTCACAATGCCCATGGCTGCCTCATCTTCTTCACTGTGTTCTCATTATTTCCATTCAATCACCATTTTGTCCTTTCACACCTGAAAAAACATCCATATGGTTGTCATTAGTCAAATACAATGCTTTTGAACTACTTAAATTGGGCTCATTGTTTGAATGTACAAGCTAAAAATGGTTGGCACGGTTGGCGCGACTGTTTTAGAAACATTCGTGCCAATTGGCGCACCCCTCATTCAATTTTTAGGTCGGTTGGCATGAGTCCATGCCTGATACTCGCACTGACCGCCACGCCCTATATTTTGCAAAACCCCACCGGGACCCCCCCCCGGCCCCCCCACCCCCCATAAATCTACAAAAATGGGGTTGCAAGTAATGAAAATGTTATCAAAATGTAGGGATGGATGTGAGTTCTTACGTGGAACAGATGGATCCACGATTGGTCTCCTGGATTGCCCGCTATCAGCTCCACAAAATCATAGTGAAAAAGGGTAACAAATTCCTCACAAGAGATAAAAGTGAAAATTAATTTATTTTTCTACCATTTTTGGCATTTTATAACTTTTCAAAACCCTAATTAGGTTTTAAAGCATATTTTTTTATTATTTCACTATTTTATTTCGAAAAATGGGTTTTTACGTGCATCTCTTGTGCAGCAACAGGTCCTCAACATGACGACGATGAAGTGACGAGTTGTATTTTATACTTTTTCGAACTCGGTTAAAACACAAAAAAGTCACTCTTGGAGTCATCTTTCAGCTCTTTTCTGACTCTCGGAAATTGAAAAGATTGTCGAGACTCTTGTCGTTTTGAACTTGTTAAATGGATGTGAAACGATATCTACCCAGTATATGTTTACCCCTTTTTCGGGTTGGGATAGATTATTTACGAAAAAGGAATACCTTAGCCTATCGCGACTAAGAGGTTCTCTTAGACATTTTTCTACCTTTTCAGATCTGTGAGACTACCTACGAAAAGGGACTACTGGAGTTTTCTTTTCCGCTTCCTGTCAAACTCTCTAAACATGAAAAGAAGCTGAGTTTTTCCTTTGTCAGACTCGTTAAAACCTAAATGACATCGGAAACCGTCACCATGATGTAACCGAGTTCCTCCTTCCTAGGGCTCGTAAAATGTACTAGGATGGATTTGTCTGAAGGACAAACTTACATAACAAGCATATGCTATCCCCTTCAAGCTTGTTTTCCAAAAATAATTTGGGTACTCTCCAGCAATGGTGGGGGAAAATGGAACTAGTTCTCAGTTGTGTCGGCACTATGTCGCTCTTGAACATGATACTCACCTGCATTTGTGTCGGGTTGGGGACATCTCATTTCGTCTTTTTTGCCTCCATGGGTTTGGGTAATCTGTTTTGACTGCTCATCCGCTCTTTGCCACATTGTCATGACCTCAGATCCCTTGATGTCAAATACTACCAAATCCAGAGTCATGTCACTGATATGTTCAAGAGAAGTTTTCGTTTACAGCTTTCAACCTCCCTCTTATCCTCTTTTTGGTCCTAATTCACTATCATCATGTTCCTCTTTCTTGTGTCGATGATGTGGGAAACATTATGGCCCTCCTTCGACCAGATCACTTCCTGTCGACTTCAGCTCATTATCTGGGAAGTTGATCTAGAGACTCCCTTGCAGTACCTTGGAGATTGCATGCCTCAATGGAAATTTCTTCGCATTCGATGATAGGTCCTCATCATTGGCCTTCGATCGAGTGATTTTGTAGGTTTTCTACGCTAGATCACTATTCACATTCTGTGGATTGTACTAGTTGTACCTTGAGATCCATTGTCATTATTGGTGGTTTCTCTCGTGCCTATTAGCAGCTTACATCATTTGCTAGTAATCAGGGGAATTTCTTGCATGTTCGACTTCAGCTCAGATATTCTCATGCTTTAATTTGTACTTTTTCGGGTCAAGATGGAGTGCAAGACCCTGGGTTTTGTTTGATAAAATCCAGGCTGCAGGATATTTTGGTTTATCATCACTATATCCATTACTCTTTTGATTAGATGGATTTGACCATACCTGAATCTATTTATTTATCCTTACTGCTGGATGGCTGCGCCCATACCTCAGATATCAATTTTATATGTACTCTATTATGGATGGTTGCGCCCATTCCACATGTTCATGTATCAGAGATATCAGTTTTATTTGTACTTGCAGTTCTTCCGATAGCGGTGTTTGGTTTGAACGCGTTCTCGTAAATCATTTCACTCCTCCCTCTCTTTCAGACCTCATACTTTAGGAGGCATTTGTTACACATAATTTTGTCACCATCCCTGCAATCCCCATCCTGCACATTGGAGGACCATTTCTATCACTTATATGTAGTGTCATGCCTTGCGAAAATTTTCATTGCATCCCTTTCCATTAGAAGAACATTTCCTCTATTGACTATTCTTGGAACAAACCATAAAAAACATATGATTTTGGATCGGCGCTGGCAGAAAGTTATGGCCTTGCGCCAATAAGAGAATTTAGCACTAGGCCCCATTCCCATTGGCACTCTGTCTCAATGGACTGCCCGTGCCGAGTTGTTTTTGGAAAAAAAATTTAAATATAGAAGTGAAGTTTCCATTGCAAACCACTTCATGAGCGGAGTCAGCATGGGTTTTTCGACTGAATAAAATTGAACATGTTGTGTAACCAGCTCCAAAAATAGAAGAAAAGAGATATCAAGCCTTAGAAATAAGCCACTTCGAGGGGGAAACCTCCAATACATTACATAAATGAACAATTCTTGGATGACACAATTTACAAAACCTCCTTTCTATATATAGGAGTCCATGGGGCCATAATGTAATCCTAGTGGGCCACAATGTAATCCTAGCCGACCTAACAATAATAATTTAAGGGCACAATAATAACAAAATGGGGGTTACAAGGGTACAATAATAACAATAAGGGGTTTACACTAACAATAATAAGGGGCTATACTAGTGATATAGGGACCAACATGCCCCTCTCCTTCAAAAAAAGTGTTGTCCTCAACACTTGAGTAGCTCCGGGTGCTTCTGTATAAAATTCTCATCCTCCCATGTAGAATCTTCAGTGGGTAAGTTCTTCCACTTGATGAGATACTCTGAAATTGATCGATTCCGTAGTTGCCGAGTTCTTGTTTCCATGACCGCTTCTGGTTCCAATATGATTTTTCCTTCCTCATCAAGTTCTGGCAATATTGTTTGAACTGGAAGATTTTCTCCTATGACCTTCTTTAAGCATGAAACATGGAAAACTGGATGTACTCGCGAAGAAGCAGGAAGCTCCAATTTGTATGCCATAGTACCAATCTTTTGCAACACCTTGTAAGGACCATAGTACTTTGGCGATAATTTATTATCCTTCTTAGCTTGCTTGAGGGACATTTGTTTATATGGTTGTAGCCGTTAAAATACCCAATCTCCTACATCAAAACTTCTCTCGCTGCGATGTTGATCTGCCTGTTGTTTCATTCGATTTTGTGCCAAATTCAGGTTATCCTTTAAGAGTTGGAGAACTTCTTGCTGATGCTTGATGTGATCTTCCACTGCTTGAACCTTCGAATTTTCCCTCAAAGATGATGTGATGGATGGTGGATGATATCCATAAAGTGCCATAAATGGGGTCATTTTTGCTGTAGTATGGAAGGAAGTGTTATACCACCATTCAGCGAGAGGTAACCACTTGACCCATTGTGTTTGTTTATCAGATACAAAACAACGAAGATATCCTTCCAAACATTTATTTACTATCTTAGTTTGACCATCAGATTGAGGACGATAAGATGAGCTATGACCTAATTGAGTACCCAAACAAGAAAATAACTCCGTCCAAAAATTTCCAGTAAAAATGGGATCTCTGTCGCTCACAATAACCCTTTGGCTTCCATGTAGCTTTTGAATTTTGTCCATAAATGTAGTAGCAACTGTACTTACTTTAAATGGATGAGATAATGCACAAAAGTGTGCATACTTGGTAAGTCTATCAACTACCACCATGATGACACTCTTTCCTTCGGACTTAGGTAAACCTGTGATAAAATCCATTGAAATCTCCTCCCAACGTTGACTTGGAATGGATAAAGGTTGTAGAAGTCCCGGGGTCTTAATTGTTTCCACTTTATTCTGCTGGAAAACCAAACATTCTACCACAAACTTTTGAATATCAGATTTAAGGCCATCCCAAAAAAATTCTTTCTTCACCCTGTGGTAAGTTTTTAAAAATCCTGAGTGTCCTCCTAAAGGAGAAGTGTGCACTTCCAGAAGAATCTTTTGTTTTAGTTGGGAATTCTTACAAAGATATAAGCGATCTTTGTACCATAAGGAATCATTTTTCCAACTAAATGTATCAGATGTACTAGGATCTTGCTGCAACTTTTGAATGAGTGTCCATACATCTTTGTCCTTCTTCCATTCCTCTCTTGCTTCAGTTATCCAATCTGTTTGGATAATAGAAATGGCACAAAGCAATGCTTCCACCTTTTCATTTTTTCTTGAGAGTGCATCTGCAACAACATTAAGCTTTCCTTTTTTGTATATTATTTCAAAGTCATAACCCAACATCTTTGTGACCCATTTTTGTTTCTCTTCTGAAGACATTCTTTGTTCCAAAAAGTGTTTAAGACTATCATGATCAGTTTTTACCTTGAAGTGTCTTCCCATTAGGTAATTTCTCCATTTCTTTAGTGCATGCAGTATTGCTAACATTTCCTTCTCATAAATAGGTTTCTGTAAATACTTTCCTTTGATTGGACGACTTTCAAAAGCAATGGGTCTTCCTTCGTGCATTAAAACAACACCAATTCCATTTCCTGAGGCATCACATTCCACAATAAAGGTTTTTGTGAAGTCTGGCGTAGCTAAGATCGGTGCTAGGCACATTGCCTCTTTAAGATGTTCAAAGGCCTTAGTTGCTTCAGGAGTCCATGAAAATGCATCTTTCTTCAATAATGTTGTTAGAGGTGCTGCTATTCTCCCATAATTCTTAACAAACTTGCGATAATACCCTGTTAACCCGAGAAATCCTCGCAACTTCTTTATGGTTGTGGGGACTTTCCATTCCTTAATGGCTTTAATTTGTTAGGGTCTACTTTAACACCCTCGTGAGATACAATATGACCCAGATATTCCACCTCTTGTACTCCAAAGAAACATTTGGATTTTTTTGCATATAATTGTTTCTCCCGCAATAGTTTGAGCACCCTGTCAACATGTTCAACATGATCCTTCCAAGACCTGCTGTAGATTAGTATATCATCAAAAAATACTAGCTCAAATTTTCTAAGGAAGGGTTTGAAAATGGAATTCATCAACCCTTGAAATGTAGAAGGTGCATTGGTAAGGCCAAAAGGCATGACCAAAAATTCATAATGACCCTCATGAGTTCGAAACGTTGTTTTTGGAATATCTTCAGTCTTCATTATAATTTGATGATATCCTGAACGAAGATCCAACTTGGTAAAATAAATTGCTCCATTTAATTCATCCAATAATTCATCAATCACAGGAATGGGAAATTTCTCTTTAATGGTGAGCTTATTGAGCTCCCTATAATCTGGACACATTCGCCATGACCCATCCTTCTTGTGTACCAATACTACAGGCCGAGTAGAGAAAGAAATTTGACTAGGTTGAATTATACCCACTTCTAACATTTCTGCAATCATACGTTCAATTTCGCTCTTTTGGACATAAGGATATCTATAAGGCCTAATGTTTGGAGGAACACTTATTGGAATCAAATGAATAGCATGATCATGATCACAAATAGGTGGGAGTCCTTTGGGAGTTTCAAACACCTTGGAATGATTGTCCAATACTTGTTGATCTGCAGAAATAGATGATTTTGATGTTGGAACTTCTAGTGAGCATAATTGTGCAATGACGCCTCATTGTTATTTTTTTATAAGCTTTGTCATGACATTAGAGCTTATTATCTTTCCCAGCTTCCCTGCAATACCCTGTAATTCAACTTCCTTTCATTCTGAAAAAAATTTCAAGAAAAGTTCTTGAAAATCAAAAGTTACCGTCCCCAAAGATTGTAACCATTGTACTCCTAGTACAACATCAGCACCTCCCATAGGAATGGAAAGCATTGGACTAGTCAATACATATTCCCCCATGGTTAGCTTGATATTATGGCATTTTCCAGAGCAATTTATAGTTCCTCCATTTTCAACCATCACATGACATTCCGCTGCTGGGTATAGGAAACAATTTAATTCCTTGGCTACCTTATAATGAATAAAATTATGGGTGCTACCAGAATCAATCAACACTATTACCTTTTTCTTCTTGATATGTCCTTCTATCTTGAGAATTTGAGGAGTGGTAATTCTTGCAAATGCATTACATGATATGGTTGGATTCATTTCTTCCTCTTCTAGAGCTGGTTCCTGGTGTATATCCTCTTCTTGTTCATTTTCTTCTTCCTCTTCACAATCTATGTAAAATAATTTCTTCTCAGCACACTTATGACCTTTAGTGTATTTTCTATCACAACTGTAGCAAAGCCCTTTTGCTCTTTTTTCTTCCAATTGTTGTGGTGTCAACCTTGTAGGTTGTGGAAATGTAGGCGTAGCAACACTTCCTTCTTTATATAATTGAGTGGTAGGCTTCCTTGTCGCCATTACTTTACATTCAACTTTTCTTGCCAACCTAAATGCCTTCTCCAATGAATCTGGTTCCAAAACGCGAACTTCATGTTGGATATTATCCTTTAAAGTGCCTATGAAGAGATCGATCCTATGTTCCTCTGGAATATCAGTTACCCTTATATTCAATTTTTGGAAGTCCTCAATGTGTTGCCCCACTAAACCCTTTTGTTTGAGATTTATCAATTGGCTAAAGAAGGTGTTGCTCTTTGTATCCTCATAATGTGCTATCATTTCTTCCCTAAAAATTGACCAAGTGACAATTTTTTTACGGGAGCAAAGCCATCGATACCATACAAATGTATTTTGTTCTAAATGTAAAGTTGCAATGCGTACCTTTTGTGTGTTTTGCACATTATGGAGATCAAAATATTGCTCCATCTGTAGTGTCCATGTTACAGGATCCTTTCCATCAAACTTCCTTATATCCATTTTTGGAATATGGTGGTTCTTCCCGCCAACATTAGAGTTTATGAAATCACGATTAACATTTATTTTGTTCTCATCATGAGGTTCTTCTACCATATTTTCACCATTAGGAAACATTTCTTGTATCAACTTGGTCAAATCTTCGATGTCTGCTTTTAGATCATTCTTCATGTTTTTCATGTTGTTTTCCATGTTGTCTTTCATGTCATCCATCTTAGCTTCCATGCCAGCTTCCATGCCATCCATCTTAGCTTCCACGCCTTTATTCAAACCATCCATCTTCTCTTCCATGCCTTTATTCAAAACTTCCATTTCATTTTTTGTTGCTCTTTGCGAGAGTGAAATTTGTTGCACTTGCTCTTGTAATTTTGATAGATCATGTTGCAATTCTTCATCTTCATGAGTCATAGTAGAGCCTTCTGAAGGCTTAATGGGTATTGAATTATTTTTACGGGGCATCTTTTAGAACCCAATACTGATATCTATTCTACAATATGCCCTTGGAATCAATTCAAATTGATTCTTCAAACAAGACTTATGCAATTCGCAAAAAAAAAACACACCTTTTTCTTGCTTTTGAGGAGCTCGATATTGAAATTGGATTATCTCTATGATTGCAGCTCTTCAATATTTTAAATTAAGCACTGAAGTAGCCCTCTGAATTCTCTTTTTAATGCCACAGGTCTGACCTAAACAAATTTATGTCCAATCTCCCACAATGACCTAATTATGGACTGGTTCAGTAAAGCGAACTTGTATGACTTTCCACGTGTCATTGTTTCATCCTTCACCTCTGAAATTGATAGCCAATAAACTATAGTCTGTTTACTTGCGACCACTTTTTACGGTACTCCAATCCGATGCTCATAGAGAGATTTATTGAACTTTTCCCACGATCACCTCTTTGTGATGAAATTCGGGAGCCTGAAAAAGAACTACCTTCCACAGATCATATCTCCAAAAATATTGCGAACCAAGATCTGAAATTTTGCGAAGAGTTTACTCATGATTTCAGCTTCACACCCTAAAATTTTCAGATTCTGAACCTTTGTATAAAAAAATTTATGGCGCAAATGCCACGATGACCTGTTTAGGAGCCTGAAAAAAGACCTAACTTCCACAAATCATATCTCCGAAAATATTGTGAACCAAGCTCTGAAATTTTTAGACAAGCTTCCTTAGGATTTCAGTTTCGCACCCTAAAACTTTCAGCTTCTGGCACTTTGTAGAAAAAAAATTATAGCAAAAATGCCACGATGACCTGTTTGGAGCAGCGAAACCCTAGAATCCAAAGCTCTGATACCAAATGTTGTGTAACCAGCTCCAAAAATAGAAGAAAAGAGATATCAACGTCTTAGAAATAAGCCACTTCGAGGGGGAAACCTCCAATACATTACATAAATGAACAATTCTTGGATGATACAATTTACAAAACCTCCTTTCTATATATAGGAGTCCATGTGGCCATAATGTAATCCTAGTGGGCCATAATGTAATCCTAGCCGACCTAACAATAATAATTTAAGGGCAAAATAATAACAAAATGGGGGTTACAATGGTACAATAATAACAATAAGGGGGTTACACTAATAACAATAAGGGACTATACTAGTAATATAGGGACCTAACAGAACATCTTCCTTTGGCTTCTTTTTTCCTACTTTTGATTAACCTCCCAAAGGATAAGGCCTCCCTTCCACCATTTGAGGGATCCCAACCTCCTCCTCCTCTCCCATAAATACATCTCTCTCACATAGATGCATCTAGATGAACATTTTGGAGAATATCTGAAACAGTCTAATATAGCTGGTGTGAGATAGAGCAGAGAGAGACCCTTGTTGAGAGAGAGTCTAGGTTGATTGCCTCGCCAAGTCCCATTCCCCGACGAATGCTCAAGACGCGTTTAGAATGGACCCGCTAAAGGAGGTTGCGACGTCAAGGCTCATTTGGTTTTAATCTCTTTCTTCTCTTAATTAATACAAGACTGATGTTTTGGTTCCTATCTTGCATTTTATATGATTAGTCTTGTGCAATACATTTAATTCTCATTGAGAAATTAGATAGTTATGAATGCAAATATTGTTTCGTATGTTGCTATCGTTCTCTGATCCTTGTGCAAGAACCTAAGTACCACTACTGAAGGACCACGACGTGCTGAGACGAAGATCAAGAGACTGCTTCCATAGCTATGACAACTGCGTTGGGACAAAGGTAGGACATCTATCTCAACTCAGTTTCATTCATTAACTAGGAATCGACGCATCAACATGTCCTCTTGCTCCTAGACCCACCCTAGGGCTAGAGGTATTGCCTCTGTCTGCAAAGGAGATTTACCTACACAACACAAGGCTATGGATAAAATGATTGAGAAGATAACATTTTCTAATAGGGTTGTTGCTAGAGAACCCCAAGGAGGTCCACAGATTCGAAATCCCAAGTTCAAGAGGCAGCCACAAATCCAGATTAAGAAAAGGGGACAAAAGGGTCCAAAAAAATAGAAACAACAAGTGAGACCCCCTTTCCATCAGAATTATTCACAAGATCAAAATGAGGAAGATGAACAAGCACCTGAAGATAAAATCCATTTTTTCGATGATAGGCAACAAACTATTTATTTGACTAAGGAATACCAAGAACAAGAATAATTTAAAAATCTCGTGACAGAAGAAGAGAATTTATTGTTTTCTCGGTCTCAAAATGATATCATGATGGATGAATTTAAAGAGTATAAAAAAGTTGCCCAAATTCCATCATGCAGTTCCAAAGGCAATATAATTTAAGGAGAAACAATTTTGGGAATAGTCCTACAAAGAAGGATACAGTGACCAGCAATACAAAAAAATATGTAGCAACCAGCAGTCAAAAGAAGGATGTACCAAGTACCATCAATTAGAAAAAATAGGCACCAATCGGCATCCTTCAGAGGAAATATGATTCTACCAGAGACAATGTGGACAAGAAAGATCTAGCTCCGAAGGAGGTGGATAAAACGCAGAATCCTTCCAATTTTGAGACTGAACTTTCTAAAATCAAAATTTCTATAGGTGAGCTGCTTAAGAATGATGAGTATAGAGTTCATATTCTAAAATCTTTGAAGATTGGGAAAAATTATGATACTATCAATATAACTGATGATTATCCCACCATCATTTTTGGACCAAAAATTGATGACAGGAGTCAGGATGGTGAAGTTCCTCCTTTCTATGTGAGCCTAAATGTGCATGATCAAATTCTTCACAATTTTGTGTTGGATTTCGGGGCTTATCATAAATTTATGCTGAAGGTGCAAGTGTTTTCATGTTTCTTCTGGATGCCAATTTCATGGTTTCTTTTTGCAAACTTCAACAAGAGGTCAAGTGAATTAAAGTATATTTAATTCACATGCATTGATATGTCAAGTGACTGATGATTTACTATTAATAGCTGCATGCATGTTAGTTCTAATGAAGACCCAGTTGAGACAAAGGAAAATTGCCTGGGTGCAATTATATACACCATAGGATGCCCATGATGTATTGTGCAGTCAAGGAAGGCTAATTATCCTATTTAATAGGGATTAATTTCCTAGGGATTGCTTGATAAAGGCAGGCTGAAGACAGGCGGAGAATTGGCTAAGCATTGGACCAATTTTCTCTGGATCAGTGTGAGACAATTGGTAGAGTGTATGAGGTTGTGGTGATCACACATGCATTGCATTGTTTCATGATTCCTTGGTTCATTATACAATAGAGATAGAGGGGTTTTTAGCAGCAAGCTTTCCCTAGGAAAAATGTTTGTGTTGTGGATTGATTTTATTCTTTCTTTTACTTGGTGTGCTTGTACGATTGTGTTTATTTTCCGCAATTAATTTGTAGAAGGATTTATTATCTTGCTTTAGAATATCGCATGATCAGATTGAATCCATTGGTATACATATTGTTTGTATAATTTCTACATGGTATCAGAGCACCAAGGATCACAATAGTGGAGAAGAAATTGAGTTTGTGTTGAACAGTATTCAAACTTGCAGATACATTATTTGGTGTGATAAGCGGATCAAGATGGATTTAAATGGATTAAGATTGGAATATGAACTCGAGGTCAGTTCTAATTATATTGCATGGAAAGACATAATGGAGGCAGTTTTGGCGGACAGCGGGTTGAAATAATTCATTGATAATGATATTCCCAAGCCCGCAGCAGCAGACGTCTCTCTTCTTGAAGCTTGGAAAAAGAAGGTAGCAAGGGTGAGGAGGATCTTATTAGAGGGATTTCAAGCTCACATTGTCTCTAGTCTCCATCGCAAGGCCACTCCATAAGGCCTTTACAGATTTGTTTCAGAACAATAGCGACCAAAGGAAGTTGGCACTGAAGGACAAGCTCAGGAAAATTAGGATGAAGGAGGGCGAGACAGTACCGACATACTTGGCGAAGTTTACTCAATGTCAAGATGAGATTGGAAGTTTTGGTGTGACCGTAGCAGATGATGACTTGGTGAGCCTATCACTTCTAGGCCTTCCCAAGAGCTGGCATAGTTATTAGGACTCGGTGAATGGGAGGGAGAAGTTACCAGATTGGGAGTGAATTTGGTTGGATTTGGTACAAGAAGAATTCAAACAGAATACTAGGGATGGATCCTCATCCAAGACTAATAACAAGGAAGATTTTGCCTTGGCCGGTAAGGCAAATAATTCCAAGGGAAAGAAATTTCAAGGCGAATCGGGCAAGAAAGACTTGTCCAAGATCAAATGTTTTCATTATCACGAGCATGGGCACTATACTACAAATCTTCCGTAGAAGAAGGCAAGAAATAAGGAGCCTGCAATTGCAACAGGTGAATCATTGGATTCATATTTCAAGCTTGATTTTACTCTCATTGTATGCATGGACAGCACTATAATGGGATGCATGTGGTATTTAGACAACAGTGCCTCATTCCATATGACAGGGGGATAGAGATCTCTTCATTGACTTGGAGGAGAAGGACCTCCAGCAGAACATAGAGTTTGTAGATGACTGGAGGTATAGCGCGACTGGCATAGGTATAACAGTTACCTTTCAGAGGGATAATGGCTCGCATATCAAACTATCAGATGTTTTGTATGTTCCAGGCCTAAGGAAGAATATTGTCTCTGTAGCGGCATTGGAAAACCGTGGTTATGAGGTGATGTTTAGAAAAGGAAAGGTGTTCCTTAAACACATAGCCATGGGACAGGTGAAGCAGATTGGTTCAAGAGTCAAGAACCTTTATCCTCTCGAGGTTGAGGATGCATGCAAGGCTTTGAGGATCAAAGTAGTGGTTAGTGACTTGGTGGTTGAGAGGGAGAAATTATCTCTCAACATGCAGCCTCAGAAGCAATCTCAGAAGGTTTTGGAGTAGCCACGATTGGAGAAGCAGAGAGGGGACTGAGTGGAAGACTCCACTCAAGCAGAGACCTCCAGGAGAGGGAAATTTCGAGCCAGAAGGGCAGAGGGAGTACATGTAGCTATACCTCTAGGTGTGAGGTGGGGCAATGTGCAGAATTAATTACAAGAATAAATTTGGGCAGTGTTCATTGAGATGGTGTGTCTCATCGATCGAACCTGGCTATGAGGATCCCATAGTACAATAGTATCATGAAGGATCATTTATATTGATGCAGTTAGATTTCAAGAAGATACAAGTCAGAGTGACAGGCGTCGGATATTGGAGCGCAGATCCAAGTTGGTAGCAGTGCAGAGTGCATGGATGCAAATTTCAGCAGCCCATAGAGTCCAATAGACATGTGCATTAGGATCGAGCAGTCAAAATACTCTGATGACATATGCATTATATTTATTTAGTTTTTTGGAGGCTATTTAGTTTCAAGATAGTTTCATGTGCGAACAACACTAGAGAAGTGTTGCATGCAAGAACATTCTAAAGGTACCGGATCGGGATAGATTGATTCCTTTCTTGTTGAGAGGGAGTGTTGAAATCTGCAACAAGAAACGGTGAAATTGGCATCCAAAAACAACATCCAGAAAATATCCAAAAAATGGCTACCATGGAGGCTTTTGATTTAACTATTTATTAATTAAATTATAAGAAATGTGTGTCAAATTTATTTATCCCTTAGATAAATTGGACAATAAATTGTAATCTTATCTCATAATCACTTGTCATAGTTAATTGAGTGTGATATACTCAGTTAGATCATGAAATTTGAGTTGAGAGTGATTGGTGAGGCATGTAGAGTGATTCTATTTGTTTTAGAGTCCAAGTTGCAATTAGTGTATTAGTTTAATGCATGAGAAATCAGTTAACTCAATTAATTGAGTTAAAATCATTTTAAATAGTTGTAACTAATTGTTGCACTAATGAGAGGTGTATAAATTATACAAACAATGTGTATATCATGGATTCCATCTGATCTAACAATGTAATAAAGATAGATACTGAATCGCTTCTACAAATCAATTTCAGAAATTAAAAACACAATCGCCAATCACATGAAGAAAAGAAGAAACAATCAAACCACAACACAGATAATTTCTCAGGGAAAGCTTGCTGCTCAAAACCCCTCTATCATATATTTTATATTCCACAAGGAATCATGAAACAATTACAATGCACTCTTCTCACAAGAGTCTCCTACACTCTACTTATCGTCTCACACTGATCCAGATAAAATCAGGCCAACACTTATCCAATTATCATCCTCTCTTCAACCTGCCTTTCTCACGCAATTCATGATGAATGTGATCCATATTCCTTAGGAATTTCAGCGTTTCTCAATTGTGTTGAGTATCATGGCATGTTGTGATGTTTTAACTACATTTGGGAAGCCTACTAATATCACAACTGATAGTTAACTTCCCTTTAACCTTTGTCTCAATTAGGTCTCCACTGGAACTGACATGCATGCAACTATTAATAGAAAATCATCAGTTGCATGGCAGATCATTGATTTTGAATTAAATATGATTTAATTCACTTGATCTCTCACTAGTGCAACAAACAGTTAGAACTAGTTCAACTGAATTTAACTCACTTAATTGAGTTAATTGATTTCTCATGCATTTAAACTAATGCACTAACTGCAACTTGAACTCTAAAACACATAGAATCACTCTACATGCCTCACCAACTACCCTCAACTCGAATTCCATGAGCTAACTGAGTTTATCACACTCAGTTAATTATTACAAGTGATTATGAGATATTATTACATTTTATTGTCCAAATTAATTAAGGGATAATCAAATTTGACACATATCCAATTTATTAAATAAATTGAATTTCACACTAATGTATCGCTAGGACCCATCACTACATGACCTGTGGTCCCACACTATTGTAGGTGATTTCATGTTGCTTCTGGATGCCAATTTCACTGTTTCTTGTTGCAAACTTCAACACTCCCTCTCAACAAGAAAGTAATGTCCTTACATGCGCACATGCACCTCTTGCATGCGATATGCAACTCTTGCATGAGACATGCAACTCGCATGCAACACTTCTCTAGTGTTTCTTGCAAATGAAACGCTTGCATGCAACACTTCTTTAGTGTTTCTCGCACATGCAACACTTCTGAAGCTAAATAGCCTCCAAACAATTGAATCAGTATAATTCATTTTTCATAAGATTATTCTGACTACTAGTACCTATTCCACATGTCTATTGGACTCTCTGCACTATTGACATCTGCATCCATGCACTTTGCATTTCTGCCAACTATGATCTATGCTCCAGTATCTGACACCCGTCACTCTGATTTTTGTCTTCTTGACATCTGAATGCATCAATATAACCGATCCTTCCTACTATTGCTCTACTGTGGGCTGCCCGTAGCCAGGTTCGATCCATGAGACACACCATATCAATGAATCCTGCCCAAATTTCTTCTTGGGATTAATTCTGCACAGCCCCACCTCACACCTGGAGGTATAGCTACATGTACTCCCTCTACCTATCTGGCTCAAAATTTCTCTTCTTTAGTGGTTTCTTCCACTCCATGATCCTCTGCATGTGGCTGCTCCACATCTATTGGTTCATTCTTTGGAACTACGAATTCCTCATCTTCATGCAAATCCAGCTCCCTCTCAAGGGACAATCGCATGGCTTTCTCACAATTCCCCATGGTTGGAAGCTCTCTAGAAATTGCATCTACATTAAGTTTATAGATATTCTTCATACGAATCCCAATCTTCTTGGCTTGTCCTGTTGCTTTGTGTCGAAGGAAAACTTTTTCTTCACTAAAACCAACATCATAGCCTCTATCATTGAAACTAAATTTTTCTTCAAGTCTGGTACATGCATACATCTTTTAATAAAAATGGTTTACCTTATTGTCTCTAGAAATTAACTGTACCAATCTCGGTAGCGCTATACCTTCCGTTGTCACCCATTTCGATATGCATCTAGAGGTCCTTCTCCTCCAAGATACTGAAAATTTATTTGTTTCCCATCATGTGGAAAGATGCACCATTATCCAAGTACCGCCCTGATCCCATCGCACTTGACACCATGCATGAAATCAACGAGAATTCCAACTCATATTGTGAGGCTAAAGCCTCACCAACTTTAGATCCTAAAGCCTTCTTGTTCTTCTTCCTTTGTGGACAATTAGTGGCATAATGTCCATGCTCGTACAGTGAAAACACTTCACTTTGGACATGTCGTGCTCCTTGCCTTCTTCACCAGTATCAAATTTGGAAAATAATTTCTTTCCTTTCCCCTTCTTTGCCTTGGAAACCAAAGCACAATCTTCTTCATATTCATTCTTAGGTGAAGATCCATCTCTGTTATTCTGCCTAAATTCTTCTTGCACCAAATCCGACCAAATTTGTTCCCAATCTGGCAGCTTCTCCTTCCCATTGACAGATTCCTAATAACTATGCCAACTCTTGGGAAGTCCTAGAAGAGCTAGGCTCACCAATTCATCATCCATGACAATAGTTCCTACACTCCCAAGCTCATCTCGACATTGGGAAAACCTGCTCAAGTATACCAGAATAGTGTCACCTTTCTCCATTTTGATTTTCCTAAGCTTGTCCTTCAGTGCCAATTTTCTATGATCAATACTGCTATGAAACAGATCTGTCAAATCCTTCCACATTGCATATGGAGTCACTTTTCCATGGATACTTGAGACAATTTGGTCTCATACTCCCTCCAATTAGATCCTCCTCGCCTTTTCCACTTTCTGTTTCCATGCATCAATATTTGCAACATCTGTTACAAAGGGTTTGGGAACATCATTTTCAATGAATTCATTTAATCCATTGTCTTCCAGTACTACCTTCATCCTCTCTTTCCAAGAAATATAGTTAGATCTGCACTCGAGTGCATACTCCAATCTCAAGCCATTGAAATCCATTTCAATCATGAATCACCTGTAGCACCAAGAAAGTCTTCTCCATATTCGAATTCTATTCAGTCACAAACTCATCTCCTCCTCCACTATTGTGATTTCTTGTGCTCTGATACCATGTAGAAATTATGCAAAAAATATTTATATCATGGATTCAATCCAATCTAACAATGTACTAAAGATAGATACTGAATCACTTCTACAAATCAATTACGAAAATTAAAAACACAATCGCCAATCACATGAAGCAAAGAAGAATCAATCAAACCACAACACAATAATTTCCCGAGGAAATCTTGTTGCTCAAAACCCCTCTATCATATATTTTATATTCCACAAGGAATCATGAAACAATTACAATGCACTATTCTCACATGATTCTCATGCACTCTGCCTATCGTCTCACACTAATCCAGACAAAATCGGGCCAACACTTAGCCAACTCTCAGGTTGTCTTCAACCTGCCTTGCTCATGCAATTCATGAGGAATGCAATCCCTATTTCTTAGGAATTTCAGCCTTTCTCAACTGCGCTGAGTATCATGGGCATCTTGTGGTGTTTTAACTCCATATGGGCATCCTGTTAATATCACAACTGATAGTTAACTTCCCTTTAACATTTGTCTCAATTGGGTATCCACTGGAACTAACATGCATGCAGTTATTAATAGTAAACCATGAGTTTCATGGCAGATCACTGATTGTGAATTAAATATTATTTGATTCACTTGATCTCTCACTAGTGCAAAAAATAGTTACAACTAGTTCAACTGAATTTAACTCACTTAATTGAGTTAACTGATTTCTCATGCATTTAAACTAATGCACTAATTGCAACTTGAAATCTAAAACACATAGAATCACTTTGCATGCCTCACCAACTACCCTCAACCTCAATTCCATGAGCTAACTGAGTTTATCACATTTAGTTAACTATTACAAGTGATTATGAGATAATATTACATTTTATTGTCAAATTTAATTAAGGGATAATTAAATTTGACACATATCCAATTTATTAAATAAATTGAATTTCACATTAATGTATCGCTAGGACACATCACTACATGACTTGTGGTCCCACACTAGTGTAGGTGTTGTCATGTTGCTTCTAGATGCCACTTTCATTTTATCTTCTTGCAAACTTCAACAAGAGGTCAAGTGAATTAAATCATATTTAATTCACATGCAGTGATCTGTCAAGTGGCTAATGATTTACTATTAATAGTTGCATGCATGTCAGTTCTGATGAAGACCCAGTTGAGATAGAGGTTAAATGGAAGTTGTATATCAATTTTATTTATAGAAAATTGTCCGGGTGCAATTATATACACCATAAGATGCCCATGATGTATTGTGCAGTCAAGGAAGGCTAATTATCCTATTTAATAGGGAATAATTTCCTAGGGATTGCGTGAACAAGGCAGGCTTAAGACAAGATGAGAATTGGCTAAGTGTTGGACCAATTTTGTCTGGATCAGTGTGAGACAATTGGTAGAGTGTATGAGGTTGTGGTGATCACACATGCATTGTATTGTTTCATGATTCCTTGGTTCATTATAGAATAGAGATAGAGGGATTTTGAGCAGCAAGCTTTCCCCAGGAAAAATATATGTGTTATGGATTGATTTTCTTTTTTATTTTACTTGGTGTGATTGTGCGATCATGTTTATTTTCAGCAATTAATTTATAGAATGATTTAGTATCTTGCTTTAGCATATCGCATGATCGGATTAAATCCATTGGTATACATATTGCTTTTATAATTTATACACAGGATAAGACTGCATTTACCACATTATGTGGTACATTCAAGTACTCAATATGAATTTCGGTTTGATGAATGCGGGAGCTACATTTCAACAAGCTATGGATATAGCTTTTGCGGAAGAGATGGACAAATTTTTGGAAATATATCTTGATGACATCATTGTGTATTCACAGTCTGATGAGGATCATTTTCATCACCTAAGGGCAGTATTTGAAAAATGCATAAAATATGGCATCTCATTGAATCCTTAGAAGTCTTTGTTTGGGTTGGAAGAAGGAAAATTGTTAGGATATATAATTTCTAAATATGGCATTATAATAGATCCTATTAGAGTAGAAGAAATTTAGAAGATGGACATTCCGAGAAACAAGAAGGAAATTTAGTCTTTTATTGGTAGGATAAAGTTCTTAAGAAAATTAATCCCCAACTTAGCAGATATTTTAAGGGTAAAACCAAAAAATCTTTCAATGAGGTAAAATCTACCTTGTCTCGTGCTCTTGTTCTTATCAGTCCATATTACACTCAAGATTTCATCTTTTTTTCATTTTCTTTGGAGCATAGTATATCAGTTGTCCTGATGAAAAATAACTAGCAAGGTGTAGCGCAGCCAATAGCATTCTTCAACAGGACTCTCAGAGATGTTTCCCTCCAATACAACATTATGGAAAAGCGGGCCTTTTCCTTGGTGAAATACTTAAAGTATTTCCGGGTGTACATTATGCACTCACACATCATTGCCTATGTACCAAGTTCTTCTATGAAAGACATACTCACTCAAAATGATCTGGAAGGTAGGAGAGGTAAGTGGATTGCTTCGATACTTGAATATGATGTAGAAATTAAACCCACAAAGTTAATTAAAGGGAAAGGATTGGAGAAGATGATGACAGAATCAAATATACATGCACTTGAGATTAATTTATTGGCTTCTCAATCGGAAGAGGATATTTCAAGGTCACTTCTACAGGTATCAGAAAAAATTGTTGTACCTCCATGGTATGTAGACATTTTATATGTGTTGTAGCACTTACAAGCACCTCCAGATTTTACTAAGACTAAAGCTTGATTCCTTAAATTTAAAGTTGTCAAGTTTTGTATCATAGATCAGTTCTTGTATTAGAAAGATCCCGGTGATATTTTGTTGAACTGTTTACTTGAAAATGAGGCACATAAAACCTTGAGGAGTTTCATATAGGGGACTGTGACGGACAATTTTTTTGGAAGACCACTGCCAAGAATATTTTAAGGGTTTGTTTTTAATGGCCAACATTGTTCGTTGACGTATATAAAAATGTTTCCAGTTGTCATGAATGTCAGATTTTTGAAGGAAGGAAGAAATTTCTTCTCCTCTGTCTAAAACCTATTGAGGCTGAGTCACCCTTTCAACAATGGGGACTTGATTTAATAGGTGAAATTCACCCGACCTCATCTGTACAACATAAGTGGATTTTGACAGCAAGTGATTATTTGACCAAGTGAATTAAATCAGTCCCAACTAGATAGGCTATAGATATGGTTATTATTCAGTTTTTATAAAGCAATAACTTGTCTAGATTTGGTTTCCCTCAAAAAATCATTACATACAACGTTGTTGATTTTCAATAAATAAAAATGGTGGATTTTTGTCACAAATATAACATTACCCTTGGCCACTCAACAGCCTATTACCCCCAGGGTAATGGTTTGGTTGAGTCTTCCAACAAAATTTTGGTCAACATAATAAAAAATATGTTGCAATAAAGCAAAACGATTTGGCATAAGAAGCTGGTGAATGCATTGTGGGTCGATCAGGTAAGCACTAAGAAATCAATAGGCATGTCCCCTTTTCAATTATTTTATGGAACATATATTGTATTTACTTCTTCGTTAGGAGTCTCAGTGATGAAATTGCTATAGGACGCTGAAGTGGAACCCAATAATGTACAAAGAAGAATCAGTCAAATGATCAAATTACAGCAGGCTAGGGAAGAAGTTTTCAGAAATACTCAGGTGATACAAGATCATATTAATAACATTTATGACAAGAGGACTAAGCCTAGATGATGTTCAAATTGGAGACTGAATATGAAAATGGGATGTTATGAATGAGGAGAAAGGATGTTATGAATGAGGAGAAAGGAAATCACAAGAAGTTTGAAAATTTGTGGAAGGAGCCTTTCAAAATTGTTTCTTTTTGAGGAAAAAATGCTCGAAGATCTAAGAGATGAACCACTTGGAGGAGGGCACATCAATTTCAGGTTGTTGAAACATTTTCTCACTTGAATTTCAATTGATTCAACACTCCATTGTACATACCATTTTACTTTTAGTACTACAAGTGTGGGTAGTTATCATTGGAACTTGAAGCCCGAGGAGAAGGCCTTGAGGTTTCAGTGATTTTTTGCCATATTAGTTAGTTGATTTTCAATTTTTTATGTTGGATCCATTTCGCAATGGTCAGGATACTTGTCTTTGGTGTTCTTCGCACCTCACTGGGAGGCTTCCATCCCCATTGGATCCAATGTTAGGGTCATAGGTTTTAGAGATCAAATTTCTTTGTCTTTTCTATCCATTTTGAGATTTGGTATAACAGTTTGGCCTATGAATTGTTGTTTTCATAGTCTAAAGAGTCATTTTCCAACATCATTACAATTTTTTCATAGAGATCCCATAAAGATAAGACAATTCTTGAGATAGTTTGAGTTTATGAGAAGGTCATCAGGTCATTTGTTCATATAAATTCATATAGGGTTCGAACGGTTATGTATTATTGGTCATTGGTCAAAACCATGAAAAAAAAAGTCTGGTCCATTTTTTAAGGTTCTGTTGGGTATGTTGTTTAGCATGGTTCATCATTTCCATTCCATCATTCACAATTCATGATCCCCTTTTATATATATCCTTACCATACACTTTTTCCATTCTTATTTTCCTTTCATATACCCTATTTCATATGCTCCCTTCCATACACTACCCCCTTCATTTAAATATTATATGCACACAACACCACCCCCCCAAACTAAACTCTCATTATTATCACCTATATCCCTTAACTCATTTCATCATTATTGATATTACACGCCCCACAACTCACAACTATAATTTATCTTTCATGACCATAATAACCATAATGACCCTTATCCTAAGTTCATATTCATTACCAAAGAAGAACAAAAGGCGCACTTTCAAATTTATTTTCATGCCGCCTTCATTTCTCTCTCCTCTCTGCCATTAGCGCTCTTTTGTCAGGAAAATTGACAGTCACACAACACAAGGTCTGAGCAGCAGTTTGACAGAGGTTCGAAGGCTTATTGTTTTTCAAATGTGAATGTTTCACAATAGTTGCGCGAAGTTCGGAGCTACAAAATCATTGCACAGTTGTTGTGTAATCGCCTCCAACACCTTGCAAAAGTCTCCCATAGCTTCAAAACGGGTTCTCTTATTTTTAGAGGTAGGAGACACCACTTCCAACCATAGATTTCTTTTAAAAACAATTAGACACCTATTGCTAAAAAATTTCTGTGCATGAGCTGCACAATTGCTACGCAAACCTTTTTTACAGTTTGGTCTGTGTTTGGTATAGTTTTAAATGTTCAGGCTTTGTGTGTCAATTGTATGATTTCAAAGTGTGTTGATTCATAAACTTGACAATTGAATTCTATGAAATTTTTCCCATACATATTGCATACAATGCATACATTGCATGATTAAAAATGTTGTCAGAGCACAAACAACAAAGTCTTTTAAGTCCTGTGAAAAACCCTATTAGTCACCTTTTCCATTTTGTTATCATCTTTTCCATTGTGTTTTCATTCCTCCACAAAGTTAGTGTGCCACAAAATTATAGTTGAAATATGTGTTGTAGGTTTCAAAAGGCCACATGGAAATCCCAGTTAACAAAAGTAAAACCAAAATAGGAGAAATGGTAAGCATTGAACCTAGAAATCTAGACCTAGTGAACTCTAGCCCAGCCATTAGAGTGGAATTTGAACAAGATGGGTGCATACCTTTTTGTGAAAAATTCCAGGCTCATGGCCATAATTTTCAACTTGCAAGCGTGTTTTCCATGAACTTCAAAGGTGATAAAGTTAAGATTGGTAATTTATAGTTTACAGTGTTTGAGGACTCCATTTCTCAAGTTACAAGAATTCCTTTACAGGGTGAGAGTAGGTTAAAAGATAAGGAATTAGATGCATCACACTTTAAAGAGTTTGTAAAACCCTAATATAAGGACAAATTTGACACCACATTTCCAAGGACTTATTTTTTAAATCACTACAGTCAATTGTTAAAGGTGATCCATAGATACTTCACATGTGAGGACTTATTTAGTAAGGTGTATAAGTACCACATAATATTGCTTATGAATTTCACTGCTAAGAGGAGTGTTAACTTGCCATATGACCACTTAAATGTATGAGAAAGATCGCAAAAAGGGTGCAGTCAAAAGGAGACAAACACTTTCCTAGTCTATTTCATTTTGCACTAATCAAACTTTTGGTTTTACATGAGATAGGGAAAAGAAGGATGTGTTGGGATGGTTTTTTATCAACTGTGGGTATTTTGTCCCATGGAGACTTTTCTCCAATGAAATAACATGATCAATATCCCAAGGCTAAAGAGGCAATGAAAGAACCAGTGAAGGATAAGAAAATAGCTCGTAAAGAGAAAACCAAGATCCAAGTAGTACAGGAAGAAACAAAATTTATACATAGACCGAGAACTATATCTTCTACAAAGTAGTTGAATGAGGAGATAACTCCTCAATCGATCAATTATTTCTTAGGAGATGTGCCAGGACAGGATACAGGGGAGGAATAAGATATTCAGATGGAAGAAAAAGATCTTGAAATCACAGAATTACAAGACATCCTTGCCAAGGCTAATCTTACAATTTCTTGTTTGCAAAGAGAAAACAAGGAGCTTAGGCACACAACAACATAAGTGACTCAGTAAAAAGAAAGTGACATGTTTAGAAGCCTCCTATACCCACAACTCAAGAAAAAGGAAAACAAGTGATTGATGAGGAGGTAAGTTAACCCAAGATGCAACCAATAAATCCCATGACAAGATCAACATCTAGGTGGAAAGAGAAGATGAGGGAAACTTTTTGGTCAACAGAGAAACCAAAATTTGATCAGTGGAAAGAAAACCAAAATTTGTTTGATGAAATTGAATATTTTCAGCACCAAGCTATTGAAATAACATAGGATAATGAATATTCCAAGAAGGTTGTTAGAGATACCATTGTGGAAGCTGACACTCAAGTAGCAAAAGCTACTAATACACTCAAGCGAACAAATGTGGTTTTGAAATGGACTTTTCCCCTACATAGGCAAGTGAAGAGTTATTATACAAGAAACCTGATCTTGAGGAGAAGATTGAGGGTAATGAAGCAGAAGTTGGAAAGGGCCAGGAGACAGCTAAAGAAGATCAAATAGTTACCCAGTAATATTCCTACAATAATACAGCGATCTAAGGAAACCAAGACAACCTCCAGCAAAGATACCAAGCCTTCATCCAATAAAAAGAGAATAAGGTAGTTTGGGTGTCTCATTTTGATTACATATTATGTCCCATTTGCTTAAAGTTGAATTTGTGTAGCTAGGATCATTTTGCAGTTATCCAAGGTTACTTGTTTTTTAGGAAAACTATGGAGGATTTTTGGATTGTGATGTTTGTTGGGATTCATAAGGTATAGGTGATGAACTGTTAGACATTGTTTTCTTGTGGAGCGAGAAATACATTCAAACTCAGAAATTTAAATTTGTGTTGTGCAATTGTTGTGCAAGTGTTGGCTGGTAAATTCTGAGGTTTGCACGCATATAAGGGGGCATAATATGGTTCCTACTCCAACTCAGCAGCCTTGTCATCATCCCCATCAGCTCAGTTTCAGTCAGTGCGGTCTATGTGTATGCTAAGATGGAGCCTACTGTGCAATCACTATGCAACTCATTATTCAGTTTTTTTTCTCTTTTCAGTTGGCTTCATACCTTCTTATTGTGATGTTGGTGATATGGATAGAAAATAATGGATAGAGATAAAATAAGTAGATGAGATAAGGTTGATTTTATCAAAAATGATTTTGTAGTTTTATTATTAGCTTTATCTTAGTTTTTTCTTTTAAAACTTGATGTTTCTAATTTCAATTGGTTTCGATCCTCTTAATGGATAGCAGGTACATTGTGTCTAGTTATGTTTTTTTCACTTTTCCAAAATGTATTTAAACAAAACAGAACATGGAAAAATGGTTCATATTTGGGAGAAGTCCTTGTGTGTGTGTTATGGATTTTCTGAAATAAAATTATCCTTGCAGAGTTTTGCCACTAGGCCAAAGATTCGTGTGGTATGGTTTTCAAGTTTTGTGCCCCCTCTTATGTGTACTTTTAGTATCCACGTCTTTGTTAAATTTTCATTTCTAATCGGTGCTAAAACAGTTTTTCAAGATTCATCTATGTTGATGCTCTAGATGATTATTTTTCTTTCTGAACTATGATGGAATTCATCCTCAGTTAGGTGCTCCATATATTTATTCTTCTAGATATTCAGTCAAAAATATATGTTGCAGAATTCATTCAATGCTCTGTTGCGTGTGATTAGATATATCTGTGTATTCTCTAGTTTCTTTTAAAACTCACTCACTATGTTATGATAAATGTTGCAACTTGAAATTATACCTGCCTTGCCTCTGTTTCAATAAGTGTCACATAAGCACTGACATTTTTATTTAAAAATCTGAATTATAGTTTCATGCCCAATGGCCCATCCTCTCAATTATACTAACCACCATCATTAAATCACATTTACCTCTTCATATTTGGTCTTTATTAGGTGTCCTTAAGCTTTATAGTTTCTTATATTTGGACATTTTTTGAGTGAGGGAGCCCCTTTCGGTTAGAAAATACTATTTTTCTATCCAAAAGAGGTTTGTGGTTACCCTTGTAAACCTTTTTTCAACCTATAGGTTCAATTATAAGGTTATAACAACTCTTTTAATGGAGAAGAGTAATAAGGAGGCTGTATACATATATACATGGGAGGTATAAGGTAGATACGGGAGGCATAAGGGATATATCGGGAGGTATACGGAAATGGAGCTGAGAAATATGAGGAGTCGGGATGTTGAGGAGTGGGGGGTGGAAGCCTATATTATATTATTAAAAAAAATAAAAACATATATATATATATAACTGAAAAAAAACCAAGTAGTAATGAATTCTCAAGGAGTTGAAATCTCATATTGAATTAAAATTGCAATCCGAGATCCAAGGTACGAGATTTTAAAAAAAAAAATTATGTATAGTTTTATATTTTTTTATTATAAAGTTTTTAAACTATACATTATGTTCTTGCACCCAATGGTTTTGTAAGATATTTAATGAATTAAAATTAATTAATTAATTAATGACTAATTACAATTAATTAAATATTTACATATTAATTATATTTACAGAAGCAAAAAATAATATACATTTTGTAAATTTTTAGCCAAGGCGGTAAAAATCACCGAAATTTTGAATGAGCGACACTCAAAACTATAATTTCAAATGAGATTAAATGAGAATAGATCAAAATCTAACAAGAAATTGAATGCAATGAAGGAATCATAATGGAAATCTAAAGAAAACAAATTTTTCATAAAAATGTCGCACAATTAACCAAAAGAAAACATTAAAGGTGATATGACCAGAATTTTCGTATAGGGTCCTCATTATTATTATCAAGATAATAAATTAAAAGTAGGGAGGTTGTGATTTTACCACAACAATGGTGACACACGAGGAAGAACCAGTTATCTCTGGTTAAATGGTAATGAGCTTAATTTTACCCAAAGTTTAAAATGATGAATTCTATTAAGCCATCAAACAACAACACATTTCCCATGGGTACCAAATTAGTGAATCCAACAATATAAATTCAAAAAGAG
Source organism: Pinus albicaulis (assembly GCA_034641835.2). Taxonomy (NCBI): domain Eukaryota; kingdom Viridiplantae; phylum Streptophyta; class Pinopsida; order Pinales; family Pinaceae; genus Pinus; species Pinus albicaulis. The sequence continues at coordinate 248,749,059 of CM076573.1, read as the reverse complement.
AAGCACTTGATGCAGACTGAGTCTAAAACCATGAATCCAAATTTTGGGGAACAATTAATATTTAAGATTACCTCTTATGAGTGATAAAAGAAGGTACAGATAGGGAGTTTTCGATAAATCATATATCCATCGATATGAATGGTCTCTAAAATTGATTCACTTCCAACGAGCCTAATCTGTACCTTGGTGAAGTTTTCTTTTAATGCCATACAAGCATGGCCCTGATTCCATCAAAAATCCATAGCCCTGATGGTTTTACTTGTACTTCCCATGCCTCCCCTTTTTATCACCCTTTTGATAGGCACATTTGCGAGCTAAGTTTATTATGTAGCATAGTGAAATGGGTGGGATGGTAAAAGGGACTTAAGAAAATGGATATAATACTTTCATAATGTTGACTCGATATCTTTGCCTATGAATATCAATTCAGATGCTTTTATAAAGTAGAGGGATAGGAGGGATTCATTAAGTTAAACTCAATGTGGGTTCTTTCCTTCAAAAGATGAATGACATCACTTAGAAAGGATGCATGTGCCTCCATGAAAAATATTTAAGGTGAGAGGGCTTTATAATTCCATAAGAATATCCCTTTAAGGTAAATGAAACCCATTAAAATAGACAGATTAAAAAAATTTCATGTATGTCAACCATTATTAGGTGAGAAAAATTCATTCCAAATAAATCTTGGTGATATCACCAAAACTAAACCATAACCAACGTCAAAAGGAAAAATAAACCCAAACTAAAGTGAAAGAAGAACTCATCATACTCCAAAAATGTCCAATAAAGAAAGGAAAAATGAAATAAAAATCCAAATTAAAAATTCCCATCACTAAATCATTGTAGAAAACACACTTTAAGGTGCATGATCCACAGTAATTGAAAACCTATGGTTAAATAAATAAATAAATAATGACACAATCATATAATCAAACAAGTGACTATAAGCAAGTGTGACAAGTGAGTGAGAGGAAAATGGGTAAATGAGGAAAGTGTTTACAAAACATCAGGAAATCAAGGACTTGTAAGATTAAAACCATGAATTTAGAATCAAATTTAAACATTTGAGTGGTACTTAAAACATAAGCAAAACATGATTTCTCACATGTTTGATTCACTATACTCAACAAAAAATCTTCAAAATTATCTAGATATGAAGGATCAATTGATTGGTGTACTTGTAATCGAATTAAGATCAAATTAAGATCAAATTGATGATATGCGTGATGCAACATCTACAACTAAGATAGATGCAATTTTTTACACAGAGGACCTCATACAAAAATCTCATGCAATTTGTGATACATGTGAACTCATCCAAAATTTTGATGAAAGTTGTGACACAAAGGATATTTTAGCGAAAAAATGATGAAATAAATGATATGAGGATATTATACAAAATTTTGATGCAGCATGTGAAATAAATTTAATCTTGCAAATGTTTGCTGCTCATTGTGATACAGAATACCCAATGGAATCATATAGTTAATTAATGAAGGAAACAATGAATGAATATGAGTCACAATAATAATCACATAATAACAATAGTAGGAAATGTGTAAAGTAAAGGAACAACCAAATGGTATTTTTGGGATGTTTGTTCAACCTTGGGAAGAGATATCATTAAACAGAAATCGACATGGCTTGGCATAAGATGGAGGAAATATCTTACATATTCTAGATTACTCCAAAACAATTCATTTTGTGAGCATATGATTTCTTGAATATTTTTATAATCATGAGAACAAATGCTAACATTTTAAAATAATTGGTCACATGGAGAGTCGGTTTTTTTTATCTCCATCATTGTCTTCATTGTGGAATACAAATTAATTATCAGAAAGATGTTGAAAGCATAAGAATGCTAACAATATAGTTAATTATGGATGGATAAATTCTTGGAGATGGAACCTACAAGTAAATAAATTATGTTAGTCTTATTTCCTAGCCAATATAGATGTAAAGAAACACACAAAAAGAAGCAAAAGAAAAATGAAAAAAACTATCAGGAAAGTATTATAGATTATTTCAGACATGACCTATATCTAATTCTATATATTCCCTGAATTAAAAGATGGCACTTATCCACATCTCAAGGAGGGGGAGAATAATAATAATAATAATCTCTTAAACCTTTAAGGGGGGGAGTAACTTGATAAAAAAGAAGATGGTTAGCGGTAAACCATAAACCACCAAGTTATCCAAAGCATATTGGTTAGTGGTCATCCATAAACCACGACATTATTCAAAGTATATTGGCTATTGGTCATCTAGAAACCGCCACATTTCTCAAAGTATATTTGATTGGTGGTAAACCATAAACCTCCAGTATCCATGGAAGATGACTAATGATCAAATATAAAAAAACCACCAAATGGAGTGAAGATGGTTAGTGGCATCCAACAAAGCCACCGTGTAAATAATACATATCCCCAACTTGGATCCTTTCTAGAATGAACTATTGGAAAACTTCTCACTTTGTACCTGACAAGGGGGAATATGAGATAGCAAGCTTCTAGATTCAAATTCTAATCAGTCAATCAAAATTCAATCAACATTTGATAATTCCAGCATAACAACTAGCATCCTCAATAATAATCATTTCAGTTATTCATTGGAATGTTTAGAAATATTAATTGTTAACTTACTAACATCTATATATTGATAGTTTTTCTGGCATATCTTCATCAAAGCTCAGCTCATTAGTTTCAAATTAAATATGAAAAAATTTATTGGTACAATTATTTAGACTTGTTATTAAGGGGGGGGGGGGGGGGATTAGACTATGAGTCTATAGACAATCACAAAGTTTGAGACCACACACACATGAGGTGTAAACCTTATTATTGATGAGGCTTTTCCATGATTCATTGTTGAGATTTTAGTGAGATCTAGATATAGAATGGTCAAATTTATGTACTATAAATTCTTATCTTGAGATCAATACAATGTGTATAAGAATATGTCTTAAGGCATTTTTTGTCAATTTCTTGGTTGTGTCCCACTTGTGTTAATCCTTAACAAAGCTATGGGTACTTCTTGAATAAATTAAATCTATTACCTTTTTCTTTTTTATATATCCTTCTATCTTGATGGTTTTTGGAGAATTGATGTTGATCAATGCATGATAAGATATTGTTGGAGTAGTCTCTTCTAGATCTACATATTGTGACAGTTCCACTTGTGGATCTTCTTCCTCTTCGTATTCTATGTAGAATAGCTTCTCACCACATTATGTGCTTATAATCACTTGCTATCACAATTGAAACATAGTCTCGTTTCTCTTCTTTCATCCATTTGCTAAGGTTTCAATGTTGTTGGTTGAGTGATGTTAGGAGAGGGAGCATGATGTTCTATATAGTTATTAGTGACCACTCAGTAGCTATATTTTTACTTTCAAATTTCCTTGATATATTTAAAGCATCCTCTATCAATTTAGGTTCAAAGGGATTCACCTCATGTTGGATATGTTCCTTTAAATTTCCCTTAGATAGGTCTAAAAAAATATCCTCTAAAATGTTCTTTACCGTGAGACAACTTTTGAGTTGTTGAGTGTGCTTTGTAATTGGACATTTTTGTCAAAGATATACTAATTGATTAAATAATGTATTGATATTAATATACCCATAATTTCCTATCAATTTCTCCATAAAAATGGACCAAGATTAAATAGAATCCTTTTTCCTTTCACATAGCCATTAATATCGTACAAATTGATCTTTTTTCTAATTACAAGGATGAAACATTTACCATTTGTAAAGTTATCAATTGGTGTAGATCAAATTATTTATTTGTATATAATATACATATTATAGGATATTTTCCATCAAAATTATTCATATTTACTTTCAGAATGTAGCAATTCCTTAGTGTCGCATTAAATCCTTGATGATGTGGATCTTAAGGTGATGAAAAATCCTGATTTTGGAACTCAAATCATTATCTCCCCCATATTTTCATGATTTCATTGCATTTGTATATCCCCTTTAGGAATTTTCTCCTCTATGGCATGTAAGAGGAGGGTAGACATGGAATTCTTCAAATCTTCTATCTTCTATCTTTTCTTCCATATTATTTAACATTTAATCCATTTTTTCTCAATTTATTTTCCACCTTTCAATATAGTGAGAAATTCTTATCTTTCTTCTTGAGTCGTGGTAGAGCTATTTGATGGTTTATTTGGTGAAATACATATTGAGGCACCCTTAAGAACCATGTGGGAAAATAATAATTCTCCTATTTTTCCTATTTATAACAAATTTTGAATCACAAAAATTATATATTCCAATCAAATGTTATGTCAATTGTAAGTTACATACTTTTAAAAATGTAAATTTGTAGACTATATGAATGGTTGACCTTTGTCTTGATTAATCTCTAACAGTTGAATCCTTCTCAGTTTTAAATTTTGTTTCGTATTACTTTGATATGTTTTCTTTGCAACTCCATGGGTCAAACCGAAATTTGATGTGCCAAGTGAGTGAAATTGTATAACATGCCACGTATCAAATTTTTCAAATATGATTTTTAAATTTCTACCTAAATTGCTGCAATATGTCTCTTCACATCCCTAAAAAAATTTCAATCTAAAAATTTTATGGGAAAAGGTCACAATGAACCTACCAAGATGACTCGTTTATAAGATTTTCACGACTAGTCACAAACATATATTCCATAAAGAATATCTCTGAAATAATAGTGAACTGTAATCTAAATTTTTTACCACTTGTTCCCTATTATCTCTCCTTTTCCTTTTCAAAATTCTGCAATTTAAAGCCCCCAAAATAATATTATAGAAAAGATGCCAATATGACTCATTTGAAACTTATTTAAGGTCCAATCACAAACCTTAAATTTCACGGGGTATATCTATAAGAATATAGTGAACCGAGTTTGAAATTTGACCTCTTTTACTTCAATTTTTCACCAATATCCTCAAAACTTTTGTGTATAAAGGTCCCAAAAAAATATAGCAAAAATACCAAGATGTCTTATTTGGAGAAGAAAAACCCTATGATTGTATCTCTAGTACCAAATTTTCTGATTCAAACACCTTAAAATGATAAAAATTCAATCATTCCAATCCTATTTAAGAGGGATATATCTCCTTTTACAATGAATTCAATACAAAAATAAAAATGAGATAATCCTAAGATTACGTCTCCTTGATGTATGTATATAGATATATATAAGAGAAAAGGGGTACAATGAAAGGTTTTGGCCTACAAAATAATATAATGTAACAACTCAAAATGTAGGGCTTAATGAGGGGTTTTATGTGTTTGATAGGGCGGTACTCCTTGAGAGAGGTCCTATTATTGATTAAAAAAAAACAGTGAGTTAGGGAAGCAAACATGAAAATACATAGTGGAGATTTTGGCTACATTTCAAGGTGTTTGGAATGAAGGTGCATAAAAAAGGAAAAATCTATTATTCCAAGTTACTTTAGGGGGGGGGACTTTGGAGACTTTTAGAGGAAAAGGGACCTTAGATCACAAAATTTAGAAAAAAATATTTACTTGATATTTTACCTTCTCATCAATCTAGACAAATTTTCCTAAGTGAATTTGTACTTAAATTACTCATTTTTTGAGATAGCCAATTTGGCTAAAAATTCTAAGTTTGGATAAAGTGAAAAAAGGACAAAGTTGAAAATTCTAGATTAATATAAATTTTCACTAGAGCATTAGATTTATATTATGAAAGTCATTGTGTGCTCATAATCATGAATGTTATTAGTTCCTGGTACAAAATTTTCCTTGGTTCCTGAAATTTTTTCTTTTGCAGCTAGAAAAAGTTGGCCTCTGAGCTAGAATGCACCTATAGAAAAACTGCACAAATTGAGTAAAAATGGAAAATTTATAAATATATAACTTTCATTTTAGATATAAAATTGAGGCATAAGTATAGGCATTGGAAATGTGATTAAGATGAGAATAATCCCAAGGTATTAACATATGGAGAAGTATTACATGATTCTTCATCACTTGAGAAGAAAAGTGACCTATAACTATAATTCACAAGAAATATAATAAGAAATTATTTTTTAGCAACAATGTTTGCTTTCACATTTTATAAAATCAAGGGTACTAGAAAAATATTTCAAGATTAGGATTATAGATCAAACACAAGGAAGATGCACAAAGAACTTGTAGCCACGAAAGAGATGCTAAATTCCTAAACAATACTTTAATTAATGAGGAAACATAGTCTAATGGACATAGAAATAGGGTGGAGTAAGCAAACCTAGTGGAGACTATGAAGAGTTTGAAAGTGGAATTATATAATTCTAGAGTTGATAATGAAATGAATTGTAATGTGATTAAGATGAGTATAATCCTAAAGTCTTAACATCTGAAAATGTGTTACATGCTTCTTTGTAAGTTGAGAGAAAAAAAATTCCTATAACTTTAATTGACAAAAAACAAAATATACATTTTTTATAGCAATAATGATTTCTTGCACATTTTAAAAACTTAGGGGTACAAGGAAAAATATTCAAGATTAGGATTGTAGATTAGATACATGGAAGATGCACAAATATTCTATAGCCATTAAAGACAATTTAAACACCTAAATATCAATTTAAGTAATGAGGAAACATAATCTAATGGACATAGAAGAAAGGTGAAGAAAACCTTGTAATGAATTTGTTTAAGAACATATCTAATAAAGGTGTTTATGAACATATCTACTATTTGGGGCACATCATTTCAAATTAAGGAAAAGTAATGAATCCAAATAAGATTGAAACCATTAGGGATTTTTAGCACTAAAGAATATTTCAAAAGTTATATCATTCATGAGACTTGCAAGTTATTAAAAAATATTTATTGATAAGGATTGTTCATCCCATCACTTCTTTACAAAAGAAAGGAACTAAATTTAAATCAATATCAAAATGTGAAGAATTGTTTCAGCTATTGAAGCAATTACTTACTAGTGCACTTATTTCAAAGATTCTTGATCCAATGAATATTTTATGGTATGCACTACATGTAAAGGAGAAGTTGAGGGAGTCTTTATTTAAAATGAACGTGTTATTAGTTATGAGTACATAAGCTTAAATAACATCAGAGGAATTTTATCATGCATGATTTGCAACTTGTAGCAATGGTACATGGATTGAAATTTCTGATGGGAAATAAATTTGAATTAAGAACAGACCATAGTGGATTAAAATATTTATTTGGGAAACCAACTTTAAATGCTAGGAAACAAGACAGTTGAAAATTTTAAGTGAATATTACTTTGACATCAAGCATATAAAAGGAAACTATAATAAATTTGATGATGCACTCAAGAGAAGGGTACATACCATCAATGTTACAACCATTAACATGGATAAATCATATTTAAAGAGTGAAAAAATATAACTTGTCATTATAAACCAACATTAATTATAAGCAAAAGCAGGTTTATAGCAAGACGATGTACATGGAAATTTAAAGAGTATAAGTTGATAGAAGATGGAATACTTATACCCATAAAAAAATTAAAAATAAAATAAAATAAATAATGTTCCTAAGTTTTGATAATTAAGGTATTTCATGTTTTTTAAAAAAAATTATTCATAAGGTTTCATATGCATGACATCCTAGTTACTACAAAACAATTGTAGCAATAAAAAGTTAATACTTTTGCTTAAGAAAGAAATAGTATATGTTTTATTACATAACAAGGTGTATGGAATGTCAAAAAGTGAAGGATGAGCATAAACACACCATAGGTTATCTACTGTGTTTTCCAATCTCAAAGTGGAAATAAGAAGTTGTAACCATTGATTTTATATCAATAAGTTTCCCAAGATAGCAAGGCAACATAATTTAATAATGATGGTATAAGTTGATAAGTTAACAAAGGTTTCCCATTTTATTCTAGAAAAACTAAGTCATAAGATACCTAATATTGTAGAATTTTATATGAAATAAATTTCTAGGTTGCATGGAGTTCCTAAAGAAATTGTTCTAGATAAAAATCCCATGTTAATCTCGAACCTCTGGAGAGGATTATTTAAAGGATTGGTACAAATATAAATTTAGTAAAGCTTATCATCCACAAATATATGGGAAGATAGAGAGAGTAAATAAAGTGATTGAATACATGTTAAGGATGTATGTGATGGATAAGCCATCCAATTGGAAAGATTATTTACATTTTCTTGAGTTTTCATACAACAATGGGTATCAAGATTCATTGAAAATTATCTCCTTTGAAGCTTCATATAGTAGGAAATACAATGCTCTATTGAGTTGGAATAATCCAATATATAGAGTAATACTTGGGCTAGAATTGATCAAGGAGATCAAAGAGAAAATTATTAAAATTAAGCAGAATTTGAAGGTAGCACATGACAAGAAAAAGAGTCATGTAAATTAAAGCGTGACATGTATAGAATTTAAAGTGGGAGAGCATGTATTTTTTAAAGTGCATCCCCAAAAAAACTCATTGAAGTTGGGTAATTGTAACAAGTTAGAAACCATATTCTATGGTCCATTTGACATATTGGATAGAATAACATTAGTTGTATACATGCTTGTATTACCTACTTCAATGAATGTGCATAATGTATTTCATATGTCTTTACCAAAAATGAATGTGCATAATGTATTTCATATATTTTGCCAAAAATGAATGTGCATGATCCTAACCATAGAATTGGTTGGACTTTGATTTAGGTGGAGGAAAAAGGAGACTTCTAGGTATAGTTAGTGTGTATATTGGATAGGAATATCATGGTGCTCCAGCACAAAGCCATAGCGAAAATAAAGGTCAAAGGGACATGGTACAATCATGGAGAAGTGACATGGGATCTAGAAGATGCAATTCAACTAGCATACCTATAGTTATTTTTGAATTTTTAATGTAATGTGTGTGTGTGTGTGTGTGTGTGGGTTAAGGTACTAAGCCAATTCTAATATTTTATTAAACATGTCTTGGAATTAGTGGAAAAAGTGGTTACAAGAGATTCATGGGGAAGCCACGTGATGCATATTTTAACCATTCTTTTTTGGTTGTTCAATCATTATTCCTCCTTATTCAAATTGGTCCTTTTTTTTGACATGGAAATAAAAAAAAATTGTGAAACAGACAAATATTGTTGATGGTATGACATTTCCAATTATACTAGTAGTGGGGAAATGATGCCTTTATACATGAGAATGATGGAAATTGAGGTTAATTATCCACAACTAAGATTCCCTTGAGTGTTTAGCATTGAAATTTCCTATCCAATACACTGGATCCCTAGAAATAACTGGAATAACTTGAGGTACTACATTGTAGAGAATGTGTTCCATTCTTTGAGTTGTGTAGGATAAGGGAGAAAGAGAGTTGGTAAATTAGGATTTACATGTGGTTGAAAATTGTGAGAGCTTGATATTTTATTGGTATGTGAGACTTAGAGTTTTCCTAGTCATATGTAATTGTCAATTCATAGCCTTATCTCTGGGCTGACATGCTAATAAGAGAGCTAGAATAGTGAGGTCCATGGTTGGATCGAATGTCTCATATTTTTCGCTAGTTAGTGTAATTGTATTTAAAGATAAATTCACTATTTTTTGTCTATTATTATTCCCTCTATGTTAATTACTTTTTAATGTTATATATTGCAAGAGCATGTGATTAATTCATGTATTCTTTAATTATGAGTGAGCCTATAATTTTTATTATGGTTCTTGATTGTTGTGTGCAATTGCGCCATATTTCTTGTTTATTTTGCTAATATTGGTATTAGAGTGTGAAATTGGTTTGAGAGTGAAAATTCTTGAGTTATCTAGTATTGGGTTATATAACACCATATCTTTTGGCATAGTTACTCATAGTGCATATTTTATCTTAACATGTTCTGAAATTTTTAAGCATGCTAGAGTACATATAATATATTTCCTCAAGGCCTCATATTATATTCCTTTTTTCACTAGGATTTTGGAAAATATCATTTTTATATTCCCATAAAACATCTAACTCTAATGTAGAATATTTTATTCCACTCCAAAATATTCATGATTGGTGCATGGATAACATTGATTTCATCCATTCAAGGTTGTTTTATCATTTTTTTTACCATTCAATGGGAGGCCCCAATTATCCCCAACTTACTAAACTTGGGGGGGCATCATTTTTAAAAAATGCATTGAGATTTTCCTTTGAATGTGCATTTATTGACTCATTATATTTATAATTAATATATTATGATGCACATAGGAGTTGAGATATGTACTAATGAGTGTTTTATCGTTATATTGGAATGAAACTTTGCATTGTGTGTCACGTCTCGTGATATTATTCGATTTCATTTGTTGGAGTTTCACTTCTACTTTGTTGACACTTTCAATCTTCTTGACTTATGCATGATTTGGTTTAATTTAATTTTACTTGCATGCATTGGCTCCTTAAAAATATTATCCCATCACTTGTGAACATTTGATTGAGTTTTTATTTTGGTTCAATGTATTGTAATGTTCACCATTTAGAAACACAAGTTGGAATCATAATCCTTTAACAAATTATTTGAGAAGCCAAAAGAGGTAAAGTATCTAGGCAATGATCAATAGACATATGCACATGCAAACAAGATAATGTTATTACATGAAAGAGAAACATGAAAATTGTATTGGAGAATATTATACTGGTGTTAAGCTATGTCTAATGAAGAAACGTCATGATTAGGTAGCCCACAAATTTACATCACAATATTCATGGTATTAGTTCCAAAAACATAATTATAATGACAAACATAACAAGAGAGGCACACAAAATGGAAATGTGGTTAAAATTGTTGATACTGTACATGATATTTATAACTTCTAAACTTGTTTAATCTTATCATATTTATTCCCTACAATCATAAATATATATGTTGATATTTAGATAAAACGGTGGGTTTTACCACATTTTCCTTATAAGTTCATTTAGCACCCAAAGACCACTTTCGTTGTTTAAAATCAATTTCATGTGTGAGGATATCACTAACATCAATTTCATGGATTAATTACCATATAGAATGGATTAATATTGCACATATATATTTTGATTCTAGTGAAATGGTGCTTTGAATGAGTGTTGGACTATAGCCTTTTAAGGGCCCTTTGTGCATATTTTGTGTGTTTGGTCAAATTGGGTATGTAAATTCTAAAATAGGTCATTCTAATATATTTTTTGTACCCAAAAACTCAATACACGTAATGGAATTCAATTCTAAGGACCATGGATACCAAAATTCATATGAAAATTTCTCCCATCAACTAGGCAATTTAGGCTTCATAGTTTATAAAAGTTATTAATTTGAAGGTGGAATGGGGTGCATAAACACTCATTAGAAATGTCTTTGTCTCATTTTCTCTTTTCAATAAATAATTTATCTATTTAAGGTTGGACAAATGAGTTATGGTTTTAAAGAACTTATAAATGGATGGATTTTACCAATACTCTTTTTAATTAAATTCGAATTATTTTGTGCGCCTTATCTGAGTTTGATTTTTACTGTGAACTCAAATATGTGGTATTTTGGTAACTATAAGGCTTCAAAAACAATATTTCAAGACTTTTCTTTATGTATGTAAATTTATTAATGTGTTGCAACTCTAATTACTACATGTGACCTCCAATGAACCAAAGAAACCTCACAATTATCAAAGTTATTTGAAATTGGTGTTTTATCTCTTGAAGGATGTTATCTTTTGTGAGGATTTGATGAATCAATTTTTAAGTACTCTGAGAGGATTTTATCTATTCCAAGAAATATTTTGGAAAAGGAAAACAAAAATCATTGAGGTGGGAAGATTTTTCACTACCCAACCCAACAACTTTCCTAATGGATCCTAATAAATTAGATATGAGTCAAAAATTCCTCTAACATGATGATTTGCTATTAATTATTAAGTGAGGTGAAATATCTCATTTCATTCTCGAGGGAAGTGCCAAAATTTTACTCCTTTTAGCCAAATGAGCCAAGAAAATCCAAATCATTGGTTGGGAGGATTGTTAGCATAAGACCGCCTAGTTGTTGATTCCTCTAGTCAAAACAAAAACAAAAACAAAAAAACACTTTATATTTTTTATGATTTAGTGCTTAAACATATTTTCTATCCTTTAAAATTGTGTATTACAAATTTAAATCCAGTTGGTTGTCACTATAACCCTTAATTTAATTCCAAAAACCCAAGCCTAGCGAGTAACTTATGACTTAATAATGATTCATATGACAGGAGACACACCCAAAAGGGAGTGTTGTTCTGAGGGGGTGTCGTTCTAAGGGAACCCTTCAAGAATTATCACAATTGACCAAATTATCATCAACAATTTGAAACTAAGTGGAGAAACTGAAAGACATACTTCCCAACAATGTCACAAACCACCACATCCTAATTATTAAATTTTTTTTAAGATATGGTATTATATTTTAATATTATATATAAAATATATATATATGAAAACAATCCCTACAACTATGGATGATTTATCCTTGCCTATAAATAAAAATATTATTAAATATTATTAAAATCATTTATAATTCTCTTAGTCATGATTTCATATTCACAAAATAAAGATGCATTATAATAAGAAGCAACGTACTAATTTTTTACTTGTAAAATTTAATATTTCTTATAGCGTAATGTTTTTAAGGTTTTCCAAAAAGAATTGATGTGTATAATGGATAAGCATTGAGAGATTAATATTCTAAAAAAAAAACATTTATCACTTAAAAAAATGTAAGGAAATAAATTATTTGTTAGTTTGTTTATTTTCTTGGAATGGACTGGTAAAGAGATGATGATGAGTGTGGATTAATCAATAAGTAAAATGTCTAGATTCTAATTTTTTTTGAGATATTTTTTTGGTTCTAATAAGAGAATACTGTAATTTCATTAACCCAAAAATTATGATTTAAATAGTTTTCATGGTTTTTAAATTGATATAAATTGTCAAAAATGAAATTTGGATAATAAATTGGAAGATTTTTTGTCCATCATATTTTCGCAAAGACAATTGAAAATTGGAAAATTTAGTTTGATCGACAGCTCCAACGATGATGCCTTCAAAAATAAAAGAGGAATATACCATACCTAGTAGAAAAACACCCATTCAAAACTAAAGAATATTTTATTTGAAAACCCTTCTCTTACATGCACAAGCCACCACTAAATGAGCTAAGGGAATTTTGATAAATTAAGGCACCCGTCCTAAAATATATTTTATATGGGAATCAGTAATGAGCCTTAGTGGATTGAATTTGATTTTCAAAACATCTATACTCCATCCTCCTCCCCACGACTTTAGTTTTAATCTCCTTGACACCCCAAACAATTGTATAGATGTCAAATCCATTGCACCCTTCTTATCCTGAGATTAAACCATGTTATCACTTCACAAGAGGGCACTAATCTAACACAAATAAATATCATCTGTGTTCATATAAGCATTTCATCATGCTTTTTTTACTATTATAATCATTCGTTAAAGTGTAATCACAAAGAATATGGCCATGAATGTGATAAAAATATTGATAAAGGGGAATTGTTTCATAAAACCAAGGATGTAGTCTCTTTTATTATTGGAAAACCCCCATTAATATCCATTAAGACAAACATATAAGGTATCCCATTCAACTCTAAGGTTTTAATGTCACATATTTAGACAACCTAATCTTATCTCCAATAATTTTGAGGACATTTAGACTATAAAAATGAATTGGTAATATTTTATTTCCAAATTTTTCCTAAGTCAAATGATTCATATCATGCCTTGCAAAACCTATAAGAATAAATTCTTTATATACCATATTCTCTCTCTCTCTCTCTCTCTCTCTCTCTCTCTCTCTCTCTCTCTCTCTCTCTTTACTATCTCTCTCTCTTTACTATCTCTCTTTCTTTACTATCTCTCTCTCTCTTTACTATCTCTCTACTATCTCTCTCTCTCTACTATCTCTCTCTCTTTACTATCTATCTCTCTCTCTTTACTATCTCTCTCTCTTTACTATCTCTCTCTCTCTCTCTCTCTCTCTCTCTCTCTCTCTCTCTCTCTCTCTCTTTACTATCTATCTCTCTTTCTTTCTTTCTTTCTTTTCTTTTTTTGTTTCTTCTGACACACACACACACACACTCTCTCTCTCTCTCTCTCTCTCTCTCTCTCTCCTCTCTTTACTCTCTCTACTCTCTCTCTACTCTCTCTTTACTCTCTCTCTCTCTTTACTCTCTTTACTCTCTCTCTCTCTCTCTCTCTACTATCTCTACTATCTCTCTTTACTATCTCTCTCTCTCTCTCTCTCTCTCTCTCTCTCTCTCTCTCTCTCTCTCTCTCTTTCTTTTATATAAGATTTATTTATATAGAGAATATTGATCTATATAATGTATTTGGTTCCTATATCATTGTAAATGGTGAGTTGATATGGTCCTCTCTCTCTATAATGTATTTGGTTCCTATATCATTGTAAATGGTGAGTTGATATGGTCCTCTCTCTCTCTCTCTCTCTCTCTCTCTCTTATATAGGATTTATTTATATAGAGAATATTGATCTATATAATGTATTTGGTTCCTATATCATTGTAAATGGTGAGTTGATATGGTCCTCTCTCTCTCTACTCTCTCTCCTCTCTTTACTCTCTCTCTCTCTCTCTCTCTCTCTCTCTTTCTTTTATATAGGATTTATTTATATAGAGAATATTGATCTATATAATGTATTTGGTTCCTATATCATTGTAAATGGTGAGTTGATATGCTCTCTCTCTCTCTCTCTCTCTCTCTCTTTTATATAGGATTTATTTATATAATGTATTTGGTTCCTATATCATTGTAAATGGTGAGTTGATATGCTCTCTCTCTCTCTCTCTCTCTCTCTCTCTCTCTCTCTCTCTCTCTCTCTCTCTCTCTCTCTCTCTCTCTCTCTCTCTCTCTTTCTTTCTTTCTTTTATATAGGATTTATTTATATAGAGAATATTGATCTATATAATGTATTTGGTTCCTATATCATTGTAAATGGTGAGTTGATATGGTCTCTCTCTCTCTCTCTCTCTCTCTCTCTCTCTCTCTCTCTCTTATATATAGGATTTATTTATATAGAGAATATTGATCTATATAATGTATTTGGTTCATTGTAAATGGTGAGTTGATATGGTCCTCTCTCTCTCTCTCTCTCTCTCTCTCTCTCTCTCTCTCTCTCTCTCTCTCTTATATAGGATTTATTTATATAGAGAATATTGATCTATATAATGTATTTGGTTCCTATATCATTGTAAATGGTGAGTTGATATGGTCCTCTCTCTCTCTCTCTCTCTCTCTCTCTCTCTCTCTCTGAGATTTTTACTATACCATATTTATATAGGATTTATTTATATAGAGAATATTGATCTATATAATGTATTTGGCTCCTATATCATTGTAAATGGTGAGTTTATATGGTCCTCTCTCTCTCTCTCTCTCTCTCTCTCTCTCTCTCTCTCTCTCTCTCTCTCTCTCGGTGAGTTGATATGGTCCTCTCTCTCTCTCTCTCTCTCTCTCTCTCTCTCTCTCTCTCTCTCTCTCTCTTGGTGAGTTGATATGGTTCTCTCTCTCTCTCTCTCTCTCTCTCTCTCTCTCTCTCTCTCTCTCTTTTATATAGGATTTATTTATATAGAGAATATTGATCTATATAATGTATTTGATTCTATCAATTGTAAATGGTGAGTTGATATGGTCCTCTCTCTCTCTCTCTCTCTCTCTGAGATTTTTACTATACCATATTTATATAGGATTTATTTATATAGAGAATATTGATCTATATAATGTATTTGGCTCCTATATCATTGTAAATGGTGAGTTTATATGGTCCTCTCTCTCTCTCTCTCTCTCTCTCTCTCTCTCTCTCTCTCTCTCTGAGATTTTTACTATACCATATTTATATAGGATTTATTTATATAGAGAATATTGATCTATATAATGTATTTGGCTCCTATATCATTGTAAATGGTGAGTTGATATGGTCCCCACCAAGGCTTAAGTCTCATGAATGATAATCCCGTATTTGTGTTTGTGCTCATGGATTTTAAGCTTCCATCATTCTCCAAGATTTTGTTGATTCCAACCAGTAATTTGTGGGTTGTTATCCATACCTATCAATTTACAATGCCATACTTGCTTCGGAAAATCCAATTATTTCATATGGGAGCTATGATCCTTATTTTGAGCTTCAAATTCATCACACAATGACAATTCTTTAATTCAATTCTTTTGGGAGGAGTGAGCTTGCTATTAAAGATTTAATTATTCATGGCAAGCCAAAATTTCCAACATATAAATTTGGGAAGGGCTTCCCAATACATTTTGAGAAGAGTTTTTCGTATAAGATTGTCTTTATAATTTTTCTCCCAAGAGGAGAATAATTCTTCTAGAGTAGAGGGCCATTTGACCCTATTGTGAAGAGTAGATGTTTTTTCCATCCAAACATTTGTCGTATACTCGCATTCCAAAAAATTATGAGAGATACCTTCCAATTGCATCTTGTTTAGAGAGGATCTTGAGGGGCCATGGATGTCTCTCTTTCTAAGGTTCTCGGCTGTCAATATTTTCTTATGTGAAAGGATACAACTAAAGGAATACACCATTGGATTATCTGTTAGGTCACTATATTACTAGTGTAGTCCCTTATTGTTGTTAGTGTAACCCCCTTATTTTTTTTTTGTACCCCTGTAACCCCAATATTGTTATTATTGTGCCCTTACAGTATTGTTGTTAGGTCAGCTAGGATTATATTGTGACCCCATAGACTCCTATATATAGAAGTAGGTTTTGTCATTTGTATCATCCAATAATTGTTCATTTATGTAATGTATTGTAGGTTTCCCCCTTGAAGTGGATGATTTCTAAGGCATTGATCTCTCTTTTCTTCCATTTTTGGAGCTGGTTTCATAGCATTATCATTAGTCTTCCATATTATTTTCCAAATTCTAAGTTTTAGAGGCACACTAGATTGAAACAAAAAAGTTGCATAGCCTTCCTTGACTAAATAATCTAAATCATTCCAACCGATTTAATCTTCATCTCCTTTCTTCAATGCACACAACCTATCAGTCGCTCATGGAGCTTGGAATCCAAGCATTGGATATTTTTTGCAACATTCCTTAAGTTCCAATTCATGCAATTCCCATATTCATCCCAATTGGAGATTTCAACCAATGTAAATTTCATTTTAGAAAAAAAAAAAAAATTTCTCACATGGGGAAGGAATTCAGGAAATCACTCAAGGTATCGTTGGTCCATACTCTTATCAGTCCATAGATTAATATTGTTACATTTATTGGCTTCCAATACACCACTAATTGGATGATGGGGGATGCTAAAACAAATAATTTCCATATTGAGGAACATCCTTTGATTATCTAAATGGATTCCAGACAACAATATATTTCTCCTTGAAAATATTTTTCCTTCAGCACTACTTTCCATCAATATTCTTCTTGGCTAACAAATACCTAAACTTTTTTTTCTCCTATTACCCTATTTATTAGAAAAAAATATCTTATTCCAAAACCCCAATGATTTTTAGGGGTAATCATTATAGCCCATTTAATAAAATGGATTTTTTGGAGCTTATCTTACCACCTTCCCATATAAATTTGCGAGAATATTTTTCTAAATCTGAAAGGATGCTTTGTGGAGAAAGGAGAGATAGGAATTGGTATAATGGTGGAGCAAAGAGAAATGACTTGATAGGAACAGCATCCCCAACAAGTTTGAGCCATCAAGCTCCCCAAGAGTCAAATTTCCCTTTAAATTTTCTAGGACTCCTTCCCATGCTTCAGATGAATTTGATTTCTGATAGATTGGAATTGCTAGATATTTGAATTCCTTCCATGATTCAATTTTTTGAAAACCCAAAATTCATCCACTTTGTCTTTTCTTCCTTAAATAAACATTCCATGTATAAATATGATATTTCCCTCAGTTTGTTTGGCCTACATAGGATTCAATAAACAAATCCAAAAAAAAATAAACCTTCTAAATATTATTGTGGAAGCACCCCCAAAAAGAGTGTATCATCATCAAATTTAAAGTGATTGATACTTTTGATACCTCCATAAAATCTAATTCCCAAAAGGCTCACACGTCTCTTTTCATATTCTAGAGTACAACTAAGAGAATATTCCAAGACAATATATAAGAAATGAGATAGAGGGAAACTAGCCACTCTTCCATTAATCAAAGGGAAAATCCTTGGAAATTTGATACATAAAGAAACTCATCATGTAAATTTAGAATAAAAGCCAAATATGGCCATTACTTTGAAGATTAATTCATGAATTACTCTATTAGAGTTATCCATATCTAGTTTGATCATCATGCCTTGGCTTCCCGATTTTGGTTGGAGGTTATTACCTTTTGCACCAGGAAAATATTATCAAATATATGTCTCTGATGCATGAATCCTCCCTGATTTTCTAAGATAATTCTAGGTAGAATAGGCTTTAGAGTTTTGGAAAAATATTTAGGATCCTTTTATAATAGATATTACAGACTGATATCGGCCAGAATATTGTAAAGGAATAAATATTTGGATCTTTTGGGATCAGGGCTAAAAAGGAATATAAATTCCTCCCCCCATACATTTGTTATTTAAAGTATTACCCACAATTTTTCCAAAATTAAATTTTATTACATCCCAAACTATTGGTAAAAATGAGTAGAGAAACCAACTGATCTCATTGCTTTGTCTGAATTGAAGGAAATGACAGCTTGGCATATTTCTTCTTCAATGGATTATTTTTTCAACACATCATTGTCTTCCTATGAAATGGTCTCAAGAATATGTTCCAACATGAATTGTTCCACTTCAAGGAAGCCAAGGCCTATGGCACTATACAAATCATTGAAGTGATGGACTGCCTCCTCTTTAAGTCATGCAAAATCAAAAAAAATTATACCGCTTGCAACAATCTCTTTAATATTATTTTTCTAGACTCAATTTTTTTCTTCCTTATAAAAAAAAGTGTGTTCATATCTCTGAAATTCAACCAAATGCTTCAACATTTAAATTTCAAATCTCTTCTTCTTCTTTAAGAATTTTATGATTTTATGATAGGCTACAAATTCTTCTCTTTCTTCTTGCAGTAGATCATGTGTCACTAACCCTTTTTCCATGTTACCCTGTATATTTTTTGTTATTTTTTCATGTAGTTTTATATTTCCCTGTATTTCTTATTGTTAGTCTCAATCTAAATTTTTTAATGCAAGGTTCAAGTTTTTGATGTTTTTCTCCCATATTGTAACTAGGCTTCCGAATACCCTCTCACTCCAAACCTTGTTCACTAAATCATTGAAGTTTGGAAAATTTACCCAAATTGAACAATAATGAAAGGGTACTTCCCTAAAGTTGATGTCTTCTAATATTTCAAGAGTGATTGGTCTGTGATTTGAGCTTACCCAAGGGAGGATTTTGGAAATGAAATATATTTTTTTGGATAAGAATGAATCTAAAATTAAAAATTTGTCTAATCGAGTCGCAATATGGCCTATATAGTTCACTTATTTCTCCAAGTGAATTTGTGTTATGCAACTAGCTCACAAAACAGACGAAAAAATATTTCAGTGACTTAAGAATTATCCTCTTCGAGGGGGAAACCTCCTTTACATTACATAAATGAAAATTTATTTTATGATACAAATGATAAGACCTCCTTGGTATATATAGGAGTCTAAGGGGTCAAAATATAATTAGAGCCTACATAAAAATAATAATGTAAGGGCACAACAATGATAATAGTGGGCTTCTATGGGGCACAACAATAACAACATGGGGGATACATGGGTACAACAATAGCAATAGGGGGATACATTAACAATAACAATAAGGGGGATAAACTAGTATTATAGGGACCTAACAGGCCACTCTCCATCGAAAAAGTGTTGTCCTCAAGGCTTGAGTAGTTTTGGATGCTTTTGTATAAAATTATCATCATCCCATGTGGAATCTTCAGCGTAAGTTCTTCCATTTAATGAGATACTCTGAAATTAATCGATTTTGTAGTTTTTAGGTTCTTGTTTTCGGGACTGCTTCAATCTCAAATATGATTTTTCCTTCTTCGTCAAGTTCTAGAAACATTGTTCAAACTGGGAGCTTGTAACTGGTGACCTTCTTTAAGCATGAAACATGGAAAATTAGGTGTATTGTGGAAGATGCAGGCAACTCCAATTTGTATGCCATAGTACCAATATTTTGAAACACCTTGTAAGGACCATAGTACTTGGGTGATAATTTATTATCCTTCTTAGCTTGCTTGAGGGACATTTTTTTATATTTGTAGGCGTAAAAATACCCAGTCGCCTACGTCAAAAATTATTTCACTGCGATGCTGATTTGCCTATTGTTTCATTCGATTTCGTGCTAGAGTGAGGTTATCCTTTAAGAGTTGGAGAAATTTTTTTTTATGCTTGATGTGATCTTCCACTTCTTGAACCTTATAGTTTTCTCTTAAATATGATGTTATGAAAGGTGGGTGATATCCATAAGGTGTCATAAATGCGATCATTTTTGTTGCAGTATGGAAGGAATTTTTATACCACCATTCATCCAGAGATAACTACTTGACCCATTGTGTTTTTTTATTAGATACAAAGCAACGAAGATATCCTTCCAAACATTTTTTCATTATCTCAGTTTAATCATCATACTGAGTATGATAAGATGAGCTATAAGCTAATTGAATACCATGACAAGAAAATGATTTTGTCCAAAAATTTCTAGTGAAAATAGGATCTCTGTCACTTACAATAATCTTTGGGTTTCCATGTAGCTTTTGAATTGTTTCCATAAATTCAACAACAATTGTAGTCACTTTAAAAGGATGATATAATGCACAAAAGTGTGAATAATTGGTAAGTATATCAACTACCACTATGATGATACTCTTTCCTTCAGACTTGGTTAAACCTATGATAAAATCCATTGAGACCTCCTCCCAACACTGACTTGGAATTACCAAAGGTTGTAACAGACCCGGGGTCTTAATTGTCTCAACTTTATTTTGTTTGCAAACCAAAAATTCTACCACAAAATTTTGTATATCATATTTAAGGCCATCCCAAAAAAAATCCTTCTTGACCCTGTGGTAAGTTTTTAAAAATCCCAAGTGTCATCGTAAGGGGTAGGTGTGCAATTCCAAAAGAATCTTTTACTTGAGTTGGGAATTCGTACAAAGATATAAGTGATTTTTGTACCATAATGAATCATTTTTCCAGTTAAATATATCAAATGTATTGGGATATTGTTGCAACTTTTGAATGAGTGTCCACAAATCTTTGTTATTCTTCCATTCATCCCTTTCTTTGGTTATCCAATCACGTTGGATAATAGAAATGGCACAAAGCAATGCTTCCACATTCTCATATTTTCTTGATAGTTCATCTGCAACAACATTTTTCTTCCATTTTTTGTAGATGATTTAAAAGTCATAACCCAACATCTTTGTGACCCATTTTTGTTTCTCTTCTGAAGATAATATTTGTTCCAAAAATTAATTAAGACTATGAAGATATGTTTTTACCTTGAAGTGTCTTCCCGTTAGGTAAGGTCGCCATTGCTTTAGTGCATGCAGAATTTCCAACATTTATTTCTCATAAATAGTTTTGTATAAATACTTTCCTTTGATTTTATGACTTTCAAAATCAATGGGTCTTCCTTCTTGCATAAAATAACACCAACTCCATTTCTTGAGGCATCACATTCCACAATAAAGGTTTTTGTGAATTATGGCGTAGCTAAGACTGGTGCTTGGCACATTTTATATTTAATATGTTCAAAGCCCTTAGTTTCTTCTGGATTCCAATAAAATGCATACTTATTCGTTTATGTTGTTAGAGGTGCTATTATTCTCCCATAATTCTTAAAAAACTTGCAATAATACCCAGTCAACCCATGAAATCCTTAAATATTCTTTATGGTTGTGGTGATTTTTCATTCCATAATGGCTTTAATTTTTTTAGGGTCTGCCTTAACACCCTCATGAGATACAATACGACCCAAATAGTCCACCTCGTGTACTCCAAAGAAACATTTGGAGGTTTTGCATATAATTGTTTCTCCTCCAATATTTTGAGCATTGTTGGGAAAAACTATCGTCATTAAATAATTTCTCTAACATAAATTATAAATCCGAGGAATAGTAGACTTACGAAACACATAAACTGTATATGAAGGACTGAAGTTAAATTATCCTATTCTAATGCTTTCATCTTTGCTTCAAGATGCAGTAAACAAGGAAGAGGCTCCTAACTTAGGAGGACCTGGTTGTCCTTCCCCAGAGTACTATCTTCAAGAAGAGAGACTAAAGAGCAGCAGTTTGTGATGTGTAGAAAGTGAGAGAAGAGGCTCCTAACTTAGGAGAACCTGAACGTCCTTCATCAACAATTCTACTCCAACAACGTTACCACCGCATCATATCATAAATTGGAAATGTGCAATCATATAAGAGAAAAACAACATGTGAAGAGTAACATGTGTCAACATATATTAATGACGAAGAAAAACACGATCTTATTACATCACGAAATATTACAAAACCAAAACTTTATAGTAGACTCTAATTCTCCTCTCTATCATATCTATCATTCCTATCATTTCTATCATGATATATTCCAATTTTTTTCATATCAAAATGAAGAGAGAGAACTCTCTTTTATACATGAGTGCTTTGAAAACAAGATGAGAAACTCATATTACAAATCCACTTTTCTCTCAACCAATATCCCTATAATTACAAAATGTGATCCCTTCAAATCCTCACTTATCTCTCACAAATCTTGGATGAGATATGTTATCCAAATCTCCATGATCTTCTCCTTGGAATCTCAATGATACTCTCCTTGGAATAATCTTGAACAATTATCCTTTGAATTCTTGAAATGGTGGAGGAAATATTCAAGAATATTTTTTTAAGAATCCTTCCAAATAATCCTACACATTACAAAGCTCATCCACATTTGAGATATTAATGAAATATGTTAATTTTCCAATAATTAATCATAAATTCTCTTATAATATTAAAAATAAATAAATTGGAAAATAATGAGGTGAACCCATGGAAATGGTATTATTAGTGGTTAAATGAGGTGATAGAATGTGAGGAATGGCGAGGATAAACATGATAAAAATGCAACAATTACGAGACCCAACAAGCACCCCGTCAATTTGTTGAACATGATCCTTGCAAGACTTGTTGTAGATTAATATATCATCAAAAAATACTATCACAAATTTTCTAAGGAAGGGTTTGAAAATGGAATTCATCAAACCTTGAAATTTGGAAGGTGCATTAGTCAGGCCAAAAGGCATGACCAAAAATTCATAATGACCCTCATGAGTTTTGAATGTTTTTTTTCAGAATGTCTTCAATATTCATTCTAATTTGATGATATACTGAATGAAGATCCAACTTGGTGAAGTAAATTTCTCCATGTAATTCATCCAACAATTCATCAATGACAAGAATGGGAAATTTATATTTAATAGTGAGCTTGTTGAGCTCCCTGTAATCTAGAAACATATGCCATGATCCATCCTTCTTATGCACCAATACTACTAGAGCAGAGAAAGAACTTTGAATAGGTTGAATTATACTGGCCTCTAGCATTTATGCAACCATACGTTCAATTTCACTCTTTTGAGCATAGGGATATTTGTAATTTTTTATGTTTGGAGGAACACTTTTGGAATCAAATGAATAGCATGATCATGATCATGAATAGGTGGGAGGCCTTTCGGAGTCTCAAATACGTTGGAATTATTGTGCAATTATGCCTCGTTGTTATTTATTCGGAATATTTGTCATGCCATTATAGATAATTATATTTCTCGGTTTCCCTATGATACCCCTTAATTCAACTTCCTTTCCTTCCCAAAAACAATTCCAGAAATGTTCTTGAAATTTAAAAGCTATCATCCCCAAAGATTGTAACCATTAGACTCCTAGTACAACATCAACACCACCCATTGGAATGGAAAGCATTGGACTATTCAATACATATTTCCCAATGGTTAGCTTGATATTATGGCACTTTCCAGAGAAATTTATAGTTCCTCCATTTTCAACTGTCACTTGACACTGGTATTGGATATAGGAAGCAATTCAATTCCTTGGCCATACTATAATGAATAAAATTATGGGCACTACCTTAATCAATCAGCACTATTATCTTTTTCTTCTTGATATATCCTTCTATCTTCGGAGTTTGAGGAGTGGTAATTCATGCCAATGAATTACAAGATATGGTCAAATTCATTTCTTCTTTCTCTAGGGTTGGTTCCTAGTGTATATCCTCCTATTTTGATGTTTCTTGTTCCTTTTCTTCCTCCTCTTCACAATCTATTTAGAATAATTTATTCTCAACACACTTATGAATTTTAGTGTATATGTTATCACAACTGTAAAAAATCCTTTTTACTAGTTTTTCATCCAATTGTTATGGTGTCAACCTTGTATGTTGTGGAAGGCTAGTAGCAAAAACACTTCCATATTTATATTTGTGAGTGGTAGACTTCCTTTTTTCCATAATTTTGTTGGAAATGTTGTCATTGATGGCAAAGGAAATGCCAAAGGAGGAGCAAAACACTGATATGAATGATAGAAGAGGTAGCAGAGGTAGCAAAAAGAGAAGCAAGCATAGAGTATCGGTCAAAGGACGCAGACAAGCAGTTTGATTTAGACGAGTTGTCCAAAAGATAGAGTAGATTGTAGAATGCCCGAAAGGATCGATCCTCTACAGAAGAAAGCCAAGCTGTGAGTTAGATCTTCAAAGTTTGTGAACATTGTAAACCCCGTGCAAAAAGGTAGATTTATAATTACGTACACGATCGAGCAAACGATATGGGTTCGTAAATAACGGTTTATATATGTATCAAGATTTGATGTGCCCCCCAAAATGAATTGATTGACATACGGTGTCATTCGATTCTACTCTAAGTATAGAGAATTTTGAGTTGGGACGAGAATGTGCGATAGTTAAAATACACCAAGTCGAGTTCTATGTACTCACCAGTTGAAAGAGAAGGCGATGAATATTTACTGACATGATGGAATATGAATGCAGAGTGAGGATGTAAAGGACCAGAACCTCGAGCGTAATAGTTATATATAACAAAAGGAAGCAAAGGAGGCGCACTGAAGCGTGAAAAAGGCAAAAGAGCGACGAGAATGTAGACGTGACGAAAAGAAAAAAGTAAGCGAGGGAAAAGGAGACAGGAGGAAGAACACCGCTAAAGTGTAACAGGTCTGAATATGGAGGTAGCAAAACGGTGAGCAGAGTGGAGACAGGAGGCGGAGAGCTACGAGAAGCCAACGATGAGCGTGTGAAGCGCTATGCCAGAAGTAAAGTGTCAGTATAGAGAAGCGAGAGGAAGAAACGTTAGCATAACGAGAGGTACTGAAAAAATTCAGGGAAATCAGCGTAACCCCTGGGCGAAGGATACATAAAACAAATTCTGAGAATCATATAACCCAAAGCTGACAAAGTATATATACATACAAATCTCATTCTGGGAATCGTTACCCACGCAGGGAGTATACATATCAGAGTGCATTACATATTCGAGCGCCTTATACACAAAGGTTCAAAGCATAATCTTAAATTATATGAGCACTTTATTATCAGAACCCAAGTACCTTATATGGTGGGACCCTTCCCAATCGCATCGGATTTAAGCAAGGCATCGGAACATGCAAAGAAAGTTGCAATTACGATTGAAGACCGACACGATGGGTGTATGAATTATGATTCAAATGTATTTGAAGTCCGGCATAATCACATCGGATCGTCTAATCGCCTCGGAGATTATAATAGCATCGAGAACATCACAACGTAAAATTGTGATTGTGATTAATCGCAATTGAGCTAGAGGAGTGGTCAATAGCATTGGAGTATTCGAAGTCATGATTACGTATCAATCGCTGATCTGAGAAATCATAAAGCAGTTGATCAATTGCAATCGGAGAAATCGCAATAGCTGATCAATCACAATCGGAGAAATCGTAATAGTGACCAATTGCAATGTAGTTAAACCGGAGCATCGGGACATGCAAATGGAATTTACGATTGCGATTAATCGTATCAGCATCGAGTAATCGCAATTGGAGCTTTCGAAATATTGGAATGTTGGTACATTCAAATGGAAATTGTGATTGCGATCAATCGCAATCGGGAAGAAGCATATCGCATTGGAAAACGTGTCGGGTGCGCTCGAAAGGAGTTTTTATATGTTTAAACAGGGTTTTATTATATACGCCCAAGAATTGATTTAAGTCATACCTAAAAGGGCAGTTTGTATGTTAAAATTATGCAAGAGTCAAGTTGGATTATATATATAAGGGGCGATGTCATATATATATATACTATTTGTTGCGATGTGCCGCGTGGTCAGTGAGTTATATATATGTCTCAGACTTAATGGGAGGGCTATTATTAATATAAAACAATTGTGATGTATGTATGTTCCGCTATGAACTCCCACATCAACAAGACACTTGTTGTGTGAAAAAGAGCTGAATGACCCGAGTTTAACGCCTTTCGGCTATTACATATTTATATAAAATTCATCGATATAAAAGGCACGGGTACACGTATGCAACGGTTACACCACAAAGAGAGGAAAGAAGAGCAAACAGATTTGAAAAGAGACAAAACACTGATAATCCGTGAAAAAGGATAGACACTGATCAAAGAAAAGCATTACACGCGTACGAAGCCAAAAAAAGAGTCGAATGAGTGAGTCGGAGTTTTCATTATATGTGAATGTAAACATTGTAATTGAATTTTTTTATTGTTTTTGATGCATTGGCAAGTCTCCGAAGAGAAAAAATATCCCACTCTGTAATGATGAAATTGGTACCTATAGTTATGTTTTTGCGAATGAGCGGATAAAAAGAGATGAGAAGGCAGAAGGCAAAGAGACATGGTTGTTCATTTCAAATTCTCGATGAGAATACAAACGGCCATGAAGCTATTTTTGTATAAACAGTTTAATATCTAAGGGGAGGAAGTTGATCTAAAACGGAGTCGAGAGAAGAAGAGAGTGTGCGAAGCAGAATTGAAGAGAGTTGAAGAAAATATAAGAAAAGCCTACGAGAGGTTAGAGAGAGTGAGAAGAGAGAATGCAAAGGGTTTGGAATATTGAGGCAGAGAAGATAAAGAAGGAGGAGCAGAACAAGATAAATGAAAAGATTTACGAGAATGAGAAATGAAGAAGTGAGGTAGAGAAGAAGGAGGGGCTGAGCAGAGATGATGCGGAGCTGATATGAGGACTAATAAATAGCATAAGAGAAGGTACAGAATAGAGCGGATATCCAAGGTAAATCAGCAAGTGTTTTTCTTTTGAAAGAGTAAGGAAGTTGGAGCTTCCCTATCAATTTGTAGCTTGATAGATGTCAATTGTAGCTGACTGAGGTAGGAGCCTCCTGTAGGTTGTAGCCTGCAGAAAATTGATGGGAGTTGGAGCTTCCTTGCAAGTTGTAGCTTGGAGAATTGAGGTTGGAGCCTCCCCGTAGGTTGGTGCCCAGAGAAAAATTGATGGGAGTTGGAGCTTCCTTGCAAGTTGTAGCTTGCAGAATTGAGGTAGGAGCCTCTTGTAGGTTGGTGCCTACAGAAAATAAGTGGTGAGAGGGAGTTGGAGCTTGCCTTTGCATCACAACAATAATAAGATGTGGTTTTCTCCCTTTATGGGTTTCCACTTATATCTGGTGTCTCTGTGCATGATGTTTATGTGTTGATCTGGTTTATATCATCTGCTTAATACTTGTTGCTCTCATATTAAGTCTACTATTACATTATATTAATGCTTGCTGCTCACATTCTAAGATTACTCACAAGTTAAGTTAAACATGAAATGAAGGTGTAAACAAGTGTTAATGAAATTTTTTTAAAAGTCCATGAATGTGTTAAACTGATTCACCCCCCCCTCTCAGTTTAACTAAGGGTTCAAAAATTGGTATCAGAGCAGGTTCCTTTGGTGTAAGCTTAATAGCTTGAAGGAGATCTGGTTGAGTCATGGACTATCAAAATGTACCTATGCTAAATACAACAAACTTTCCTGAATGGAGAGATAAGGTTAAGACAGGATTATTGGCTTATGAACCTGAGGTATGGAAGCTTGTATGTGATGGTTACTACACAGACTCCCCCACGGTGAAAGAACAACATAGGAATGCCAAGGCAAAATGTGTGATATTCAATAGTCTTCATAATAAGGATCTTGAGTTGATAATGGATTTAACCTCTGCAAAAGAAATCTGGGATAGATTGCACTTCATGCATGGAGTAAACACTAAGGACTGCATGGAAAAGAAGGATAAGAGAATCAAGAAGAAGAAAAATTCATGTCAAAAAGAAAATATTCAATCAAATGAAGTACCTGCTAGTGTGAATGGAGATAAGAACCATGAAGAAATTACAGCTAAAGAAAAAGCCAAACTTGACACTGCTTTGACTGAAATAGAAAGATTGAAGAAAGAAAACAAAGACCTTAAGACAGTAGTGAAAATATGTGATCAGAGAGAATATGAAGATAGGAAAGAAATTATTGATCTAAAGACACAACTTGAGGAGGCAAAGAAAGTAGAAGACACTTTGTTGCAACAAATGAGAGAGAAAAATATGGAATGTGAAAGATTGGAAGAAGAAGTAGTGAGCCTGAGAAAGAATTTAGAAAACGCCCAAAGATAACTATTAATGAATACACCTTTAAGTAAAAGCACTGAACACTTGGACAAAATGCTAAATGCTCAAAGGTCACCTCTCATAAAGACTGGGATAGGATATGAAGGTGAAACCAGTAAGTCCAAGGTTGAAGATAACAAGAAAATCATCTTTGTAAAAGCTGTAAAAGACAGTGAAGTAGCTCAGCAGAATACTACAAAAATAGATGCCAGCAAGAATAGGATTTGTGAAGAAACAAATAGAATCAAGCAGCAACATGTTAGGACAGAGAATGAGAAGATGAAACAATTAGCTTCTAAAGGCTCATATGCTCCTGAAGATGAATTGAATAAATTTGGAAGATGTGAAAGGAGGTTCTTTCCTCCTATGAAAAATACCACATGTTTTACTTGCCACAAACAAGGACATACTACAACATGTTGTAAGACAAAGAAAACCCAGTCCAACCAGCAAAAGATGCAGCAAACAAGAAGAACACCTCAAGCAAGCAAATGGAAAAGACAATCTTTCACCAGGTACACGAATCATTTCCATGGCTATTGTTATGCATGCAATAATTTTGGACACAAAATTTTTGATTGTAAAATGTATTCAAGAAGAGGAACAAAGTATTATACATCACCTCAAATGTGCTTTGATAAAATAAAATTTTATGTATGCCTCAAGCTTGGCCACAAAGCAAAGGACTGTAAACTACCTTATATATTAAAGAACGCTAGACAGATGATAGAAATAAAGCAAATCAAACAAAACTATGAATCTAAAAGAAGTACAGACATTATGAAGAACCCCAATAAAGTATGGAAGGATAAGAGAAAGGAGGAGCCTATTATCTCAATAACATAATGAATCCTCCATAGTCTCAGGGGGAGCTGCTCTAGAAAACAAAGCAAATATCCAACCAGTGACAAATATGAAGCAACATCTCAGGGGGAGAGAAATTCATAAATGGTCACCTCAAAAGTAGTCTAAGAAGAGCTCCTTGGAATAAGGACAGCTATAAGATCAAGAATGCACAGGACAATTTTCTCCAACAGAGAACTATAGAGGAAGAAGAACACCTGAAGCACACAATAGCCAACAGGTTGATGGAAGGAGAGAAAGCAGCAAGAAGCCTTGGGATTAGGGGAAACATTAGCAATGAGCATGTAAGCTAAGAAGACTTCAGCACATTAAAGTGATGATCACATTGTGCCTCTTACTACTAGAATTAACAATTAATCACATTAAGAAGAATGAGTATGAAAGGAGTCTATTATCTTTATGTCAGTACATCAGTGATCTATGAAAATTCCCCTTGAAGGAATGAAGTCAAATGAGTGACAAATATCTGAGTAATCAGCCCATGAAGATTCAGAATAGAGAAATTGAAGATGTCTACCCAAAGATCATTATCTTAAGACAGTTGAATTATACTTAAAGCAACAATGATTCTGGTGCAATCTTAGAAAGTAAAATGCAATGACATTCCCTTGAACAGAATGAAAAAATAAGCAAATGGTTAAAGATGCCAAGATTAAATTTCAGGATATTGATGACTATTGGTATGAATAGTGGAAAGCTCAGTAGTAGAATTCATGAAGGATGCCTTAACATTAGGTTCGTGAACAAGCTGAAGTGAAAGAAGTATTAATTGGTACTTGGTACAAACAGCATGCCTATCAACAGAATATCAAGTGTTATCATGGAACAGCAATGTGGTACAGGTCCTCGGGATCAAAGGTTATGGCAAGAGTACATCCAGCATAAAAGGGTCAATGAAAAGGCTAAAGGATTAGTATTTTGTTTACTCTTGAAACATGATATTGAGCATTGAAACAATATTTCTTTTGGATGCCTTCCTGAAGTCAGTACATATACATATCAGGCCTCTTCTCTCAAGATCATTCATAACACCGTGTGAAATCTGTTTGCTATTAAAACATCTTGAATATTTTTTATAGAAAGTTAAAGTATCAAAATTATGAAGGAATAATTGGGTCAGTTGAAGTTCAAAACTCTGTCTTTGAATCATCAAGAACATACTTCAGCAGAAATAATTTGTTGACATCTCACCATTGAAAAGAGGTTGATCACTGACATACATACCCTCGTATGTCATAAAGAAAAGTGCATGGTTGATAAGTGAGAACGAACAATACATTGAATGCATCCTACCTCAAAGTTTTGTTGTGAAAGTTCATTATGCAAGAAATAAAGGCATTTGATTTCTTAGATCAAATTCTAGTTAATTCATTGATCACATCAGTAACAAGGACCTGCAGCTATTAAGTGTAATATCATTATCAGCATCCTAGCTCATAACATCATCAACAGGCAAGAAAAGTGAACCACAGTTATAAAAGACATATTGGCATCATCACAATTGAACAGGTGTTGTACTACAAAAGAAGACAGACTCCAACTACAATATTTAGTGTAATATTGTTATCAACATCCTAGCTCAAATCATCACCAACAGGCAAGAAATGTGTACCACATCAATAAAAGATATATTGGCATCATTATCATAATTGAACAATTTATATTCAAGTTCAAATAATCCCCAAAAGTGTTCTCTCAACAACTCTTTTACACCAGTTTGGAGCAGCAGGGTACAAATTCAGAAGAAGAAGATCTAAACACAAATCAGAAAGAAGAAATGAAAACACAGAATCTACACTGAGAAATGTGCAACCCTTTGCCATTGATGTCAAAGGGGGAGGAAAAGCAGGTAATAGAAGAAAGGGTCTTCTAAAAGAAGCTAGTCAAAGAAAGACTTGGAGGAAGCATTGGATTATCGGTGGATGTGTTGCCATCAATGTCAAAGGGGGAGACTGTTGGAAATTTTGTCATTGATGGCAAAGTAGATGAAAAAGGAGGAGCACCTGAATCATCAGCCAAGGAGCAGAGGAAGAAAAAAGAGAGGTAGCAGAGGCAGCAAAAAGAGAAGCAAGCAGCAGTATCAGTCAAGGAGCAGAGACAAGCAGTTAATTGAAGCAGAGTTGTCCAAAAGACAGAGTAGATTGTAGAATGCCTGAAAGGATCGATCCTCTAAGAAGAAAGCCGAACTGTGAGTCAGATCTTCAAAGTTTGTGAACATTGTAAACCCCGTGCAAAAAGGTAGAGTTATAATTCTGTGCACGATCGAGAAAACTGATATGGGTTCGTAAATAATGGTATATATATGTATCAAGATTTGATGCGCTCCAAAATGAATTGATTGCATACGGTTTCATTCGATTCTACTCTAAGTATAGAGCATTTTGAGTTGGACGAGAATGTGCAATAGTTAAAATACACCAAGTCGAGTTCTATGTACTCACCGTTGAAAGAGAAGGTGATGAATATTTACAGCATGATGGAATATGAATGTAGTGAGGATGTAAAGGACCAGAACCTCAAAGTGGAATAGTTATATATAACAAAAGGAAGCAAAGGAGGCAGCATTGAAGCAGAAACAGGAAAAAGACAGCAGAACAGAGACATACAAAAGAAAAAGGAAGTAGGGCAAAGGAGGCAGGCGGAAGAACACTGCTAAAGTGTAACAGTCGAATATGGAGGCATTAAAACGGTCAAGCAGTGGAGACAGAGGCAGCGAATACAGAGGCAGTGAAGCGGTCGAGCGACAGAACTGTTATCACAGCAGTAAAGGTAGAGGCAGAATCGTGGAGGCAGAGGCAGAGACGTTAGCACAGTAGAGGCACAGAAAATTCCAGGAATTGCTTAACCCCAGGCGGAAGGATACATAAAACAAATTCTAGGAATCGTATAACCCAAAGCAGCAAAGTATATATATATATATATATATAAATATCATTCTGGGAATTGTTACACACGTAGGAGTATACATACAGCGCATTACATATTCGGCGCCTTATACCCAAAGGTTCAAAGCATAATATTAAATGATATGGAGCGCTTTATTATCAGAACCCAAGTACCTTATATGGTGGGACCCTTCCCAATCGCATCGGATTTAAGCAAGGCATCTAAACATGCAACAGAAAGTTGCGATTGCGATTGAAGACCGGACCCGATGGGTGTATGAATTATGATTCAAATGTATTTGAAGTCCAGCATAATCGCATCGGATCAGTGTAATCGCCTCGAAGATTATAAGAGCATCGAAACATCACAACAGAAAATTGCGATTGCGATTAATCGCAATCGGAGCAGGAGTGGTCAATAGCATCGGAGTATTCGAAGTAACAATGATCAATCGCAATCGGATAAATCGCAACAGTGATCAATCGCAATCGGAGAAATCGCAACAGTGACCAATCGCAATCGGAGTTAAAGCGGAGCATCGGGACATGCAAATGGAATTTGTGATTGTGATTAATCGTATCGCATCAGAGTAATCGCAATCGGAGCTTCGGAATATTGGAATGTTGGTACATTCAAATGGAAATTGCGATTGCGATCAATCACAATTGGAAGAAGCATATCGCATTGGAAAATGTGTCAGGTGGGCCCGAAAGGAGTTTTTATATGTTTAAACAGGTTTTATTATATACGCCAAGAATTGATTTAAGTCATACCTAAAAGGGCAGTTTGTATGTTAAACTTATGCCAAGCGTTGAAGTTGGATTATATATATAAGGGGCGCTGTCATATATATATATATATATATATATATATATATAACGTTGTTGCGATGTGCCGCGTGGTCCGTGGGTTATATATATGCCTCGGCTTAATGGGAGGGCGATTATTAATATAAAACAATTGTGATGTATGTATGTTCCGCTTGCGGAACTTCCACATCAACAAGAGACTTGCTGCGTGAAAAGAGCTGGAATTTGCCCAGATTTAACGCCAGCTATTACATATTTATATAAAATGCACTGATATAAAAGGCACAGGTACATGTATGCAACAGTTACACCATAGCAAAGGAAAGAAGAGCAAACAGAGCTGAAAAGAGACAAAACACAGTCACAGAAAGGACAGACACAGTCAAAGAAAAGACATACGCGCAGCGAGCCAAAAGAGGGTGAATGAGTGAGCTGGAGTTTTCATTATATGTGAATGTAAACATTGTAATTGAATTTTTTATTGTTTGTGATGCATTGGCAAGTCTCCGGAAGAGAACAAATATCCCACTGTAATGATAAATTGGTACCTACAGTTATGTTTTCTGAATGAGCGGATAAAAGAGATGAGAAGGCAGAAGGCAAAGAGACATGGCTGTCCATTTCGAATTCCCAGTAGAATACAAATAGCCATACAACCATGAAGCTATTTTGTATAAAACAGGGTAATATCCAAGGGGAGAAAGTTGATGAAAACAGAGTGAGAGAAGAAGAGAGTGTGCAGCAGAATTGAAGAGAGTTGAAGAAAATAAGAAAGCTGCAAGAGGTTAGAGAGAGTGAGAAGAGAGAATGCAGAGTTTGGAATATTGAGGCAGAGAAGATAAAGAAGGAGGAGCAGAACGAGATGCAGTGAAAAGTTAGAGAATGTAGAAATGAAGAAGTGAGGCAGAGAAGAAGGAGGGGCTGAGCAGAGATGATGCGGAGCTGATATGAGGACTGATAAATAGCAGAAGAGAAGGTACAGAATAGAGCTGATATCCAAGGTAAATCAACAAGTTTTTTTCTTTTGAAAGAGTAAGGAAGTTGGAGCTTCCCTATCAAGTTGTAGCTTGATAGATGTCAGTTTTAGCTGACTGAGGTAGGAGCCTCCTGTAGGTTGTAGCCTGCATAAAATTGATGGGAGCTGGAGCTTCCTTGCAAGTTGTAGCTTGCAGAATTGAGGTTGGAGCCTCCTGTAGGTTGGTGCCTGCAGAAAATTGATGGGAGTTGGAGCTTCCTTGCAAGTTGTAGCTTGCAGAATTGAGGTAGGAGCCTCCTGTAGGTTGGTGCCTACAAAAAATCAATGGTGAGAGGGAGTTGGAGCTTGCCTTTGCATCACAACAATAATAAGATGTGGTTTTCTCCCTTTATGGGTTTCCACTTATATCTGGTGTCTATGTGCATGATGTCTATGTGTTAATATGGTATATCTATTATGCTAATACTTGCTGCTAACATATTAAGACTGTTGGTACATTATCTAATCTGCTGATTAATTGCTACTCACAAATAAATATTGCTCACACATTATGTTGATCATGAAATGAAGGTGTTAATAAAGTTTAATGAAAATTTTTAAAATTCCATGAATGTGTTAAACTAATTCACCCCCCCCCCTCTCAGTTTAACTAAGGGTTCAACATATAGGTTAGGGAATCCACTATTCCGTTGCATCTTTGCATACTAGGCTCCATTCTGATCACTTGTCATAGGGTCGATCCCATCATGTCATGAGTACTTAACCCATTTCACATGCCAATTTTTTAATCATGACTTGGTGGTAGACCCTTCCTTTACATGGGCTTCCTAGTTAGTCCCTCGCTATCATTTGTCACCCGTGCTGCAATTTATGTAGGCTCGGGAGTCCTCTTTAGTCCCGC